>OZ004715.1:47697397-47957397 GCA_963924515.1 Vespertilio murinus | reverse complement strand
TAGAAATTCTGCATAGATAAGAGAAAAATTCATCTATATGTTCTATCACTTAAGAACCTTGAAACTCTTTTAGAACAGTAAAAAGTCAAATGATTATTTACATATTTTACATTTTACATTTATTCATTATACAAGAAATAGACTTTTAAAAAATAAAAACGAGGGACAATGGAAAAATATGTACACATATAATACCTTAATAATAAATAAATAAATAAAATAAAAATAAATATTAGATGAGCAAAAGGGAAACTATTAAACCAGTTAAAATCCAAACCCAAATCAATTGATCACAATCTGCAATATTTTTATTATAATCTGGACTTTTCAATATTGAAATATATGTGTACTTTTGAAAACATAACAAATACCCCAAATCTCATCCAAATATGAACTCATATTGCTGTTTTGTAATCTGCTTTCCAAATGGAACAGTATTCATTCAAATTTCTCCATATGCTATGAGATTACTTTTAAATCTCCCCATATCCTAAAGGATTGTTTAACAGTCCCTCTAATGTCAAGTAGCTAGATCATTTGTAATTTATCTTTTTCCTCTTAGAAAGAATGCTGTCATAACTATCCTTTAACCACGAATTTGTGCTTTTTGTTATTTAATTTTTAGGAGAAGTGGGGCCAATGGCTCTGCAGAATTCTAAGGTGTGTTTTTTTCTCTCCCCCAAAGAGAAAGATATATGCTCTTTAGTGTAGTACTTTGGATTATTTAAAATATTTTTGCTTTAACTGTATGTGGATATGTTTCTACATGTCAGACAGTATAATGCCCTGTGAAATGTTTAGTCCACCAACACTGTGTATTCCAGTTCTCTCCTGATTTAATTTTTTCCCGATTATATATGGTGTTTCATGCTCATACTAGAACATATGTGGGCCACAGAGGAGGGTGCACTGGGGAGAGAGAAGTCCTCCATAATCCCACCACTGGGAGAGAATCATCCCTCCAGCCACCCCACCACCTCCTTCACTACCCGCTTTACACTTTTCAAAACTCCTCCTGTGGGTTCCTGATTAGGAGGACGCTCTGATGGCTCTAGTAAGCATGGGCTGCTGTTAGGGAGATTTGCCCCTTTTGCAGCCCTCAGAGTTGTTTTGGGGCATAAGAGAAAGTAATATGCACCAGGAAGAGGCTGTGTGGAGATAAAGCCATCCAAGATTCTGTGACTTTTATGCAAAACAAAGTACAGGTAAACCAATTTCACCAAAGGCGAATTGATCGAAACAAGAGTGAAGTTGGTGTTTTTAAAATTTTTGTTTGTTAATCCTCACCTGTGGATATTGTTTCCATTGCTTTTTCAGAGAGCATGGAGGGCATGGAGGGAGGGAAGGAGGAAAGGAGCGGCTGGTGAAAACCAGCCCATTAAAAACCGCTCCTGCCCCGGGAGACAGACCCAAGGGACTCGCCCAGGAAGAAGTGCCCTTTAAGGCAGGGGCTTGTGGGAATTGGGCCTTGTGCCTATGGAGACCAGGCACATCTTCCTGGTGTCTCCCCTCTGACAAAGGACAAAGGTTAAAGGTCCAGATCACACAGATCAAGCCCCCCAGGGTCATCCTCCGGTTGCAGCCTTCGCCAGCCACAGGTGTCCGGTGAGACACCAGACAGGACCGCTGCCCCCAACAGGCACTGAAGGAGATGCTGCTTCCCCAAAACACAGCCCTCCCATCTCTTAGAAGCTTGTAACGCGCTGCTTTTCTCACTGACATTTGCTAAAACTTTTCATAATGAAAATACAAATAGGCACTATCCACGTGAGAAAGCTGGCCTCCGGACCCCCTCCTGCCCAGTACTGGGTGTATGCAGCGCAGAGCTGGATTCAGTAGCTCTGCCCAGGAGGTCCGCTGAGCATTCTGCGTGAGCGCGGATGATAACCTGGGGTTCTCCCCCACCTTGTGGGGGCTACTGCCTTCTATTTAGTCATTGAACAAACGTTTGCTGAGCATTTGAAATGAACCAGACCCTGTGCTAGGCCCCGGCAAATCAAGGGATGAGCAAGTGTATCATCCCCTAGTGATGGCAGATGGTGGGTAAACAGAGAAATGCAATATTGGGGAATCTAACCTTCATTTCACTGAGTCTGGGAGCATTTTTACCAGGACTAGGATTAGGGTGAGGCAAGTGAGGAAGAGAAGTGCAAATGTAAGGTAGACTCCTGTCCTTACTTAAAATATTGATGTTCTGTTCATCATGGACTATTTTGCATTAATTTTGATTCTTGAAAATATTGCATAAAATTTTTATCTGTTTATTTTGATTACTGAGCTGTTGTATTTTGCTGCCAAGGGGAAGGCCTCACTTCCCCCTCCCCTTAGTTCTGGCCTGGAACTGAAGCCAGTGCTTGCTTTGTGGGCATTGACACCGTGGCCAACACGGAGCACGGGTGTGTGAGCTGCAGCATCTATCCTTTGGAATTTGGGATATAACAAGACTGGCCTTACTGCTGATGTGCTGTGCTACCCGGGCAAACAGCTTTTCTTCACTCGAATTCAACGCCTTCTCGGGGAAAATGCCAAGCTGGGAGAGTGATTTTTTGTCTACAATGTCTTCCTTTGACAAACATTCTTGGAGTACCTACTGTGTGCTGTACCATTATAGGTCTAGAGCTACTGAGGTGAGACAAATTTGGGAAAGGGCACATTAATAACTAAAAAGATAATTTCTAGGCATACTTCGCAAGGTATGAGAGTGTGTGTGTGTGTCTGAGCTGCTGCAATAAAGGGTCGGGAGAGTTCTCTCCGGGGAGGTGACATTTGAGCTGAAACATCAGTGGTAAGTAGAACCATGGCCCGTGCCTCTCAGACCCGCAACCTTCCTTTTTCTGACAGCTAATCTTTAATGAGCCCTGCCTCTGTGCCTGTTCTAACATGTAGAACAACGATACCTGTCCCAACTCATCTTCCTCAGCAGTGCTGTGAGTAAGGACCTGTGAGAGCCATCTTCATCGATAAGGACACACAGGCACAAAGAGGTCAGTGAGGTTGGAAAGATCACTGGCTGGTGATGGTGGGAAAAGACCGAGCAGGTAGACACTGGGGCTTCAAAGCTTGCGCTCCGTCCTTCCAAAGGTGCCTAATGAGCACCTACTACAGTCCACGCACTGTGCGCGCAGAGGTTCTTTCATCCTCCCGCCCCCCTCGGCTACCAGCTCTGGGTGCATACTCAGTACATCACAGGCCTGGTGCAAACTGTTCAAATCATCTTTGGGGTGAGAGGGGGGTGGGGGCTGCTCTGGATCTTCTGTGGGGATGGTGGTTACAGGTCTGTATGGAATTCAGCAAAACTGGCAGAATTGCACACTAAAAAGGGTACCTTGTCCTGGATGTGAATTATACGTAAACTTAAAAATACTTAACCCTCAACCCTCCGCCCCAGCTGCAGCCGCAGGGGGCCTGGAAGCTGCCCTGTCCCCTTACTTCCTAGCCCGGATGCGGGGCGAGCCTTTGGGGCGGGGCGGGCCAGGTGCGGGGGTGCTGGCCCAGGTGCCCGCCGGCCGGGCCGGGGGGGAGGGAGGCCCCGGGCGCCTGGGCGGGCGGGCGGCGGGCGCGGGAGGGTGGGCAGGGCGGTGGACGCGGGAGGGTGGGCAGGGCCGGTGAACGCGGGAGGGTGGGCAGGGCGGTGGACGGGGGAGGCGGAGGGCGGGGGACGCCGGAGAGGAGAGGGAGGGACCTGCGGGCGGGCGCGGGGCGGGCGGCGGGGAAGGCAGGAGGAGGCTGCGCTCCGGCCGGCGGCGGGGCTGCGAGGCGGAGACAGCCAGGCCCCGGCCGCGCGCCCCGCGGGCAGCCGCCCTCCCTCCCAGCCGCGTGGGACCGACCCGGGGATCCGGGGACCCGGGGGCCGCCGCGAGCGGCAGGCGCCCGGCCATGTTCAGCCGGAGCTCCCGGAAAAGACCGTCCGGCGGCCGCTCGGTGAGTGTCCCCCGCCCAAGCGCGGCGGGGGGCGTCCGGGGGGCCCCGGGCCGCCGCGAGCGCCCCGGCCCGGCCTCCCCGCGCCCCGCCGCCGCCGCGCACCTGTGGCCCCAGGTAAGCCGCCCGGCGGGGCGGGTGGTGCGGGGCGCGGGCTCCGGGCGCGGAAGGGGTTAAGTCCGGGTCCCCAGGCCGGGCGGGGGGGACCCCGAGACCCGTGGCCCACAAGGTGACAGTTCGGGGCTCCCCTGAAAGCCCTCTTCCTTTAGGGCGGGTCGTAATCCCACCCGAGAGCGCCGGTGCCCAGGGTCCGGGCGCCCCGGCCGGCCGCCCGCCGCGGACTTGACTTCGGGGCTGTCTTTTGGGGTGTCCCGTGCTGTGCTGCCCCCTTCCCGGGGCGCCAGCCTGCTCCAGGGCGGAGGGTGCCCCGTGGCTGCGTCCCGGGGACTCCGGGGAAAGGGCTTGCTTTTGTTTCTTAGAAACCGGTGGCCAAGGTGTCTCAGGGAGACAAAGCCCAGCCGCGGCCACTTCTGGGTGGCTGGGTGCCCTCCCCCGAGGCGGCCGCCCGGGTGGGTGGGTGGGTGGGAGCCCTTACTTCCCCACGCAGGGCACCCTCTGGGGTCCCCCACCTCCGAGGGGAGGCCTGGATTCCGTCCGAGGAGGGGGTGAAGGAGAGGGGGGGCTCCCCGCCTGGTGGTGGAAACATGTGTATCTTTTTGTTTTGAAGTTGGCCGGACTGGGGCGGATAGAGAGAGGCCAGCCCTGCAGCGCCTGCGGTGACCAGTGCCCCGGGTTTGCCCTGCACAAATGGAGGTAGGACCCCTTCCGTCTGATTTCTAACGCACGACACTTGGGGGGCTGCTGCGGGGGACGTAGGTGGGTGCGCATGTGAAAGAAAACATACATGCACGCACGTCTGTGTTTTTCTCCTTTTGGAAATCGCACTTGTAAGCCACATGGAAAGAATGCGAAGCCTATTCCTTTAAGAGCTGCGCCTACATCTGCTACAAATATTGAAGGTGGAAGTGGTGGCCAGACCCCAGGGAGCATTTCCCGGGGGGGAGCGCTGGGTCCCCGAGCCCCACGCTGGGTCCCCGAGTCACTCCGGCCCCCCGAACCATCCCCCTGGGCGGCGTGGAATCGTTTCCGAGAGCCACCGGCTGGTGTTTCCAATTGTGTGTTTAATTCGGCCCCTGCAACTCTGGGTCCCAACCGCAAAGCCACCGCTGCCCGCCTGCGCTGTGTCAACCCTCTTCGGTGGCCAGATGTTTCTTATTACGGCGCCGTGGATGTTGACTTCCAGGCAGCCCCGGCCTGCATTGGAATGATTATGTTTGGGAGACCCGGATCGCCGTGCCCTCCCAATGCATCTGGCTGCTGGGGCTCTGGTTGGGAAAAGTTGGGGTGCAGGCCTGCCTGCCGGGGCTCTCAGTGTGGCCATGGGAAGAGAGGAGGTGGATCCCTTGGGGCAACTCCATGAAAAGGGAAGACCAGCCGACGGGAGAACCTTCTCCAGCATCGGAGCCCGGACTCTCTCTGGTTATTGCGTCTTCCCCGCCGCTCCTCTGCCCTTTGAGAGAGAGGGCTGTCTCCGGACACCAGGGGGGGAGGCCCGAGTTGATCGCTGTCTCCTTTTGTCTGCCTTCCCCACCCTCTCCCAGCGGGCAGGGTGCGTGGGGCACCCAGGCCGGGGGAGACTCACCCCACCTGGCTCCTTCAGAAGTGACTGCTTTTGTTCCTGCCTCCCGGGCTCTGGCGGCCTCTTTGCCTTTGTTTCAGGGCACGGAGCGCAGCCCTGTGGCTCCCGAGCGTTTAATAACTGTGTCAGAGGCAGGGCCGGGGCCTTATAAATATGTAATGGGCGCTAGGCATCCCTCAGCCCTGCCTGCCCGTGGGGAGGCCCAAATAGGTGTGTTCTGGGCCGCCCCTGTGTGTCAGGCAGGGGAGGTGGGTGATGCGTGTGACTCCGTGAACCAGACCCGGGGCCAGGACTCTGATTGGGCCCACCCGTCCATCTGGTGCTGGAATGGGGGTGGGGGGGTGATGGACAGGACAGCCATCTTCAGCTGCCCGATTCTACAGCCTTGGGCTCAACTCTGACTGGAGCCTGTGGGGTGTCCCTGGCCCCCCGCCTTCGGTCGGTGTGACCTCTGACTTCTACTCAATCCCTACTGCTCAGCTACCTGCCTGTCAGTGGGAACAGAACCTCCCCTCCCCGTGTGATGTCCGTCCAGGGCCAGGCACAGTGAACGGGGCGCCTTCTGCTCATTACTGCCGGCTTCCCGTCAGCTTCTCGGAGGGGGCTTAGCTGGGGCCGGGCTGCTGGCCACCTAGACTCAGGACCACGGCGTCCCAGAGCCTGGAGCCCTTCCACCCGCCGACCCGATGGAGGGAGGGCGTGGGCACTCGTGCCCATGGTGGGGCCTTTCTGGGCAGAGACCCTCTCCTGGGCTGCGGTGGATCCCATGCGGAGCAGTGTCCTCACCGGCAGCAGAGAGGCCTCCCGTTGGCCCCTTGAATGGGGTGTTCATGGTGTCCCCACCCCTTGTGGGACAGGAAGCGGCTCCTAGCTCTGCCCGCCCCACCCCGTATGGCATGCTTTGGGTGACCTTTGGAGAAGAGGGCTACAGCACAGTGCTCTTTGGGCCGTTTGAAATCCAGGGTGCTCACTGTCCCCTCCTCTGCCCGGGGGGGGGCAGTTGAGTCCGGATGGGCGGGGAAGGCTGGTCTGCGGCTGACCCACCACGGAGGTGAGCCTCCCTGACCCCGAACCGCAGGGCACCCCCGTATTTACCACTCGGCCTCTCGGCGAGCCGCTCTGCGTCCACACTGGTCCCCCAAAGTCCACTGTCCACACTGCAGGCACCTCCTCACAGCAGAGCCGGATTGGGTTCTAGGGAGGAAGCGTGTTGTGAACAAACTCTGCCTCACCCTCTGGTGCGGAGCGAGGACCCTGAGGTCCAGGCAGAGCTGGGCTGGTGTCTTGCTCTGGCTTTTCCAAGCCCCGGGACTTCGGGCAGATGGCCTGGGCTCCCTGCCTGTCCTTCTCCTCAGCGGCCACACCGGGATCTCTCCCCTGGACACATGTGTGAGTGCCTGCTTCGTGCCAGGCGCCTGGTGCTGGGGACAGGCGAGGAACCAAACCGACGGGTTTGCCCTCCACGCTAATCGCGGTTAGATTAGGCGGCCAGGAAAGAACTCGCAGGAGGTGACATTGGAGCGGGGACAGATGTGAGATCCGGGGAAGTCTGCTCTCGTTCGTGGGGGTTTTCTGCGCTCCCCATTTTATTGTCACCCACGCCTTTCCATGGCAAAGGTGGGGATTTCTTTAAGGATTTTTTAAAACCCCACAAGGATTTCCGTGTCTTGGAGAGCAGAGGGTTCACAGCTGACGGCTGCCCTCCATCTGATCTGGGGCAGCCGGGCAGCAGCGGTGGGCTCTGCCCCCCACGGGGGGACCAGCCCTGAGAGGAAGCGCCCCCGGGCAGCCTCGGGCAAACCCCGCAGTGGCCGCGCAGAGGGCATTCTCATTAAGAGAAGATTAAGGCATCTGCGTGGACTGCGGCCAGCGCGGCATCATTACTCACCGAGCACTCAGTGTGCTCCGGTGTGAGACGGCGTTCCGGGCGGGGTTAATTGGGCTTGTTGCTTGTTACCAGATTGAGCGGGGAGAGAAATAAGCCATTTTTACATGTACCCTTTGGATGCCTAGGCACTGACGAATTAAAAAAAAAAAAAAAAAAAGCAAAAGCAAAACAACATCAGCAGCTACAGACTGTCCAGAGCTGTGCCTGCCTCCACGCTTTACTTAACCTTTCTTTTTGATCCTCACCAAACTCGATGGGGTAGATGTGATTATTGATGAGGAAGCTGAGTCTGGGAGCTGCTGGAGTTTGGTGTAAAAACCCAGACTCAATTTCCTTCGATTCACCTCCTCTTGTTACTTCTCTACTGGAAGGCAAAGGTCACCATCCAAGGCCCTCGGGCCACAGCCAGGCTGCAGATAGGTTTTGTCTGGTCTGCACAGTGTGTTAAACAAAGGGGTGTTTTTCTAACCTTAAAATCCAGGTTCCAGCCTCTATTGGAAGATGCAAAGGTGTGGTAACACCTGACAGGCAGTAGCTGGCAGGCGAGAGAGCCCCCTAGCTCCCCTGGTCCCTGCATCCTGGTTCCACTCAAGCACTTCTTCAAAATGCAGGCGACCTGTCCAGTCCGGAAGGGATTGGCGCTTGCAGATCTCGAGTGGGCATTCTCTTCTCTGCACATGTGGTTTTAAAGAGGCTTCTGTACCATCCCCTGGTAGAGCATTGACAGAGCCAGGCAAGGGTTTTGCCTTCTTTCTGCCTTTCACTCACTATAGCCCTTGGAGATGGATGCAAGTACTTATGTCTATTTGCATAGATAAGGAAGCTGAGTCCGGAGGTTCTACAGCTGCCTCAGGTTCTACAGCCAGCTGGTCAGTGGTATGCCCATCCCTCTCAAATTCCGGGTTCTGTGCTCTGCACAGGACTTCTCACACTTGAGTGTGAACTACCAGGGGATCTTGTTTACATGCAGGTTCTGATCTCTCTACCCCTGGTCTCTACCACTGTCTAGAGCAGCCATGGGCAAACTACGGCCCGTGGGCCAGATCCGGCCCTTTCAGCTTGTTCTCCCCTCCGCTCCTTCACCAGCAGCCCAAGATGAGAGTGCCAGCATGGTCAGGTTGCTTTTGTTCCGGCCCTCCAGTCAAAAAGTTTGCCCACCCCTGGTCTAGAGGAATATGCAAACAGCTTCCCTTAGTTTCAGAAGAAAGGATTCTGCATCTCTAACAGGTTCCCAGGTGACGCTGATGCTACTGGTCCAGGGACCATGTGTGGAATAGCAATGGTCTGGACCAGGGGTTGGCAAACTTCATCCCGCTGGCCAAATCCAACCCTTCAACCCTCTTCCTGTTTTGTGTGGCTCACATTACTTTTTTTTTTAAAAAAAAACTCCTCACCCGAGAATTTTCCTTTAATTTTTAGAGAGAGGGGAAGGGAAGGGGAGAGACAGAGAGAAAGAAACATCGATGTGAGAGAGGCACATGGATTGGTTACCTCCGGCTCGCCCCGCTCCGGACTCCCCAACCAGGGGTGGGGATTGAGCCCACAACTGAGGTGCATGCCCTTGACTGGAATGAAACCTGGACCCTTCAGTCAGCGGGCCGATGCTCTATCCCCTGAGCCAAACTGGCTAGGGCTCACATTACATTTTTAATGGTGGGTGAGGGGGGAAAAAAGCAAAAGAATAATATTTCATGACGTGAAAATTATATGAAATTCACGTGATAGTGCCCATAAATAAATTATCTGAGCAAAGCCACACCCATTAGTTTGCATGTTGTCTGTGTCGGTTTTCCTGCCACATCCATAAATAGAGTTGAGCAGTCCCCACCCATTGTACGGCCAGCAAAGACATTGCTGTCTGGCTCTACAGAAAATACTGGCCCACCCCTGGTCTCTCTACCACTATCTAGAGGAATATGCAAATAGCTTCCCTTCGTTTTAGAAGAAAGGAATCTGAGAACCTTTTGGAATCAAGGCCAGAGAAAGCTATCCCTCCAACTTGGATGAAAGTGGTGCTGAAATAAAAGCCAGAGGCAACCAAAGAACCAGGGTACCCACCACAGCCATTTCTAAAGGCCATGTGGAGACGAGGCTTGCAAGACCAGATCAATGAACTGCCGGTGGATCCTAAGCTCCTTGTAATCCTTTTAAGGGTTCAGCTTTGCTGATAAATGCATATTCGACTCCGGCATTAAAAGGCTGGCTTTCTGAACGAGCCTCCAGGAGCTGCACTTTCAGAAGCAGCTGACTTGGGAAGCCCAGAGCAGTGGCAGCTCTGTGAGGTCGTTTTAATTATGCAGAGCAGTTTGTGTCCGGACGGCGGCTGCTGCTCCGGGCAGGACGCCGTGCAGCCGCTCCAAGGCTCCGCGGGCTGGGTCAGCCGCGGCTGCGCCTGAAAAGCGTCTTTCCTTAGTTGCCCGGGCAATTGTGTGGATTGATGACTGGAGTGGTAATCTGGGGAGATGCCAGCTTGGTTTCCTTTAGTGGGTTGCAATTTGGCTAAGAAATGGATTCCCACTGGTTGTTTTGCTTGGGAAAGAAAAACACTCTGTCTCAGTCAACTGATGTGCCAAGAAAAGGGAGGCAAAAAGGTGTGTGTGCATCTAAGACGCGCCTCAACCCTCAAGGTGAGGCAGGCTACTTAGCAGCTAAGAAGGTTGCTGGTTAACTCACCTGATGTCATTGGCATTTAAGCTGAAACACTTTAATAGGGTTTTTCTCTTGAGGAAACATATCAGTTCATTTCAATACAGGATGGGATAGAAGTAGGTTCACAGTTGTATGTGAAACACGGTTTATTCTGGTATTATTATTTATTAATTATTGTATTATTTTCCATACAAACAACTGTAAAGCTGTTTTTGCCCTGCCCTGTACTAATATGTTCATATTGTTATTTCTGATTTTGAAATAAGACGTGGCTGTTATAGAAGACTAGAGGCCCGGTGCACAAATTCGTGTACCAGTGGGGTTCCCAGGCCTGGCCTTTGGGATCGGGCCGAAACTGGCTCTCTGACATCCCCCGAGGGGTTCCAGATTGTGAGAGGGTGCAGGCCAGGCCAAGGGACCACACCAGTGCACAATTGGGGCTGAGGAGGGACACGAGAGGTTAGCCAGCCAGGGGGGAACCACAGGAGGGCTCCAGGGTGTGTCCAGCTAATCTCACTCAGTCTGGATCGGCTGGACCGCAGCAGCAAGCTAACCTACAGGTTGGAGCATCTGCCCCCTGGTGGTCAGTGCACATCATAGTGACTGGTAGACCAGTTGACTGTCTGCCCCCCCCCCCCCAGGTAGTCAGTGTGTATAATAGTGAGTGGCTGAGTAGCCTTAGCATATCATTTGCATATTACACTTTAATTGGTTGAATGAGTGACCAAATGACTGGACACTTAGCATATCAGGCTTTTACTATATAGGATTTTAAAAATCACACACACACACAAAGCATAGAGGAAAAAACCCTTCATTATAACTTTGAAATTAAGGTCAGCAAACCACACCAGTGGGATAAAAATCATCTGACTACTTGTTTTTGTACAGCCTACCAGCTAAGCATAGTTTTCATATTTTTAAATTAAAAATAAATTTTAAAAATTGATTTCAGAGAGGAAGGGAGAGGGAGAGAGAAATGGAAACATCAGTGTTGAGAGAGAATCATCTCTCGGCTGCCTCATAGCTCCCCACCCCACTTGGGGGTTGAGCTTGTAACTTTGGGAAGGTGCTCTGACAGGGAATCAAACCCTAACCCCCTGGTTCATAGGTCGACGCTCAACCACTGGGCAACACCCGTGGGCAGTTTTCACATTTTTAAATGGTTGGGGGGGGGAATCAAATGAAGAGGTCATGATTGGATTCCAGTCAGGGCACATGCTAGATAATCTGGGTTTCAGGCTAGATAACCCTGCTAGGGGCCGTGCAGGAGGCAGCTGATCAATGATTCTGTCTCATCATTGATGCTTCTATCTCTCTCACTCTCCCTTCCTCTCTGAAATCAAGTAACATATATATTTTTAAAAAGAGCAACATTTTATGGCACATAAAGTTATATGAAATTAAAAGTTTAAGTCCACAAAGTTCTAATGGAACACAGCCATGCCCATTTGTTTAGCACCATCTGTGGCTGCTTTGGCTAACAAAATGGAATCCCTGAGCTAGTCCTGAGGGTCCACAAAACTGCAGGTATCACCAGCTGGCCCTGTGCAGAGACTTGATGGCGAGTATTTCCTCAGTCATTCAGATTATGACTTATTAACAAGAGTTTACAGGGAGTGCACATTCTGCATATAGTCTTTTGTAACTTACTTTTTTCATACTTAAAAGTATTTTTTTGGATGTCCTTTACATTTAGGCAAAAAAGATCTAACACATTTATTAGCTTTTAGAATCCAGTGTATGGATTATCACTGAATTAAAAGTATTCTATTCATGGCCACTTTGGTGGTTTTCTGTTGTTCCTTATTAGGTACCAGATGACAATAGCCTTTCTTATGCCACAACATGTCTCTGTGGAGCTCTTGTCAACTTGTCCTCCAAAAAGATGGTGCCAACTTTTACTCTTACTCCTTAAAACGTTTGAGTATATTTCTGTGTTTGAGTATATATATATATATTCTTTGGGCTGAAACTTTGAAAATCCAAGCTTGTTTGGCAGCCTCGTAATTAATCCTGTTTAACCACCCTGCATGACAATTTCCACCTGATGGATAGTAAGAAAACTCGGAGCATCTCTGTCAGTCATCATCTTCTCAGAATACACTTTATTTGTCTTGGATTCTGAAAGTGATACCCACAGTTCATGGAAAGGTTGTCATTCAACCTTACATTTCTGCTGCTTAAGGTTAGTGGGATGAGGGGAAATCTCATAACTTTGTCATTTTGTGGTCCTTCGGCTCAAAAAACTTAGAAGGTTTTCCTTTAACTCTGGAATTAATGAGTACCCAGAGGGAATTCCTGTGGACAGAGGGACTTCCCTAACAGAATGAGTCCAGGTCACTGCGCATTCCGAGATCAAAAGGATCCAACCTGCCTGGTGTGCGGGAGGGCTGTGGGCGGAGGGAGCTCTGGGGAGAAATGTGCGTTTCCAGGCAGAGACTTAGAACTTCTAGGAAGTGTGTAAAGGCTTATGTGGGAGCATTGTAGCTGAGTGGTTAAAGGGACAGGCTTTGAAGACATTTTTGCCTCTATTTGTGGGAACATGACCTACCCTTTCGCAGTCTTTCTTATTTTTTTTTAATCTGAAAAAATGGGGATAATGTTAGAATTCTGAGATTATCTTATGAGGTTGTTATGAGGATTAAACGGACAATGTGTGGGCTGTGCCTCTGTGTGCATGGTGGGTAGCAAGGTCTTCATATGTGTTTGTGGTTGCAGGTCCTGAGATAGGGAACAAGTCCCTTTCCCAACATGAGCTGTAACCCACCATTTGTTAAATGGGGGTGATGATTCTTGATTCAGGGACTTGGCTCAGAAGAGCGAGTGGACTCTCTCTTTTGTAGGATTGGGTTCTAAAGGAATGAGACTGATGGACTAGCGGATTTAGACAGCCCATCCCACACACGCACCTGGGGCCAGCTACATTTCAGATGAAATGGGCTTGAGTAGAATTGGACCCTGTACCCTCGCAATCTTTTTGCATAAGTGAAGTGTACATATGCTGTTTCTAAAAACAATTTGCAAATTCCATTAGGAAGGCGACATTTAAACTCTGACTCTGGGGTCAGTATATAAAAGGGGCCATTTTATGCCTTGCACCCAACAAACCGGACCATGAATATTCATGTCCAATATGAAAGCCACACATCATCGAGACAATACAACATCCAGGTTACCTTAGCTGCTTTAGTAAGTGAGTTTTATGGGTTCCATGTGCCATGTGAAACACTGCCATTGACAGGGTTGCCAGTCCTCACTGGAAGCTCCCTCTCCTAAGGCACGAGAGACAAGGACATTTATACAATACTAGAGGCCTGGGGCATGAACATTCATGCACTGAAAGTGTGTGTGTGTGTGTGGGGGGGTCCCTTAGCCTGGCCTGCCCCCTCCTACAGTCCAGGAGCCCTCAGGGGTGGGAGGTGACCCAGTGATCAGGGGAAGGCGAAGCCCCCATCATACTCTGCTGCTGCCACTGCTGGCAGTGCAAGCTTTGGCTGGCTCTGATTACCTGAGGCTCAGGCGGCCCTGGGTGGCTGTGCAGCCGACATTTGAGGCTTGTCTGTGCCTCAGGCCAACCATGGGTGGTTGGGGGGCTGAAGGGACTGAGCATCACCATCTTGTGGCTGTGGGCGCCACTATCTTTGAGAACATGGCAGTCAGTTAGCATATTCCCTCCTCATTGCTGTGGGTGCCACTATCTTTGTGATGACGTGATGGTCACTTAGCATATTCCCTCTTTATTAGATAGGATTTGACCAAATTTCATATGGCCCAGGAGATTCCTGAGGTAAGATCTGGCCTGTACCTATATTTTAACAGTGTACAGGATTTCAAAGTTTAGTTAACTGCCGGCATTTGATATTTTGTGTAAAAAGTCAGACTTGGGTTTTCTCTGGAATAATCCAAGTGCTGGCAACTCGGGGCTTCGATTCCTTCCTTCCCTTTAGGTAGCACAGGTGTCCAGCTCTTCCCAGTCCCCATCACCGCCCATCGCTTACACCCGGCCTCCTCACCCCTTTGCACGCATGGCTGGCTCAGTAGGCATCTGATTTGAAGAAGCAAGTGAGTGAATACACACGACTGGAAGGATGACATGAATGGCAATAAAGTTGCCACTTGGCAGGGACAACTGTGCTGAGCAAATCCTCAAAGTGGTGAGCTCCTTGAGGGGAAGGAGGGAACAGCATATGTGCACACACATGCCAAGGACCTGCTGTGTGCTTGGTCCTTTTGTGCATCACCCCATGTCGCCACAGAACAATTCTCTGAGGCATGTGTTTTTACCTTCAACTTTAAAAAATATCCTCTCTAATAAGAGAGAAACATGCAAATTGACCATAGCTTCCTTACACCCACAAGCCACGCCCACCACCCAATCAGGATGAGTATGCAAATTAACCTAACAAAGATGGCGGTTAATTTGCATATCCAGGCCAGAGCAAGGACTGAAGACAGCGTAGAAAGAAGCCAAGCGCTGCAGAAGGGAGCGAAGCTGTGAAGAAGCAAGCAAGCGGGGCTGCTGAGAAGGAAGGGAAGCAGACGGGCTGGGAGAAGGGAGAGAAGCAGGCAGCCCTATTGCAGGCATCTTTTTGCAAGGGGCCTCTAGTATATATATATATATTACTGATTTCAGAGAGGAAGGGAGAAGGAGAGAGAGATAGAAACATCAATGATGAGAAAGAATCATTGATCAGCTGCCTCCTCCACGCCCCTTACTGGGGACCAAGCCTGCAACCTGAGCATGTACCCTAACCAGAATTGAACCTGGGACCTTTCAGTCCCCAGGCCAATGCTCTATCCACTGAGCTAAGCTGGCTAGGGCTACTTCCTACTTTTTAAATATGAGGAAACTGAGGTCCAAGAAGGTTAGGTAACATGCTCTAGGCCAGTGGTTGGCAAACTGCGGCTCGAGACTCATGAGTCTGCTGCTCTGTTGACTAATGAGTTTGCCGACCACTGCCCTCTAGGCCACACAGGTAACAGGTAGTGGAGCCAGGATTTGCAACCAAGCCTTTAGGGATGGAGATCACACGTTTTTTAACCAAGCGTTTTGGCATTTGACCCTCCTGTCTAAACAGACAACTCTGCCTTGTTGAAAACAGTCGAATATTCCTCCTAGTGGCCTGGGTTTGGCATCTGACAAGGAGTGAAATGTCTGATATATTTGAGGGGGGTGGGGAGGAGTGAAACTCCTCTAAAATCAGAGGGACCTGAGCTTATTGGGGTGTCTGAAAGGTGAGTAATTGCATCAGACATCTGCACACCCTGCAGCCTGTTTACAGCTTTGGTGTCACACTGAGCAACCCGACCAGTTTGTGAAGGGGCGGGTGGCCCTCCGGAAGGCCATTTGCGGGTACCCTTGGAGGAAGCCTCCGCAGAAGGGGTCAGTCCAGGAGGTGAGCTTACCGCCCACCCTTCAGCAGCCAACTTAAAGTCAAACAACCAGAAAATGAGCAAGGTGGTCGTTACCAGCGTTCGGACCCACGCTTTTCAGCTTTGCTCCCCAAGGCTTTACGGAGCCTGACCCCACGTTGCTAAACGGATGCAAGCGCACGGGACCGCGGGAGAGCATTTAATGAGAGCGTTATTTGCCTTTCTGTTTGGTAAACCACTTGGCGATGCAGAAACTGCTTTCAGGCGCCTTAAAAGCCGTCTCATTACGGGGACGGGGACACCCAGAGCGGCCTCCGGAGTTTACTGCGGAGGAACTCGGCCTCGGGGGGACTTGTTAAGCGGAGGCAGGTGTTTCCTCTCCTCAGCACACTCTGGAGTGACTCTGATAATGCAAGTTCTCAAAGGCGTTGGTCCCCGTCGGGCACCGGGAGGCTCCTGTCGCTTGCATCCTGGTGGCTCTGCTTTGGAGCTTCTCCAGCAACTTACTGGGTTGTTTGGAGATCGTGACAGACTCCTTTTATCTCTGTGAAGCCAAAACTATGGAACAGTAGGGAACAGAGTATCTCCATCATCTTGGGTCCAGAATATCCGAAGCAACGGGAGGGACACATACATACGTTTCTCTGAGTTCTGGGAGGTGGAACGATGTAATAGATGTTTCCAACTGCGAGGGTCTCAGATAATTTTTTCCCCCTCTAAGCTTTTCAAAATCCTGGTGATAACAGCATTTTGAGGCAGGATTACTTCTTGTTTTAAATTACTTTTGATCAAATTGTCGGATGATAAATGTGCAGTGTAGATAATTTGGAAAATTCAATTTGGAAAGTCCAATGATTACCAAAACACCTAACTCCAGCCGAAACGGGTTTGGCTCAGTGGATAGAGCGTCGGCCTGTGGACTGAAAGGTCCCAAGTTCGATTCCGGTCAGGGGCATGTACCTTGGTTTCGGGCACATCCCTAGTACGGGGTGTGCAGGAGGCAGCTGATAGATGATTCTCTTTCATCGATGTTTCTAACTCTCTATCCCTCCTCTCTCTTCTTCTCTGTGAAAAATCAATAAAATATATTAAAAACAAACAAGCCAACAAAAAACTAACTCCAACACCCACAGAGGAACTCTCAGCATTAGGGAGTGATTTCCATTTGGCCTCCTTACTTAGAATATCACAGTCCTGTTAGTTTTCTGGAGCTACCGGAACTAACGCCTGCACGCGGGGTGGGGGGTGGGAAAGGTGGGGGGATGGGGGAGGTGGGGGGGGTGGCGGGAAGGGGGCTGCAAACAGCAGCGTGTTCTCCAGAGTTCTGGAGGCTGCACGTCAAAATCCAGGTGTCGCGGTGGCGTCCTCCGCAGGCTCTGCCCATGCCTGTCCCGAGGCTGGTGGCTCTCTGACTCTGGCTCTTGGGCCAGTGGCTGGATCACTCCACCTCCTCCTCTGCCATCTCCTGGGGCCTGATTCAGACCACGGAACCCATCAGCACGGGCAGGAGACGCCGCCACCACTAGCCCCGCTCACCCATCTCAGGTGTCCCTGCCCGCTCTGCTCTTGTAAGGACTTGTCATCGGATGTGGGCTCTCCGCACCCAGCGCGATCTCACGTCCACATCCTCACTCACCACATCCGCAAAGACCCCTTTCCCAGTAGGTCACCTTCAGAGATTCCAGGGGGAACAGCTGTTCCACCGTGAGCATCGTGATGGTGATGAAGCACCCGCAGTTCACCGCTCCTGAGCAGCGGCCGACCAGGCTTCCTACACGTGCTGTTTGTCAGGGTGCAGTGGCACGCAGCGTGTGGGCTCTGACGTGGGGCACCTTTGGGGAGACGCTTGCCTTGCCTTTTTGAGGCGCAGTTAAAAGCTGGCCACAGGACGGGCCTGGAAGGAGCTGCTGTTGGCGGTTGGAATTTCCGGCCCACATTGATGGATTCCGCTGTCTGAGTCAGCTGACCCCAGGTTACCCTATGAAGGCATCCATCTTCTTCCAGCTTTTGTTGGGCCTTGCCAGGAAGATGTATAGGAAATGAACTGGTAGTCTGTGGACAGTTATTTGTGGGAAGAGCTTTTGGCCCAAGGCCTTTTAATTAATGTCTAGGCTATATAATTGATTAACTTTCAAAGGCAAAAAAAAATCCTCTGTAGAAAAGGAGATTCCTCACGGCCCTAAACTAGGTCCCATCTCCACAAGATGGTGCCTGAGCTAACTCCCCCCCCCCCTTCTCTGAAAGCACAACCAGAAAAAGTGTAACATTAATGGTACTTCCTCACTGATTTCTGTTAAACCCAGCATGAATGCATCTAGGTTATCCAGAATAAAAGATCTGAAGTAAAATGAAGATAAATTATGATTTTTTTTTCATTTTCATCATCATGTCAGCTATCATTAATTGGACATTTACAATGTGCCAGGGATATTAGATTCTAAGCACCTTTCTTATATTCTTTTATTTAGTTATGGAAATTCTTTAGGAGGTAGATACCAGTATTGACATTGGGATGCAGCACATGGAAGCTGCCCTTACGGTATGAAGGCTGAGGCTGGAGCTGAGGCCTCTGCAGTCTGGGCTCTTTTTTTTATTTTTTATTTTTATTAAAATATATTTTATTGGTTTTCCACAGAGAGGAAGGGAGAGGGATAGAGGGATAGAGAGCTAGAAACGTCGATGAGAGAGAAACATCAACCAGCCGCCTCCTGTACAACCCCCACTGGGGATGTGCCTGCAACCAATGTATATGCCCTTGACCGGAATCGAACCCGGGACCTTTCAGTCCACAGACCGACGTTCTATCCACTGAGCCACACCGGTTTCGGCCAGTCTGGGCTCTTACACACTGTGCCGCAGGCCCTGCTCTGGAGAGATCTCCACTCTCCACAGTCGTAGGGCCGATGGCCTCCCTCTCAGAGTTTCCGATACTAGTCTCCGCCGGTGCTTACAGTTCACACGTCATGAATGAGGTACCGCTGCTGCTGGTCCAGGAAACAGAGTTTGAGAACCCCTGGTCAACTCCATAGCCCAGCCTGGTGCCTGGGACTTGGCAGTGACATTGGGGAGACCAGATGAGCATGCTCGCCCAGTTAGCTTTCTCACCACACAGTAGCTCGGATGGCTGCTGAAGGATCCACATTGCTGCTGAGGGCAGGCAGCTTAGATTGGAAAGAGAAGGCCTCCCACCCCTGACCTAGGCGTTCGTGTATTCTTGGCTTCCTCTCTTTCCTATCCCTTAGAGGACATGGAATTTAATAAAGTGGTTTCTAAATTCTTTTATCAACTGTAAAGGAGAACAGCCAAGGTCTGGTGTCTGTGAAGACGATTAAAGATTAAACGCAGGGTCTAGCCCGCCAGGCAGTGCAGCGCAGCGGAAGGCTGTACAGAGGACAGCAGTGTCGTGCTGGGGCAGGGACAGAGCCTGTGACCGCCCATCATCTCCAAAGCTAGAGCGAAGTCCTCCTGGCACATGGTGCATGATGGAGGTGACACGTGAAAGTGAGAGGAGGCAAGGGGGTGGGAATTCACCGAATGGTGCCTGGACACCATTCATTGGCATAACATGGTATTCATCCAAAACTTTTAAGTAAATAAAATAAATTTCATTGTGGATGAATGCTTGCACACATTTGGAAAGTAAAAGGCATATCTAAATTCACATATTTTCCTGTGTTTTTCCCCCCTCCCTCATACTCTACCCTCTAGCCACACTGACCACCGTACTGGTCCCCACACTCAGCAGGCACATTCCCACCTCCTGGCACCAGCCTCTGCTGGGACCTCCCCAGGGCTGGCTCCCCACGTGCCCCCAAGGGTTGTTCCCTCACTTCCTCCTGGCCTCTCCCCTGATGCCGTTTCCTTAGCACAGTGTTCCCTCCATCCTCACATTCACTACCATCACTCCACGCCCTCCCCCACGTCTTTTAACTTATCATGACTTGACGTCATATTATATTTTCAGTGGATTACCTGGCTTTCCTTCCGCCCTAGAATTAATTACTTTTGTCTACACAAGCATTTAAACTTTATGAGGATATTTTTTTCCATATCTTTTTTGTTCAGTCCCTCTACACCTGGTCATTGCACAATCCCCACAGAATTTGTTAAAAGAATAAATACACGAATGGATGATAAGACACTCAGACGCCATAGAGGAAGATGGGCTATTTTGACAGGAATAACAATTAAATGGTCAAATGACAAATTGAGAAAATTATCTGGAACACATGATATACAGAAGTCTAACATTTTAAAATATGCAAACAGCTCTAATACAAAACCACAAAACAGCTCATTAGAAAACTGGGCCAAGGATCTGTCTCATCAGGCAGATGCGTGAGGAGGTGTCATTTGTTTTCCTAATGGTGCCTTACCATCTCCCGTGATTCTGTGCATCGGAGCCGAATATAAATAGCTGTGGGAAGATGTATTTGTGCAGAATGGTGAAGCCTGTGGTCACAGAGCTGTAGCATCCCTTTTCCTAGGAATTATTAAAGTAGCGCGCGCACTATTTAGGCTAAGCTTTGCTGGCTTTGTTGGAAGATTAAAAGACCTCATAAGATTCCTTAGGATTTGGAGTTGTCCATGACTGTAAACATCACCCATAGCAATGATAGTGTGATTTAAAAGATGACAGAAAAACAGCCACTATCAACTATAACAGTGGTTGGCTAACTGCGGCTCTTTGGCCCCTTGAGAGTGGCTCTTTCACAAAATACCATGGCCTGGACGAGTCTATTTTGAAGAAGTGGCATTAGAAGAAGTTTAAGTTTAAAAAATGTGGTGTTCCCAGCCAGTGAGAAGCCGTGGGAGTGCTTCAAACAGCAAATGCCCTTAGGAAGTGCATGGTGATGCTCTGGACCCCAGTTTCCCTCCTCTGTACATTGAGGGAGATGGAAGATGGACATAGAAGGGGCCCGTCACCAACACAGCAGACAGCAATCGGGGCTTTCCTGCTAACTAGCCCACCGAGGAGATCTGGGCACGGAGAGGTCTGAGAGACGAGGCCTTCACTCCGTCCTCTTGTGGGACGAGCCCCAGCTCCCTGTCTCATCTGTGTAACACCCATTAGGAGGCTGCTCGCCCTCTCCGGCCCCTCTGGCCGCGCTGTGGTGCGTTTACGGAGAGGGCATCTGTTCCTGGACCTTACTTATGCAGTTGTACCTGCTACTGTAGTTACATAAACACCTCCACACACCCGTGAATATTACACGAAAAGAACCAAGAGTTATTTCTGTGGAAAACTAAGCCAAAAGCTTGAAAATGCCCAATAATGACTAGTAAGAGCAAACCAGTTTGATCAGGCTCTGGAAAAAACAATTATAACACATTGGGGATGACGCAGAAATTGTGAAAGGACCTACATTTTTTGACATCTTTAATTTTTGATACCACTTTTAAACAAAGAAACAAAAAACCCTGGAAATTGAAGAGGCATCATCTGTGTGTTTTATGCATGAAATAAAGGGACTCAGATCTGTAAGCCCGTGTGCAAACCCCTCTCCCACTCTACATGAATGTAGGGACACGAACTTCAAGGAACAAATTAAAGTGTTTATCATTATTTTAGGATTTCTCATTATTTTAGGATAGACACCTGTTGTCCCCACATTTATTGTGTAGTTCTCCCTTAGAAGTATAACTTTCAAATTAATGTCCAGCTCATCCTGAGAATTAAGAGAGTATTTCCCAGGCCTCCTTGTTCTCAGGGGTTGTCATTAAAATATATATATATATATATATATATATATATATATATATATATATATATATATGAAATTGATTTTTTACAGAGAGGAAGAGAGAGGGATATAGAGTTAGAAACATTGATGAGAGAGAATCATTGATTGGCTGCCTCTTGCACACCCCCTACTGAGAATGTGCCCGCAACCAAGGTACATGCCCTTGACCAGAATCGAACCCGGGACCTTTCAGTCCGCAGGCCAATGCTCTATCCACTTAACCAACCTGGTTTTGGCAGGGGTTGCCATTTGACTAAGTTCTAGCCAAAGACACATGAGTAAAACCAGTGAGTACATCTTATGCAGCGTGCTCCTCCAGGGACGGCATGGGCCTTTGTTTCCCTGCTGCCTGTCCGGCGGGATGTGGATGCGATGGTTGGAGCTCAAGCAGCTAGATTGGACCAGGAGGTGGGAGCCCCGTGCTGAAGAAAGCAGAACAAGACAGGCAGCGCCTTGGACCGCATAACTCCAGACTGTATTTACACGAGAAAGTAATTGATTTCTGTGGTGCTGAGGCTGCTGTTATTTTGGATCCTCAGTCACCTCCCGCCGACGTTTATTCCAGCGGGCTCCAGCTGCTGATCCTATTGAATACAAGAAGCTCTGGTACCCTGGCTACTGCCCAAGGGTCAAGAATTAATTTGGATTCTTTCAACAGACTTACTAGGGCTGTCATGTCCAGCAGGAGGTACCCACGGTGCTCTCAGTGGTTGGACATCCAAAATAGTTCTTTTATTTGGAGGAGTACTTGCAAGTGTGCTATTCCAGAGCACACTGTCCCGAGGCAGGGATGATGTCTAAATTGACGTCCATGTGGTAACAGTAGGTGCTAATTTCCCATTGTTCGACTTCCCTGCGCCGTTATCTGTCGAGGAATAACCTGGAACATTTCAGGAATGTCATCACACAGCCCGCTCCGCCCTCTGCGGTTCTGGAATGCATTCAGAGCTGCTTATTTTAGGATTAAAGCGTAGAGAATGGAGGGATATGATTAATCCCTTCGATAGCCCCTATCACTTTACCAGCAGACGAAGCAAGGGCTTGGGTTCACGTTACATGCCTGAATAGGCATGCCACAGCGCTATTGTATGTGAGAGTGGGCAGTGCCTGAAACCTTACCGCCCGTGAGTGAACAGAAAATGGCATGTGCCCATTTAACCTCTTAATTACATAATCACCAGCAGCCACGTTCCCTGCTGGGAAATCTGCCTCGCTGGTTGTATCCCAGGACAGTGTTCTGTGTGGAAGTGTGTAAGCAGGAATTACCTTTGACCAGCCTTCTCAAATTACCTGAGAAGAATGGTAATGATAAATGTCTGAGGAAAAAAAAAAATGTTATAATACTGGAGGCCTGTGCACAAAATTCATGCACGGGTAGAGTCCCTAGGCCTGGTCGATGATCTGGGCCAATCAGGGCCTTCTGCTGCTGGCTGGGTCTCCCTTCCCCACCTGCTGGCTGCTGGCTGGGCCTTCCTCGATTCCGTGCCGCCCCTTGGTGGTCAGAGCACATCATAGCATGAGTGACCGAACTCCCAAGGGAACACTTTGCATATTAGGCATTAAGTATATAACTGACTGCATTCCCTATGCTGTAATCTACATCCTTGTGACTATTCTGTAAATACCAATTGTATTTCTTTTTAAAAAAATATATATTTTATTGATTTTTTTTACAGAGAGGAAGGGAGAGGGATAGAGAGTTAGAAACTTCAATGAGAGACATCGGTCAGCTGCCTCCTGCACACCCCCACCAGGGTTGTGCCTGCAACCAACGCACATGCCCTTGTCCGGAATCGAACCTGGGACCCTTCAGTCTGCAGACCAACACTCCATTCACTGAGCCAAACCGGTTTCGGCCCAATTGTATTTCTTAATCCCTTCACCTTATTCACAAATCTCCCTCCTTCCCCCTGGCAATGACTAATTTGCTGTCTTTGTCTTTGAGGTTTTTTTTCTCAGTTTTGTGTGTTCATTTATCTTATTCTTTAGATTCCACCTGTAAGCGAAATCATATGGTATTTGTCTTTCTCTGACTGACTTATTGCACTGAGCATAATGCCTTCTGGGCCCACCCATGCTGTCTGTCTGTCACTAATGGTAAGATTTTGTTCTTCTTATGGCCCAGGAAGAGCCTGGACTGTGCCGCCCCCAAGTTTTGTCACCTCATCCATGGGTCTTGAGTTCACACCTGTAAAAATCAAGGGTTTCTTCCTCATTTTCCCTTCACCCCCTCCAGAAAAGTTGCTTTAAATTAAACCTTGAATCCTATGGAAAACCTCAGGTGAACGGTGCCCTTTCTTCCCTCCGTCTTCTCCATATCCCCGTGCCTCTCCAAACCACCAGTGTTTTTGCCTCAGCAGCCGCCCTGGGCTCCTCACAGATGCCCCACCTCCACCTGTTCAGCCCTCTGATCCATTTTCCACTGGGAGACAAAGAAGTTGTTCTCATGAAATATGGATGCATGGGCAAGGCATGAACAACAGAGCGGCAGCGAGCCTGCCTCGGCTTGAGGAAGGAGAGCCCTGTGGTGGGCGCCACAGAGGTGACCAGGATCCTGAAGCCGACGTTGGCCTCGCCGCTGCTTGGCTCTCGGCCTTGCCACCAGGGTGCCCTCCCAGCAGCGTTTCAGTTGCTCCTGCAGCTGTTTGTTTGGCATGCAGATGCGAGAGCTGGACCGCTTCCCTGGGGGCCCCGCCAGGCCAGGGGCTTCGCTGGAGGAGGTCACGCTGTTTCCAGAGAGGTTTGCGCCATTGGCACGCCCGTCGGCAGGTAGCATTCTGCTTGCTCCCATCCTCCCTCACACTTCTGGTCACATCTCCCCTTCGCCTTCTGTGCACGTGGCTTCCGCTGCCTGGAATGTCATTTCCCATCTGTCCCGGCACTGGCTGCTGCTCCCCGCATCCTCCAGCCCGAGGCTGAATGTCACCGTCTCAGAGCATCTCTGACCGTAGCCCCCTTGTCCCAGGACTGTAAGCGCCACAGAGCAGCGCCCATGCCTGCCGCTTCGCTGTTGTATTGCCCAGGGCCTATGCAGAGCCTGGCGCATAGTAGGTGTTCAGTAAGTAGGTGGCTCAGGAAGCAGATGGCCTAGTGAGTCATTTCCAAGTCCTCTCCGGTCTGAAGCCCCTGGTCCAGGGAAATGAAATGAGAACATGCCACTCGTGTGCCTCTGGCTTCAGAGCGGTTCCATGGAGGAGACGATGCCAGGACACCATTGAAGGGGTGCAGTGCTCAGCTGCCTGGGCCCCAGAGCATTTGTGCGCCCCCAGAGCGGTGACTGCTGGGAGCGAGGAGCCCAGAGCACAAGCCAGTGGGGTGGTGAACGTGCTCGCCTTCAAAGGGAGCGGGTGGTGGAGGCGCTTCTGTGGGGGGACAGATGGACATACCTCCCAGCCACCTTGGGGGGACTCCACAGAGAGGAAGGGACCCCGGGTCAGAAGCCTTGGGACGTTTTCCTGGAGCCCCGATTCCCAGAGTGGACGTGTGAACTGGCTTGGGGGCGTCTTCCTGCCTGCGCTCCTGGCGCCTGGATCCGATCAGGTCTGCGTGGTAGGGAGCATGCCCCTGAGCGGACCAGGTTCGAGGCCGGCGGCCCAGCTGCAGGCCCCGCGGATGGGTGGGGTTGCTGAAGAATAAGGCGGGGGGGGGGGGAGTCCTGACTGCTCCCCACAAAGAGTGAAGTCTGTCCCACAGTCACTGACAGCACTTCTCAGGCCCAATCTTATCAGATGGAAGCGGGAGGAAACCAGCGGCGCCCTGTGTCCCTGGGAAACCCCAGCAGCTCGGGGCCGCCCGGGGCTGAGAAGCCGCTCAGGGCTTCTCTGTCTCTGTGAGCAGGAAACTCCATGCCTCAGTTTCCTCACTTGTAACCTCAGCACCTCTTCAACACATTCCCCTAAGAAAAAGTGATATTATGAGGGGGAGACACTGGGACATGGAGAGTGCTTGAATTTTCTTTTCCCTTCTGAAGAGTTGTCATCCTTGTTGTGTGCAGAGGGAGAGAGGGGTGCCCCAGGAGCTTGTCTTGCTGGAGTCTGCATTGAAACGGGGCCGGACCCAGATCCAGGGTTTGTGACTTTGCTCCCTGGCCCCACCACGTGTCCAAATCGCACACGGCCGAAGTCTCTTAATTAAACTGCGCTCCGAAGGGCAACTCATATTTGAACAGGTTTCACAAGCCTTTCTCTTTACTTCACTACATTCTCAGTCAATAATTTAACACGGGAGGATTAGTTCTGACATTGGCAGCAGCCGGCAGGTGGGAATGACCTGGAAGATGGTTAAATAGACACAGGAAGTAAGGAGACGTCAGCCTCCGGAACGCGAGGCCAGCCTCCTGGAGGCCTCTGTGGCCCCGGCTCTGTGGACGTGCGAGGCCTCTGGGCCCGTGGCCACCAGGAAGTGCCTTGTTGGAAAAGGCAGTTTGGTGTGAAAAGGACGGTGAGGGTGAGTTGTGCTAATGAGTGACGGAGCAAAGCAGAAAAATCTGCCCTCTTTCTCCCACCAGACCTGCCCTGACTCTGACCTGTCCCCGATCTGTCTCTGACCTGGCCCTGACCCAGCCCTGACCCGGCCCTGACCTCCTTCCGGAGCAGCATTTCTCACCCTGCAACCCCTGGATAAAATTATAGCACCCTGAACTCAGATGAGAAAAAGTTTACAATCTTGTTTCTACTAACCCCTACTTGAACTTTAGCATTTCCCTCAATTATGAATGAAGGTGACAAACCACAGTAATTGCATTAACAATACCTGTGGCTTTGTCACCAATGAAAATGCCAGATGTTCGCACATCACATAAAAGTCATGGAAGTCATCTTGAAATATTGTTAACTTCAAAATTACAGTGCTTAGCAATGATGGCAGTTATCGGACGTGCTGGTAAAAATGGTGTTATATATTACATAAATATATTATTACCACATATTACCTATAAATATATGTATAATATGTATACATATATGTTATATATTATACCTAGAATATAAAATCTATATTCATAACATATATAGCTTATACTTATTACTAGAGAACATGTATAAGTTATCCAATATAATAAAGAGGTGTTGTGCAAATTGGCCATCACTCCAACACACAAGATGTCCGCCTCAAGATGTCTGGCTGGGGAGGGCAGTTGTGGGTGATCAGGCCATCAGGGGAGGGCAGTTAGGGGTGACCAGGCCTGCAGGGAGGGTAGTTAGGGGTGATCAGGCTGGCAGGGGAGCAGTTAGGCATCAATCAGGCTGGCAGGGGAGTGGTTAGGGGGTGATCGGGCTGGTAGGCAGAAGCAGTTAGGGGCAATCAGGAAGGCAGGCAGGCGAGCAGTTGGGAGCCAGCAATCCTGGATTGTGAGAGGGATGTCCAACTGCCTGTTTAAGCCTGATCCCTCAAGGGATTCCATATTGGAAAGGGTGCAGGCTGAGGGACCTCCCCCCTCCTCCCCATGCACAAATTTTATGCACCGGGCCTCTAGTATTTTAATATTGCTGTTTGCTCTTTCTCCCTCAGTGCCTGGGAGCCAGGCAGCAGCTCCGCCCCCGCCCCCTACCACTGCTGCTAGTTGCCATGTGTGGGGCGATCAGGTTCCGCTCATACCTGTCTTGGCGTGGTGCTGCCTGCTCACCTGCTCCACCATCCCTCTGCAGTCCCGCCCTTGTCAGGGGTGGCAGTGCTTCCACTGCTGCCTGTTGCCACCAATCGCTCACACCTACCATGTTGTGCACCGCCCCCTGGTGGTCAGCACACGTCATAGTGAGTGGTCGAACTCCCAGTTAAGGGGAAAATTTGCATATTAGGCTTTTATTATATAGGATTGCATGTATAAATAAAAGTGTAATTTCCCCAAACTGAACCCTGAAGACCTAGATCAAGAAGCAGCATTACTTCCTGGCAGGGTGGCTCAGTTGGAGCGTTGTCCCATGCACCAACAGGTTGCTAGTTGGATGCCTGGTGGGGGTGCCTACAGCAGGCAGCCTATTGCTGCTTCTCTCTCTCTCACATTGACCTTTCTCTCTCTCCTCCCTTCTGCTCTCCCCTCCTGCTCTCTCTAAAATCAATAAAAACATATCCTCGAGTGAGAATTTTTAAGAAAGAAGCAGCAGCAGCAGCATCGCTAGCCTTCCTGCACTCGAAGCTCCCACAGGGATGTGCCCCAGGCTTTGGGAGACATTCTGAGGAGCCGGCTGGGGAGGCCTTATCCCGCCTGCGGGCCGCGAGGTGTGGGTGCACATCCCGACAGCGAGGAGGGTCTCACAGATTCTTTTCCTCAGCTGCACTTGGCTACAGGTGAGGAGGACAGTTGACCCATTATGTTCCCAACATTTCCCCAGAGAAATGAAATGCCAACAACCAAATGGAAGAGCCAGGGAAGAAAACCAGTGTTCCCGGGCCCCTCCTGTGTGGCAGCTGCTGTGCCAGGGCTCACCAGGCACGTCCCTGCCCTCACAGCAACCTGCCCCGGCCACTCTCCATTTCACAGAGGGGAAGACCGAGTCTCGGGGCCCAGCTCAGCGTCCCAATCCAGGTCCTCCTGGTCTGAAAAGCTGAGCAAGTTGGTTGATGCTGCTGATCCATTGCTTTGCCTGCGCATGAGGACAATGATAATTTACCTCAAATAAAAAAATCGTTATGGGCTTTACGGAGGTGAATTCGGTGAGATTTATGGAGGAAAAGTGCCTGGCACATATTAAATTAAATTGATGCGTACACGTTAATTACTGCGCCTGACAAGTACAGGTATTTAATAAATGTTAACTGTTGCCGTTGTTAAGCCTCCAGGCTCCGAATGGTCTGTTCAATCTTATTATTGAGTTTATGTCCTTAACTATCTGGGAATGGCTACTCCTCGGGTCGGATCATCGAACTGCACAGGGAAAGCTTCTTAACGATGCTCATGCCCAATTCGCACAGGACCTCGCTCACCCCTTCACGCTCTCCGTGTCCAGTGAGTTCCGCTTTCTGTTTGTTTCCTGCCACAGGAGGTGCAGCGTCCGCGAAGAGGCCTGCTTATGTTGTTTAAGAAACAACAAGAGTGTGAATTTGTTTTGGGGGGACTTGGTGTTCACACCCATCCTAGCCAACTTAAAACCAAAGGGGGGAAAATGGTATTTGAGGAGGTCGTTTTAACATCATCCACTTAAACAGAAAAGGGGAAACTCACTGTAAGATAGCCAATTTAGAATAGTATGAAAGATTAACTCTGAAAAATGATATATGTTCATCCCTGCAGTTTAGACACACAGTACTTTCACTTGAACTGAAACAGCAGTGATTTTTAATGGGATTGTTTTAGCTCCCAAAGTTCCCAGGTTGGAATGGAAAAGGGAAAGATGGCTTCGGAAGTAAAAGCAACCTAAGCTTTATTTTTCTCATTTTATAGTCATAGTCTCTCTCTCTCTCTCTCTCTCTCTCTCTCTCTCTCTCTCTCTCTCTCTCTCTCTCTCCTCAATAGCTGACATTCTAAAAATAATCTTGTATTGGTGTGTGAGCTTCCCCAGGCTGGCCTGGAGGAGTTGGTTTTCTTTTTGTATTTTTGAAGATGTTATCACTGCGTTTGGTTTCCAGAGATAACGCACACGGACTTAGAATTCCAAGCAGAATCTCATGAGGTTGTCCAGGGCAGATGTTTAACAATTCAGCAACTTATCTCCTTGTTTGTTTAGCATTTCTTAGCCTTTGAAGCTTCGCATAAATAGTCATGAAGCTATCACAGAGGCAATCGGCCAAGATGATTGTTACTCCCCAGTGCACGGAGTGGCCGAGCTGCCAGCCTGCAGAGGTGCTGGGAGCAGGGTGCCCGCGGGCTGCGTGGTCAGGGGTTCTGTCCATGCCTGATCCTGTGGGCCTGTGATAAGCCTTTGGAATTTGTATTTCCTCCTGGTAGAGTGGAGTATGAACCAGGAAACAAGCAAACAAAAAAACGCCTGTATCTCCAAAACCCAGAGTTAATTTGTCAGCTCTATGGAAGCCTCTAAGGAGTAGGTGTGAGGAGGTATCTCCAAAACGCTCCCCTAATACACGCACATGTCTCAGAGCCAGCCTGGGTACCTGGGACTCAGCACACAGAGCACAGCAGACCCAACGGACCGGGGAGTGGTCTTCATCGCGCTCTGTGCTGTGACCATGGAGCTGACCCTGACCGTTGGGACCATGGCCGTCGCGTTGCTCTTCGGTGCAGGTCTCGCCTGCGGCACAAGCCGGCTCTGAAAATGACGATGCTGGACCCCTGGCGGAAGCTGAAGCATGAAGAGGCCTTTGTGAGGACCTGCCCTTTCCCCTGACCCCGCCCCCCGGAGCCCTCGGGGAGGGGGACGTACAATGTGGGCTTGAATCTGAGCGCCACTTCACAATGAGAATCTCCAAGGCTCAGGGGCCTACTTGAAATGGGGGTGGAGGGGGGGATTGCAAGGAAGGAAAGGGTTCTGCATCCAGGATGTGGTAGCACTGAGTGCCTGAGGCAGGAAGTGGGGAAGAGAAGGAGAACAGAATGGGGGGAGGAAAGGAGGAATTCAGTTCAGATAAGATGGAGTTGGATGGCCCGTAGGACATTTCGATGGAGGTGTTCTCTGGGTCTAATTTTAGATCCAGGCTCAAGAGTGTGGTCGGGGCTTGAGATGCAGATATTCTCAGTCCTTCTGTGTAGGTGGTTGAGATGAGGTAGTTGCAGCCACGGAAACAACGTGGCTGGGAGAGAGTTCAGACCCCACTCCTGTTGTTGAAGACCTGTATGTGGCTGCCAGAAGCCTGGGCCACCTCTCTCCCAAAACAAAACCCGGCTTACGTGAGTTGGGAGTTGGTATTTTTAATATATAATGAGGAATACAGAATTTGGAAATCCAGGGGTGATAGGAGAGCTCAGGGCTATCATCTGAGACCCATGCTTCTATTTTGTAGCTCATCCCACATCAGCATGTTCTCTTGAGAATGAAATGGCTGTTCTTGCCCTTACTCCCCCCTAGCCTGCACAGCCACTATATTTAGGGCAGAAAAAAAGGAATGAGGAGAGGGAAAGTCAGTGTTTCAACGGAATCATCCTCCTTTCATGGGAGATCTCCCTAGGACTTTTATGCACATCTCATTGGCCAGAACATGGTCACCTGACCATGCCCACCTGCATGGGAAGTTAGGAGATGTAGTTGTTGAGGTCAATTCATTGCCATCCTGAGTATAAAAATTGGGGCTCTGTTTAGCAAGGCACTAGGGCCTAAGGGATGAATAAATTAATGAATTAAACATTGAGCAAATATTTAATGAATGCTGGCCATGAGCAAAATATGTAACAATTCCTCCTCAAATGGCTTCCCTCTCTTTATTTTATAGCCTTCTTCTAGTACATCATGTCCTTCCCTGGGTAGAATTGTGGACTGTTCACAGAGTGCTTCCTAAGAGTTTCTTTCTTACTGGTCTAAGTGCTGCCCTTCCATTATTGCACTTGGTCTTCATTTACCACTCTCTGAGGCTGGCACTGTTATGTCCATTTTACAGGTAAAAAAAACTGGGGCACAGAGAGGTTAGCTGGTGTCACACAGCTAGCGACACTCTTTTCAGCGCTCTCGACTTCTTTTTGGCTCTCTCTACCCAACTCAGACCCTGCCTTCTTCAAAGCCCCTTGCCTTTTGGTGCCCAGTTCTTTTATGCCAATTCACTTCCTGAATTAAAATTAATTCCTCCCGTCCTAACTGATTTGACTCAGTGGATAGCGCATCGGCCTGCGGACTGAAAGGTCTCAGGTTCAATTCCAGTCACGGGCATGTACATTAGTTGCAGGCATATCCCAAGTAGGGGGTGTGCAGGAGGCAGCTGATCAATGCTTCTCTATCATCGATGTTTCTAACTTTCTATCCCTTTCCCTTCCTCTCTGTAAAAAAAAAAAAATTCAATCATATATATATATATATGTATAATATATATATTAAATCTAATATATATATATTAGATTAATATATCTATTATATATATAATAATAGATATCAATCTAATATATATCTATAATATATCTATATATTATCTATAATATATCTATATAATATATCTATATATATAATATATCTATAATAATAGATAATCAATCTAATATATATATATTAGATTAATTCCTCCCTACTTAAAGGAAAAGTGCTTCATATCTTTTAAAGATTATCTAGGATTTACATTTCCTAAGAGAATTTACATGTTAACAGGCTCATTTTGTATGAGAAGTGCATTTTCAAGAGTAGAATTTTCACCTGCTGCATGAACAGTGGGAAGCATTTGGGGGATGTGAGTCAGGGATGCCAGTGCCTAGAAAGCTGACCCTATCGGAAAGGTTGTGGCAGGTGAATTCGCATCCTCATGGGAAAAACAGAGTGGGAGAGAAGGAAACAACTTAGATGAGTGTGGCCAGCCCGCCTGTCCTTCTGCCTGTGGTGCACCCCAGCGTGAGCAGGAGAGGACGGACCTGCCTCTCCCGGTTCTTGTTGGTTTCAGTTTCTGATGCCTCTGGTGGGTGAGCTTCTTGCCCTGTGAGTGGGATGCTAGTGAGTAAAGATACATATAATGCGTTTGACCCTTTGGTGCATGTTGGTAACATTCTCTGGTGTCAAAGCAGTGGCGTCTGCTTCACCACCAGAGGAAAATGAGCTCGGATAGGCCCGGAGAGATCTTACCATTCTCCAAGACGGCCCTTTCTCAAATGTGTTGGGAAGAGCAATTTCCCTTTGCATTGCAACTTCACACTGCTGACACTTTGGAATGGCGAATTCTCTTTTGTGGAGGGCTGTCTTCTGCATCGTAAGTTAGTTAGCAGCATCCAGATCTCTGCCCATTAGATGCTGGTTGTGAGAACCAAATATATCTTTGGACATTGCCACATGTTCCCTGGGGGGGTGGGGGGATGGGGGGGGAATCTCTGCTGGTTGAGAATGACTGTTCTGGACCTGAACTTGTGTACCAACTTCAGTGCATATTTTTGATAGTTTTATTGAGATACAATCCTATATAATAAAAGCCTAATATGCTAATCGACTGAACAGTGGAATGACTGGTCACTATGACATGCACTGACCACTAGGGGGCAGATGCTCAACATAGGAGCTGCCCCCAGCCCGTAGACCAGCCATGGGCAAACTACGGCCCGAGGGCCAGATCAGGCCCATTTGGCTGTTCTATCCAGCCGGAGGAGCCAAAAGAACAGAGGGTTCTCTTGCTCTCCCCTCCGCTCCTTCACCAGCAGCCCAAGATGAGAGTGCCAGCATGGTCAGGTTGCTTTTGTTCCGGCCTCTGGTCCAGTTTAAGAACCCATGTGGCCCTCGAGTCAAAAAGTTTGCCCACCCCTGCCGTAGGCCCTAGGCCAGCTAAGAGGTGCCAGCAGGGGTGGGGAGGAATCACCCTGCAGGTCACCCTGCAGAGGGAGGCAGGTGGGGTGGGGGCAAGGCTGGTTGGCGAGCGACCCCCTCACCCCACTGGTTGCCTCCCACTGCAAGTACTCTAATAAAATAGGATAGACCCATCATGCTGAGAGGATGAGAGAAGATGACATTTAGTCATTTAATCCAAAAGATAACCAGTTGACAGGGGAGGGGAGTATCCCAGGCTGAGGGAACAGCATGTACAAGGGCCCTGAGGCCGGAAGACGGGTTGCATATGTGAGGGACTGAAAACCAGGGATGCTGATACCCAGAAGATAAGGCAGAGAGTGCGGGAGATGGAGTGGAGGAATGCCTGGGCTAGACAGTCGTGGAGATTTAGGGTTTTTCCTTTAGCGGTGTGGGAAGCCATTAAGAGATTTTACACGGGGGAGTGATAAGATTCGATCTGTGCTTTGAAAGATGAGTCTGTATCTGTCCAGGTCCAGGAAGCATGAGGGATTGATCTTGCCCCGGACGGGGCAACCCGGATGGGGTCTTCTGAGGTTGCCCGCACCCCTGGTGCCCGCCCCCATCCTCCAGCCATCCCAATCCGAACCTTTTAAAACTTTAAATAAAAGGCGCAGCTCCTGTTCGCGTCCCCCCTTTGTTCTTCTTCTTTAAACTGTGATCGAAGCTGGGCTCAGATATCTGAAAACCCCAGAGGAGGAAATTATTTCCATGGCAGCTGTAACCATGGGAGACCTTCAGAATAGCTCCCGTTCCTCCGTTCCACTCTGCTCTATTAGTTGGCCAGAAATAAGTGCTTGCATTTGAGTGTTCTACTTTTTTGTCATCAAAATCCATGTGGATGAGAGTGTTCCTTTTACTTCCACTGACATCCTCTCTCAGCTTGGGAATCAAAGGCTGGCACGTTTGCGATGAAGAAGACATTTGTTCACGAGCTAGAGAGGCTCGGTGCTGTTTCAGAGGCTGAGATCATGGGCTGCCTCTCCTGTTGCTTGTTTTCCCCCGGGCGGCATGATAGGACCAAGTTCAAGTTCGTCTTCTTTGAGAGGGATCAGGAGCAAGGCATTTTCTCTTTCCTTTGTGGGACACCCGAACGTGGTGTGCATCAGTTTCCCTTCCGTTTTGATCACAGGCTCTTGGTAACCAGCCATGTCTTTGTCACTTCAGAGGGAGGCACGGAATTCTCTCAGAAACAAGAGTCCCCTTTGTAGGGTGTCTGTCATGAAAATCAGGACTTTGGAGGGGGGAGGGGGCCGAATCTCTGGTCCAGCGCCTCCTTAGGATGGGCACAGGGCAAAAGTGGGCTGGCCACTCCCTCTGTGGATGCACAGATTTCCAGGAAACGAAGGCATGACCGTGAACCAGAAGTCCCTGTGGCCAAAGTGAGCAGGGAGTCTGGGATACACGGGCGTAGGGTTTGCTTTTGGAGCTGGGCCAGGCCGCTGGGAGAGGCGCAGGAAGAATGTTGAGAAAGGAAATAAGAACTTCAGGCAAGTCCGTTCTGTACATTCTTATTTCCAGAATGTTTGGAAACCGTGTTGAGAAATGTGCTGCTTAAGTTAAACCAGCTGCTCGGCGTTTGCGCTCATGGCTCTCCTGGGTCACCCCAGACAGCAGGGTCTCCTCCACGCCCCGTGTACCCTTGAAAACGGGGTTTCCTCCGTGCACCATCCTCATCCTGACAGGGCGGCGTCCCTCTACCGCAGGAACTCGCTCTAGAAAGAGGAATGACGACTTGTTGGGCTGCACCTACCGTCTTTGTTGCACGTTGAGGTTCATGTTTTCAAACAAGGCGCTCAGGGCCTGGCAGGCAGTCAGCGTGGCGATGCAGGAATTTAAGAGATTTGCCGCCTCAAGGGCGTGGCCTGGCCTTGCAGAATGTCCCCATTGACTTTCATGCTCACGATTAAAGAATACTTGTAGCCGAAACCGGTTTGGCTCAGTGGTAGAGCGTCGGTCTGTGGACTGAAAGGTCCCAGGTTCGATTCCGGTCAAGGGCATGTACCTTGGCTGCGGGCACATCCCCAGTAGGGGGTGTGCAAGAGGCAGCTGGTCAATGTTTCTCTCTCATTGACGTTTCTAGCTCTCTATCTCTCTCCCTTCCTCTCTGTAAAATATCAATAAAATATTTTTTTAAAAATAAATAAAGAATACTTGTAAAAGCTAAATAAAACGTAGCGCGTGCTCCAACAATGCCAGTTCTGTCCAGGTGCTGTAGGAGGGCTCTGCAGGGAAGACAGGTGAGTTCATCTCTTAGCCTGCCTGAACCAGACTGTTCTTACCAACAGGAGAAGGTATTCGGTAGTTGGGTGTTAACTTTTCCTCCTCCCATCTCCTGTGTCCGTATTCAGATGAGCCCTCTGATCTTAGGCTGTCTATCACCAGGGTCCCGATAGAGCCAACATATCTATGTATTTTGGTTCCAGCCCCTTGGCTGAGCCTTGGGAATCCGAGTCCCACAGCAGGGATACAAAAGTTCTATTTAAAACGACATGACGAGGAAAAGAACAAGAAATCTTGCTGAACGATGCAGGGATGTAAAAAGTTCGCCCTTCCTCACACATGGATCTCATTGTGACATTCACCCCCGAGCCCGGTTCCCGCAGAGGGACCCCACCTCTGTCAGTGCCCAGTCAGAGCGGCCGCACTATCAGCGTGGCGCGATGCAAAAAGAATGAAGTCGAACATGTTTTTTCCGGAAAGATGACCCATCTGTTCAATATATTTCAGAATGTGAACCAAAGTCAGGTTTGATTACAAGCCACATGAAAGCCTCACTCAAGTCCTTCTCCCCATTCTTTTCTTTTTAATTGAGGGATAATTGGCATATAACATTATATTAGTTCCAGGTGTACCGCACAATGGTTCAGCGTTTGCGTACACTGCGAATGGCCACCAGTTCAGTCGCCATCCATCACTGCAGAGTAACAGAGGAATGCTTTTCTCGTAACGAGACCCTTCAAGATCCTCTCTCTTAGCAACTCTCACTATGGGCTATAATATTACTGACTTGCAGGCAGCATGCTGTGCATTCCATCCCTGTGAGTTCTTTATTTTATAACGGCAAGTTTGCACTTCTCGACCTCTTCCACCCCAACCTCAACCCACCAGTCTGTTCTCTGTGAGTTTTGTTGTGTTTGTTTTGGTCTTTAGATACCACATATAAATGAAACCACACAGTATTTGTCGTGCTCTAACTTATTTCACTTAGCAATTAATACCCTCACGGCCCATCCACATTGCTGTAGATGGCAAGATTTCATTCTTTTTTTATGCCCTAGTACTGTTCCACTGTGTACACACACACACACACACACACACACACACACACACACGTATGCACACACACGCACCCTCATCTTCATTTTTTCATCCATTGATGAGCACTTGGGTTATTTGTATTTATCTTGGCTACTGTAAATAATGCTACAGTGAACATAGCTGCACTTATACCTTTCTAGTCCGTGTTTTTTTTTTTTGTTTTGTTTCTTCTGATAAATACCCAGAAGTAGAATTGCTGAGTGATATGCTAATTCAATTTTGAGTGATATGCTAATTCTATTTTTAATTTTTTAAAGAACCTCCCACTGTTTCCCATAGTGGCTGCACCAGTTTACAATTCCAACAATGCATAGGGCTTTTCTCTTCTCCACTTCCTCACCAACACGTGTTATTTGTTGTCTTTTTTATAATGGCCATTCTAACAGGTGTGGATATCTCATAATTTTTTTAAAAATATGTTTTTATTTTAAAGATAGAGAGGAAGGGAAAAGGAGAGAGAAAAACATGGATAGTCTGCCTCCTTGACCTCCTATTGGGGATCAAGCCCCAAACCTGGGCATGTGACCTGACCCAGAATCAACTGGCCACCTCTCCATGCATGGGGCGACACTCAACCAACTTGAGCCACACTGGCCAGGGCTCTCCTTGTAGTTGGTTTTGAGTAATGATGTTGAGCATATTTTCATGTGCCTGTTGGCCATCTCTGTGTCTTCTGTAGAAAAATGTCTACTCAGGTTCTCTGTCCATATTTCTGAACGTTTTTTTTTTTGCTGTTGAGTTTTTAATATAATTTGGATATTATCGTCTTATTGTATATCTTCTTCTATCCTGTAGGTTGCCTTTTCACTTTGTTTATGGTTTCCTTTGTTGTACCAATGCTTTTTAGTTTGATGTAGTCCCATTTGTTTATTTTTATTTTTGTTGCATTTGCTTTGGAGTCAGATAAAAAAAATCATGACCAAGACCAATTTCAAGGAGCTTACCACCTATGTGTTCCTGGAGCTTTATGGTTTCAGTTATTACATTCAGAGTTTTATTTTAGCCCATGTTGAGTTAATTTCTGTGTGTGGTGTGATGTAGTGGTCCAGTTTCATTCTTTTACAGGTGGCCATCCAGTTTTTACAGCACCATTTATTGAAGAGACTGTCTTTTCTCCATCATATGCTCTTGGCTCCTTTGTCATAAATTATTTGACCATTTATACATGGGTTTATTTCTTGGCTCATTATTCTGCTCCATTTATCTATAAGTCAATTTTTATGCCAATAGCATACTATTTTGATTAGTACAACTTTGTAATGTAGTTTGAAATTAGGGAGCATGAACTCTAGGAATATATCCTAAATACGAAATACCAATCAGAAAGAATGTATGCACCTCTATGTTCATAGCATCTCAGTCTACAATAGCTAAGATCTGGAAACAGCCCAAGTGCCCATCAGCAGATGAATGGATTATAAAGCTGTGATATGTTTATACCATGGAATACTATGCAGCAGTAAAAAAAGGAAAAGGAAAAAAAAGAATCTCTTACCCTTTGAGGCAGCATAGAGCGACCTAGAGAGTATCATGCTAAGTGAAATAAGTCAGTCAGAGAAAGACAAGTATCACATGACCTCACTCATATGTGGAATATAATTAACAAAATAAACTGATGGACGGAGTGGATCCAGAGACTTGGAAGCATGGAACAGAGTGTGGAATCTCAGAGGGTAAGCAGGGGAGGGTGGGTGGGTCAGAGATAGTCAACCAAAGACCTCGTATGCATATATGCATTACCTGTGGATATAGACAATAGGGTGGTGAAGGTCTGGGGCAGGAGGCACGGGTAGGCTGGAGGGGGTCATTGGGGTAAAAAGGGGGATATCTGTAATACTTTTAACAATAAGGTTAAAAAATATTAAATTAAGAAAAAAGAAATTAGAGAGCATGATACCTCCAATTTTGTCCTTTTTTCCTCAAGATTGGTTTGGCTGTTCAGGATATTTTGTGGTTCTATACAAAATTCAGAATTGTTTGTTCTATTTCTATGAAAAATGCTATTGGAATTTTGGTAGGGATTGTATTGAATCTATAGATGGCTCTAGGTAATAGGGACATTTTTAACATATCAATTCTTCCAGTGTATGAGCATGGAATATCTTTCCATATATCTGTGTCTTCTTCAATTTACTTCAGTGTCTTACAGTTTTCAGGGTATAAGTCTCTCACCTCCTTAGTTAAATTTATTCCTAGGTATTTTATTATTTTTTATGCAGTTGTAAATGAGATTATTTACTTAATTTCATTTTCTGACAGTTTGTTGTTAATGTATAGAAACAATAAATTTTTGTATATTGATTTTGTATCCACATCTTCACTGAATTCATTTACTAGTTCCAACAGTTTTTTTTTTTTATTGTGGAGTTTTTAGAGCTTTCTTTATGTAAAATCATCATCTACCTATAATGACAGTTTTACTTCTTCCTTTCCAATTTGTAGACCTTTTTATTTCTTTTTTCTTGCCCAATTTCTCTGGGGCTGGGGCTTCCAATACTATAGTGAATAGAAGTGGTGGCAGTGACATCCTTGTCTTGTTCCTCATCTTAGAGGAAGAGGTTTCCATTTTTCACTGCTGAGTATGTTGCTAGCTGAGGGCTTGTCACATACACTCTCTGTTGAGGTACATTCCATCTGTGCCCACTTTGTTGACAGTTTCTACCATAATAGGATGTTGAATTTTGTTAAATGGGATTTCTGCATCTTTTGAGATGGTATTTATCCTTCCTTTTCTTTATTGGGGGTTTCATGTTGATTGAGTCAAACCCAGTGAACCAACCTTCATCCCTGGAATAAATCCCACTTGATCATGGGGCGTGATCCTTTGAATGGTGAGTTCAGCTTGCTCATGTTTTGTTGAGGGTTTTTGCATCCATCTTCAGGAGGGATATTGGCCTGTCATTTGAGTTGGTGTGGTGTCCTCCTCTGGTTTTGTTATCAGGGCAATGATGGCCTCGTAAAGTGGTTTTAGAAGCAGCTGCCATGAGGCTGAAGGAGAATGCAGGAGTGTCATCCCTCCGTCTGTCCCCCGAGAGAATTTCCTCTGCCCTAGATGTGTGGTGAACCGGGAGCTGGCCCCTCCGGCCGCAGGTCCAGGGTAAATAAGCCTTTTTCACAGGGAGACTGGGGGTGGGGGGCAGGGGCGTGCTTCGGTCCACTGTGGGTGCTGTGCCCTGTGGGTGGCGGCCTGCCAAGAACGGCCCCTCCCATTGTTCAGTCCCAGGGGCTCAGGGAGGAAAGCCCCCCCCCAAGCAGCAGGAATCTGCGCTGTCCGCCCAGGTGTGACCCACAGAATGAGGCCGCGTTGAGTCCTGCATTCGCTCTTCCAGTTCTGGATGTGGTTCATGAGCATCGTCCCCTCAGACCAAAAGGAACATTAATCACAACACTGGAGCAAATAGAACTATATGGTTTCCACCCTCTTTGAAAGCCCCTTAAATTACATCTTCATTTTTTATTGCCTTGTTCTCAAAAATTGGATCTTATTTGAGTTCACATGGTTTTCCATAAATAGTCTCCCGTAATATTCGGTGCTTAAGTACCACTAGGCAAGTTTGACTTAAGTGCCATTTGAAAGAGAGTGCTCCTGGAAGGAGTTCTGTGCTTCTGTTTATGAATAAGAATAACCTACATTTGCATGGCTTTTTATGGCTTCCAGAACCTTCCACGTGTATTTCTTCATGACACTTGCTCTCTGGGAGATTTTCTTGCTTTTGTTTTCATGGTGAAACCAGGGCTCAGAGGTGAAGTGGCTTGTTGGGTAGAGTGGGTGTGACGGGCCAGATGGGAGTCAGGTTCTGGCTTCCACAAGAGCTCCCCGCACCGCAGCTGAGGTTCATGGGGACCAAGGCAGCGATGCAGGAAAACCAGGCACCTTCCATAGCCAAGTAATCTATGCATTACTTAATTAGCTCCTCTGCAATACTTGGTAATAAGTCTGAGACTTTACAGATGAGAAGCCAGCATCAGACAGGTTAGGTGTCTTGCAGGAAGTCAGAAATGACTAAACTGAGGAGTTTAGATTTTGTCCCACATGCTGTGTCCCACAACGCCCTCCTCCCTTCCCTCAGAGCACTTCTGTATCCTTCAGCCATGTGGTAAACCAGAAGGCTGCCCCCGTGACCTGCTTTAATAACAGCTAACACTGTGGTCTGCAGGCTCTGCTTGCTAAGGTAGGTCAGTCTATAGAAGATAGGGAGCCACTGCCAGTGAAATGGTCAAAGTTGGAGTTTCTAAAAAGATAACCTACAAATATCTGAAAATTACGTACAGCCATTGAAGATACAAGACCAAAGTAACGGAATATGGTGACCCATCCTGGTCCTGGCTAATTCGTCTTCCTTGCTGGAGCAGAAGACTTAACTTCCTTGTAGAGTGAGGGAGGAGGGGAGGGGTGAAGAGCTTAGACAGAAGCAGGTGGGGATGACATTGAGAAGCTGTGTTATGCTTCATATCACCCTCTTCCACTCATTCCTAATGGCATCGGGTTATTCTTTTTCTTCTCAGGAAAATGACACAATTTTCCTCATCTATCAGTTAGCTATTGCCACAGTGATTTTGTGTAACAAACAACCTCAGAAAGCACAGTAAGCATTTTTTTTTCCTACTCATGAGTTTGTGGGTTTGTGGAGTGGCTCTCATGTCCTTTGTCCTCCTCCCGGGGCCCGTTGCTAGTCTGGGCACGCTCCGCTCCCGGCAGGGCCAGGGTGAAGGAGCAGGCTGAACTCACAGGCCTCTCAAGGCTTACGTCTGGAACTGGCCCATTGCCACGTCCACTCGTTTACCAATGGCCGCGCCAGGTCCGGCGGCCAAGTCACAGGCCAGGAGTGGGGACACAGACTCCACAGTGAGCAAAGGTGAACGCTGGCTATTTCAGTCTACTGCGGTTGTCAATGGAGCGTGCTGTGGAAATGGTCCCGTAAATCAGTGCTTTCCATGTTTCAGTGTCTGGGCCCCTTTTTGAACGTGGTAAAAGTTTTGAACATGCTCTCCAAGAAAATACAACACACGCCTCCTTTGGCCTTCAGTCTTCAGAGCATCTCTTAGGTCCAGCTTCCGGCAGCCTGCAGGGCAGGAGAGCGGGAACCCAGTGCCACCCCTGCCTCCTCCCCAAGACCCTGCCTTCTGCCGTCCCCAGATGCTCCAGGTTCATGAACGCGGACACGCGGTAATGGATGGGGTCCTTTTTCACTTGTTCACAATTAAAACAGCTTTATCAATCTTCTCCGCGTGTAAAAATAGGTCCTCCCAAGCTAATGGGTAAGCAAACGTAGCTACATGGCAGTATTCTTATCCTTCCCCGGCAAAATGTGGGGAATCAGGTCTGGGAAGCACATGAAACTTCAACCCAGCCCATTGACATCCAGCTGTTTAATGAAGACTACTCTTCCCTAATGTTTGCCTTTGATCTTTAGGTTTGCTTTAAATGATAAAGGTTGTTGATAATGATTTCTTTGTTTTAAATGATTTCTTTTTAAGAAATCGTGGTGACATTAAATGGTAGTGTTTTGTGTCCCTAATCTTTCTGTAGCTCCCCTACGTTATTTTGAAGGTTTTTCCGACTTGTGAAATGATGAGAACCAGTGGTGCACACCAGCCTCCCATTCGAAGTTGGAATCCTGAGATTTATTCCCACCCCTAAAGGGTCATCCAGCCTCTGATTCTTCCAGAGATGGAGAGTGGCCATCTCTGGTCAGCTGTGACCAGTGGACCGTTCTTCCTTTTTCACTGTGAAATCCTTCTCTCGTTCGAGGTACCTAAGAGTCATCCAGTCAGCACAGAAGCCTCTAGGAGTTCGCGGAGCATTTTACCTGCGGACAGAGGAGCGGGGTTACCTTCGCCCTGCCTATTGCTGGTTGCTTATACTCACCACTGGGACTTCTGTAATAATGTGTTGTCCGTCTGAAACTTAGGGATGCTGCCGAAGTTAAATAGCCTTTCCTCTGCTTGAGGGGCCTTAACTGGACCAAGTGAAGTGATCAGGGGTGTGGGTGCAGCATTGGGAAGCAGCATCCTTCCCACTCCCCGATCTCAGGCTCTTCCCTAGAATTCTTTTGGCCGAGAACACTGTATGGTTGCCCTTTCCATTGGGAGGGGACGGAATTTGAAGAGGTTAGTGTCCTGCACTCGCACAGGCCCTTCAGGGTTCGGGGAGTTGGGTCCACTGCCCCGCCCAGGCCCTCCAAGACCAACACTCAGTGCACTAATGGAAACCCACAGCAGAGGGCGCTCGCTCGCACATAGCAAGGCTTCCTCTAAGATGATGTCTGTGCAGCTGAAAAAGCCATAGGCATAGACAGTTTCTTTAATTAGGCTGGCTTCCTAAAGGGGAGAGAAACCCTCTGCTCTTTGAGAGAGGTCACCTCTTATCCATCGGAAGGACCATTTTGCTCTTGAAGGGGTGTTTTCCTCTTCCTCCTAGCCACACTATTGGGTCTAATTTGTGAAATTTAAAGATAGAAGGGATTCATTTTAGAGTAGCCTTTCTATTTTGTTTTTGTTTCTTACCAAATATACAAGTGGCAGGGATGTTTGAATACTATCTCTTTTAAAAAATGTTTTTTATTGATTTCAGAAAGAGTGAGAGGGAGATAGAAGCATCAATGATGAAAGAATCTTCAATTGGCTGCCTCCTGTATGCCTCCTACTGGGGATTGAGCTCACAATCCAGGCATGTGCCTTGGCAGAGTCAAATGCTGACCTCCTGGTTCAGGGGTTGACACTCAGCCACGGAGCCACACCACCTGGTTGGAGTCACACCGTCCAGCTGGCTGAATACTGTCTTAGCGCCCTGCTCGAAGGATTAGCCTAGAGAGGACCGTTGATCTCAAACATTGTTTTTCTTTCTGTTGGCGCTCTGCTGAGTCTGCTTCATAAAGTACTTAAATGGTCACAAACCCCCAATAAGGTGGGTGTGTTTGTTAGTGCTGTTTTCCTAGTGGGGAAATGGAGACTCAGATTGCGGGGCTTGCTGTGTGACCCTGAGCAAGTTCCTGTCCTCCTCTGGGCTTTGCCTTGCTCATCTGTAAAAAGAGGCATTGGATTGAACAGCTTACAAGATCTGCCATTCCCTCCAGGTTCCAGTAAAAATCAAATCAAAAGCACGGAAGTCAGAGTTATGATGACAGAGGGAAATCTTCATTGTGGGGGTGGGGTGTTCTGTTATCGACGAGGAACGAGGGCTGTGCTTTTGTCCTTTGTTTAAAATTCCCTGAGCTGAGCCCACAGCTCGTTGGGAAGCCGGCATTTACCATCGACAAACGCTAAAACGCTGAGTGCGGTTTTCGCAGCGGCCTGCCTCAGTTCCCTGTAACACCGCAGTGAGAGCTGCGTCAGTGGTTCTGAGCTTGGCCACCCAGCACGTGTCTGCTCTTCCGAGAAACGCAGAATCAAATTGTGAGCGTACCAATTCCAAAAAAAAGAGATGAATATACCCAAAAATAAAAATATACCCCAAACCTGACTTGACCCTCTTCCTAAAAGAATTCTCAAAAAGGAAACAGATAAAATGGGGTGGCTGATCTTCTTAGATGGAAGTTTTATTCTCTGAAGCATCCGCCAACTGCCAGAAGCCCTGCTGTGAGTCTGTTCTCATGGTTTTATGTTCTTTCATGCACGTTCCCTTGCCCCGGATGCCGGGTGCTGCTGAGCACGAGTGGGGTGGAGGCAGGAGAGAAAGAGCCACACCACGTGGTTCTTAGGTAACAGTGGCTATTTCCTGGCTGCCTCCAAACGGGCCAAGCATGTTATAAAAGGCAGGGGTGATTATTTAAGTGTTATTTTGGGTTTACAAATCACGTGACAAGAATCATTTAACAGAGAGAAAAAAAACATTTGGTACGAGCTAGCGGCTTTTCATTGGTGGCTATATTAAGCTATAGCATATGAAATTGCTGTTCGGCAGGCAGGGTCTGGGCTGGGAAAAATAAATTCAGGAGTTATCAGCATATTGATGGGTTTAAATCTGTGTCTGAGATCATATCAGGAGGGAATGGGTGGAGGGCAGGTGCCTGTGGAGCCCAGGCTGCAGTGTTCAGAGGATTTGTAGAGGAGGAGGACTCGGCAAAGGAATCAGAGAAGGAAATGTCACCCTGGATAAGTACACACACACACACACACACACACACACACACACACACACTCGCACGCACTCACACACACAAGCATGTGCACATGAGGACTGTTAAAAGTCCCGGTTCCAGCATTGCTTTTCATAAGTGAATTCTCCCTTCCCACGTAACCTGGCCTGGCCACCATGTGATTTTGTCGGAGGGAGCAGCAGGAGCTGCTAAGCTGGGATGATGATTCATTATCTGCTAATGGTCCCCCCTGTGGTTTTCCTCTATTTCTCACAGCCCCCAACACTTCTAGTGGCGTTTCCCAGGTGTTATGAAATTCATCTTCATGAAATCTCCAGAACTCTCAGGTCTTCTCAATTTTTCTTAACACATGGAACCCGGGAACGTATGTGGCGATCCAGAGTCAGTGCCTGCTGGTCTGTGCCTCAGATTTGGTTAACTCCTCGAGGAACGTGCTTGTGATGGTGGATTTTATGTCCACTGGGCTGGGCCCACGGGGTTCCTAGAGCGCTGGTCAAACATTATTCTCAAGTGTTTCTGTGGGGGGTTTTGGATAAGATTAACATTGAAATCAGTGGCCTTGAGCGAAGCCGACTGCCCTCTAGAATGTGGGAGGGTCTTGTCTCATCAGTTGAAGGCCTGGATATACGAATAAGACCGACCCTCCCCTGGCCAAGAGAGACTTCTCCGGCTGACTCCTGTGGACTTCCTCTGCAACGTTAGCCTTTCCTGCCTGATGGCCTTCACACCGGACATGGGCTCTCCCACACCATGGGTCACCTGCAGGTTTTGGACTTGTTGGCCTTCATAAGAGCTAATTCCTATTTCTATGTCTACCTGTCTGTCTGTCTGCCTATCTATCTATCATCTATCTATCTATCTATCTATCTACCTATCTGTCTATATATCTATAATATATCCTGTCAATTCTGTTTCTAATACAGTGCTTTCTAGCACTATTCTATACCATCTGTCTCTTTGTTCCCATGAATGGCGAAGGCCTGGTCAGGTATCATCTGGATATTGTCCTATGGAGGCGCCTGTTGGCTCTGGGATGGAGGCCTCAGAACTGCCTGCATCCAATGGAGATGCCTTGTGCCGGGAGTGCTGCCAGGATTCGATGGTTATGAGGTGCATGGTCCAGGAAGACCATTTTTACACCATTCTGTTAACTCTTTGGACTCTGCCCAGCACAGCAGACCTTGATTTCTTCTACGTGTTTTTCAGGTTGCTTCTGGAATTGGTGAACTAAAAACAAGGGAAGAATGAAGGCCTGGCCTTTGATTTCCTTTGTTTTATGCAGGGTGTCCTGAAGCATTTGTAAGCAATAGTGACTATTTGTTTTGAAAGACATATTCTTGTACTTGAGCTCATTTGAGCATCACGGGAATCTATAGGGGGTGCAAAACACAAGTATTTCTCAGGGCTGAAGTTTAGCCCCTGGGAACCAAAATAGCTGCACTGTGGTTACTCTAGTGACTGGCTTGGGCAGCAAACTAGTAGTGTGGTGGAGGAGGCCTGGAGTGGTGCCAGGCCGGGCAGCGGGGGGTTGGGGGCTGCCGCGAGGGTGGAGGCAGGGCCTTGTAGGCCAGGGGTCCTGATGCCTCTGAATGTAATGGGAGGGTCCTGGTTCAGATAGGAGCACTGTTTACTAGTGACAAGTGCACTGAACAGGAGAGTTTATCCATAAACCTAAAAATCCACAAATGATTTGGAAAGTTTTAGAACAACTTGATACATAAGGTGTAGTATAGCTTGTATCATTTAGCCATTTCTGACAAGCATTTTACCTGTATGCACACACTTATATTATGTAGAGATTAAATTTAAAATTCTGTATATTTTTATTGTATCAGTTTACATGGAGTTTGAATATAATCACTGAATAGTCTCATTTTACAAGAAAGAAACCATCGGTGTATGCTGCCAGTTGCTGGACTTTTTCCTTCCTCTCTTCTCCTTGGAGCGGTCTTGGTCCTTCCCTATACAGTCTGTGCTCAGAGGTGGGCAGTTTTCAGTCAGACTTTGCATCTTCAGCCTTATGTTCTCCCTAGAAATGGTCTTAGGTAATATACAAATAGGAGAAACACTAACTTAGCTAGCCACACATTGAGTAAAATGTCATTTTTAGACAGAATAGTCTTTCTGTCAGAAACAGAAGAAAATGCAGAAGTTCTGAGTGTCCTTTTTAATAAAGAGGTAATATGCAAATTAACCCTCACATCCTCACAATATGGCTGCCTACCACCAGGCTGGCAGGGGGGTTAGTGAGGGACAACCAAATGACTGAACAAGCAGTCTGCATTGGGCAACCAGGCTGGCAGGGGGGGTGGGGTGGGCAGTTGAGGGTGACCAGGTTGGTAAGGTGGAGTGGCAGTTAGGGGCAACCAGGCCAGTGGGGTTGAGGGGCAGTTGGTGGTGACCAGGCCAGGAGGGAGGGCAGTTAGGGGTGATCAGGTAAATAGGCAAGTAAGCAGTTAGAAGCCAGTGGTCCTGGATTGTGAGAGGGATGTCTGACTGCCGGTTTAGGCCTGATTCCCAGGATCAGGCCTAAACCAGCAGTTGGACATTCCCAGAGGGGTCCTGGATTGGAGAGGGTGCAGGCTGGGTTCAGGGGATACTCTCCCTACCTCTCCCCCCCCAACCCCCCGCTCCTTCCCCATGCAATAATTTTGTGCATGAATTTTGTGCACCAGGCCTCTAGTTATTTATAAATAAAGAGGGAAGTATGACAGGGATGACAGGGCCATTGAAGCTCATGAGACTAGAGGGATGGTGTCAGGTAGTGGCAAGAAACAGACTTGTGGAACCACACAGACCTGGGTTCAGGTTCAAGTCCTGGCTCTTCCCTTACTACTTGTGAGTTCTTGGCCTGGCTGTTTAACTGTTGGCCTCAGTTTCCACATCTGTGGAATTAGCTTAATAATACCTATCACAAGTTTACTGTAAAAATTAAGAGGACTAATTTCTAGCACAGAGCCCAAGATGTCGTCATTACTGAATTAAGTGTCTGCAATTAGCATGAGGATCACAGGCAGTGATTAATCACCTCTCTCTGGCTTGGTCAGGAGCGTGCCTTTGGTGAGGTGCGTTGGTGTTTGGGCATTGGTTGCTGACCGTCCCTCTGTTTTTAGAACAGTTGGTAAACTGTTGCTCCAGGTGACTCATGAATTACCTGGAATACACCATCAAAACGTCTCAGAAACGCCCACCTTTGCCATCTGATCACCCTTCCCAGAATGTGTTTCCCACTCGGCAGGGCACAAAAATCCTAGTCAAGCCTGGAGTGGGGCTCAGAAATGTTATTGCTGCCTCTGAGTAACACTTATGCTACTGAGCAGGACCGTGCAGTGTGGGCTCCATCCATGGCCCTCACCCCTTTCTCCCGCATCCACACTGCCCATCTGTCCGCGGCGCCCTCCCAGGCAGTTGCGCTGGCCCTGGGCCTGCTCTGGCCGATGGGCGGTTCCCCAAGCTGAGTGCAGAGGCTGAGAAGGTGCGGGGCCTCCGGTGGGGAGGACCCGGGTGAGGGGGTTTGGGGGGCGTAGGGTGGAGGGAGGTTTCTGCTCCTGACCCTCGGCTCTGCCATCGTGGTGAGAAAGCAGTGCCTGCTGAGCCCGCCGGGCCAGGAGGAGAATGAGAGGCATTGAGCAGAGCAGAATGGACCTGCCAAGTTCACCCAACCCGCCACCCAGGCGCACGTGGGAGGTGGGGGTGGGGGCGGTGGAAACCTCCAGGACACCCATGGATCTGGGGGGTGGGGAAGGCTGCCGCGGCTGGTCCTGGGCATTACTGTTGCGGTAGATGCCTGATACACAGCAGGGAGGAAACTCTCCTGGCGGCCAGTTCTCCACGAGGAAAACGGTGGGGTCTTTGTCTCTTTAACTTTATGCTCCACACCGGCTCGCTGCCTGGAGGGGCCGGCAGGGCAGCCTGCAGCCTCGGAGTGCCAGCCCGATTCCCAGCCGTGGCAGGACGTCATCATTTGGCGTCTGCTGGGAAATACAGCCCGTGTGCTCGTTCGAAGCTGCTTGTCAGGGACACGGCATCCCGGGTGAGGCTGAGGAAGGCCGGGAGGGGCCTGTTTCCCCCGCTGGGGAGGCTCGGAGGGGGAGAGCCCAGGCCTCAGGCCCCTGTGCGAGCCCCCGAGGTGCTCCTGGCCCGCAGGTGCCGCTGTGAGCCAGCAGGACGGTACCAAAGGGCGAGACACATTTGCCAGGGGCCCCCGTGCCAGCGACTGTGGCAGGGCAGGGATTCACGGCCACCGGCCCTCCGCTGACGGTGACTCCTCTCAGGGCAGCGGGTGGGCTTAGTCTTTCTTCATTTACGAACCACCTGGCATGTAGCTGGACCCCAACAGTGAGTGAGTGAATGAATGAATGAATGAATGAATGATGTGCCATAAGGTACAGTGTATACCAGATGCTAGGTTTTTCTCTTTTGGACACGTATTTTGCGAAAAAGAGAAAGAAGACATGCGTGCAACTGGACAACCTACATAATTGTGGAAGCTTCAGCGTCCACGAGTGAAAAAGACAAGATAAAAACGCTGCTCCCCAGAGCTGGGATGAGAAGAAGCTACGAGGCCTAAAGGCCTTGGCACTGCCTGCTGCCCGGGCCGATGGTGAGCTGGTGCCCGGGCCGATGGTGAGCTGGTGCCCAGACCGATGGTGAGCTGGTGCCCGGGCCGGTGGTGAGCTAGTGCCCGGGGTCAATGGTGAGCTGGTGCCCGGGCCGATGGTGAGCTGGTGCCCGGGGCCGATGGTGAGCTGGTGCCCGGGGCCGATGGTGAGCTGGTGCCCAGGGCCGATGGTGAGCTGGAGTCTGGGCCGGTGGTGAGCTGGTGCCCGGGCCGATGGTGAGCTGGTGCCCGGGCCGATGGTGAGCTGGTGCCCAGACCGATGGTGAGCTGGAGCCCGGGCTGATGGTGAGCTGGTGCCCAGGCCGGTGGTGAGCTGGTGCGGGGCTGCGGCTGCCGCTGAAATGTGCGCTTTACTAGTGCCCGCCATCCAGGCAGGCGTCCGTCCCCAAAAGGGACTGAATGGAGAGGTGATGGAGGGATGGTCCCTGTGGAGTCAGAGCCGGGTCCCGCCTCAGGAAAAGGCTGGGAGGGCCCCAAGCCGAGTGGGCGGAGCGGAGAGGGCCCGCGGGAGAACCTGGGGGACGGGTGAGACTTGACCGGAGAGTTCAGGGAGCCCCGGGATGGGCGGTCTGCCTGGGTGTGGATCGGAGAGCCCGGTGATGGGAGAGGACCCGCCCCAGGCCTTGCTCTGAGGAGGGCGGGCTCTGCTTGGGCAGAGTACAGAGGGGAAAGCCACCCCCACTCCCACCCCCCGGTACCTTTTCACTATTAACAAAGGCCCCGCGCTGTGGCCTATACCAATTCAGGTTCTAATTCCAGTGCTGATTCTGTATTACAGTGTGACAACAGGAAAGATATTTTGATTTTCTCATGGGTAAGTTGGGAAAAGGATTCCTACATGGGGAGGCCACTGAAGGCCCTCTATGCCTATGTGATAAGGGTTCAGGTCAGGGTTCCTGGTAAATCCCGGTGACCATCATCACTCCGTTTCATTCGTCTGCCTTCCCAGTAAGGGACCCTTTCCTCTGTCTCAGGCCCTGGTGACAAGCCAGTGTAGACACAAGTTCTGAGGGACTCACCGTTACGCACGGCTCAGCCTCCTCTCTCTGGCTGAGTGGCTCTCCTGGGGACAGCGAGCTGGTTGCCATCCTACGCCTCGGGAGAGCCTGGTGGATGTCACCTTTGAGCACACTGTTCCCGAGGCCCTTGCCTACCGCTGTCACGTGGCTCCACGTTCCACATCCCGCCTTCCAGCAGCTGGTGGCCACGCCGGCGCTGACTGCCCCGTGGACTGATCGGTGCTAGTGACTGGATATTTTGATCATCACCCTTGACTGTCACCTTCACAGCCATGGGTTCGCAGGACAGAGGATGAGCAGGCGGCTCATTGCTGCCTGTCCCTGAGGACTGTCACTTACAGCCTGGCAGCACCGGGCTGTGACCAAAGGGCTCAGACGTGCAGGCACAGGAGCCGTGGAGACCGTTAGAGACAGAGTCCATTGGAATATTTATTTCTGAGAGACATACAGTTCATTAGTGAATCTGTGTGTCTCAACATGGGGGCTATGGCATCTTGGGTTGGTCACTTCCTCATAGCATAGGACTGAACCACACATGCCACATCCCGGTCCTCCACGCAGTACACACACACACACACAGCACCAGCAATGCCCGGGCAGGTCCAGGTTCCTGGAGGGGGTGGCGGTGGAGGGGGTGGGTGCCGCAGTGATGCCGTGGTGGAGAACCACCGAGTGCCTAGCCAGACGGAATAGCGAACAACATCGCAGAGGGAACTTTAAAGTAGAAAGCGCACTAAGTAAAAATTACTGGTGAGCATTTAACTTGCCACTCAGTCCACCTCCTGCCTTTGTCTGAGACCGCAGGCAGCAGCCGGAGCTTTCATTCAGCTGACACCCAGGAATGAGAGCAGGTCGTGCCCTTCAGGAGTTTGTTCGTAGGCCATGCCACCCCTGGCTTCAGAGCACAGGCAGCGGCAGGAGCTCATGCTCCCCGCCGCCCGCTCTGCAAGGGCCAGATCCTCCCCTCCCTTACTCACTTGGGCTCTGGGGGAGCAGTGTTTGCCCCCTGAGGTCCTAGTTCATCTCCTTTTCACCTTGGGGAGGGGGGGGACAAGGTGGGAAAAGCCACCTCCACAGAATGCTGTGCAGCGTGCTGATCAGCTCTGTGAGGAATGCCCACAACTCACGGCAGCCCTGGCACTGGCACTGCCAGTGGCGCCCCTCTGTGCCTGAGTCACTCCCAGGGTGGGCGGCTCGGGACGATGCCAGAGAAGTGGCCATTTGCCAAGCTTTTAATATTTTGACAAGAAGAATGGCTGTTCGTGCTCACCCCGAAGGTCAGCCAGGGTCACGAGGGTGGCCCTCCTTGTCCAGGCGTGAGAAGATTCCACGGGTCCCTGAGATCCAAGCCCAGTGCCCAGTCTCCCTCCAGGTAGCTTGCCATTCTCGCCCTGCCAGCTAGGTGGCCTCAGACGCACTGTCAGTGCCACACAGGATGCACCTACTGGTTTTTTTGGTTTAAAAAAAAAAAGTGTTCATTTACCCCAGGACTGAGGTTATAAACACATTTAATGAGGATGTAATATGTTTTTAAGCCAAAACACAAGGTGATTTCTCCCCCAAAGAGAAAGGACCCGTTCTGTTCTCTCTGGTTATACAAATGGTTTTGCGGGATCTCTTCAGGGCGGCTCCTCCCTCCTCACCCCAGCTGCCTTCCGGGGCCTCGGCTCCCCGCCCTGATTCTCAGTGTTTCTGCTCCTGTGGTTCCAAGACAAGCCTCTACCATTTGTCCAGTGTAGCGTTCCGTGGTCACATACATGTGTGCACAGACAGAGCTTACTGAAGCTGGTAGCCTTCTCGTTTTACAAATTGCAACCTTTCGAGATTTTCTTTGGTCAGATCACGTCTCGGTCTTGAAAACCTGCCCGCCTCGGATGTCTGCTGGCCTTTGTGTGTCTGATATGACAATTGCTTTGATATCTGTTCTTCTTACCCCCACCTGGTGAGAACGCTTTGCACCGTGCTCTGCGTTCACGCAAAGGAAAACCGCAGTCTGCAAATGTGTTTGAATTCTGTTCCCTGGTGTATTTTCGGATGGCCTTTTAGTACAGCACCCTGGAAACGGATGCCTCCAACTCCCTTTGATAATTACCAGCAGCCCCAATAGGATCCTGGAAAGGGGTATTTATCCCAGTCATATACCCTCCACACGAGGATCAGCGTCTGAAAGAAAACCGTGCCTGAGGGCATGAACTGAGGACTGTTGAACTATATTGCTGAGCTGTGAGTCACCCAGGCATCTTCCCGATTTTGTCAACGGCCTTGCAGAAAAGAAATGTGTGCCCCTAAGCAGGGGTAATTTTAGTCAAATCAGATCTTTATTGACTTGCATTATTGAAACTCTGCCCAGGAATAACTTGTAAGCAGATATTATGTAGTCAAAAATCAAAGCCTCCGCAGGAGGCGAGTGTCGCTGAGCAGAGTGGAGGTGCTTCCTTTGACATGGGACACAGCGCAGTTGTTCCTCCTCAGGATGAGGGGATTCCTCCTCAGGATGAGGGGGTTGTTCCTCCTCAGGATGAGGGGATTGTTTCTCCTCAGGATGAGGGGATTGTTCCTCCTCAGGTCCTCCTCAGGACGAGGGGATTGTTCCTCCTCAGGACGAGGGGATTGTTCCTCCTCAGGATGAGGGGCTTGTTCCTTCTCAGGATGAGGGATTGTTTCTCCTCAGGATGAGGAGCTTGTTCCTCCTCAGGATGAGGGGCTTGTTCCTCCTCAGGATGAGGGGATTGTTCCTCCTCAGGATGAGGGGAGTGTCCCTCCTCAGGATGAGGGGCTTGTTCCTTCTCAGGATGAGGGATTGTTCCTCCTCAGGATGAGGGGATTGTTCCTCCTCAGGATGAGGGGATTGTCCCTCCTCAGGATGAGGGGATTGTTCCTCCTCAGGATGAGGGGATTGTTCCTCCTCAGGATGAGGGGAGGCCCTCTGGACCCTTTTCTCCTCCTCTCATGGCTCTGCCTTTTCTCGATTTCTCTTCCCAAAGTCCCTGGCAGAGGGAAACAGGGGCCCTGGGGAAGTGGTGTCGGAAGGAAAGGAGATGTGATTCAGGCGGAGAGGGGAGGGCAGAGTGCTCCGTGAGGGGCCAGGGACGGGACCATACAAGGCTGGAAGCAGGACCAGCCCTGTGCCTGCTCCTGAGTGTCTGGGACAGCTCCAGGCAAGACCAACAGCCAGCCCAGGGCTTTCCGATCTGAGCGTCTGGGTAGATGCTTGTCATGATGGTGATACCAGTAGTAGTTGCAGGGGCAGCTACACTTTACTGAGTGATGACTCCGCCATTTTGTTATACCAAGTGTTTTGGTTGGATTGTCCCCTTTAATCCTTATAGCACCCTTAGGAGGATGGAATTTATTGGCCTTGTTTTCCTTGGAGAGAGAATTAGAGGCTTAGAGAGAATTAGAAGCTCCAAGTTGAAAGCTGTGGTCATCACATTGGAAAGGGGGTTTGTGGTGAGTGCTCTTCTTGTTCCAGGAGCCAACGTTAGGCACCTGTGCGAGCATTTCTGTGGGGAAACGCTCATCATGGTGTGGCCCATGGCACACGTGTGACGGTGGAAGGTACTGTGAAGCAGGCTGCCACGATTTGGAAATCTCACATTATTCAAAGTCAGAGAGCTCAGAACTGATCACTTTGTTTTATGTTCATTGGAAGACTTCACTTCGAGCGTTTAATATAGGAACATGTGTCACAAATTTGCTAGAAGATCTAGTGCATACTTTCAATCTTGGCCACAGAACAAACTGGCCATCCCATCCTCCCTCCCTCATTTTTTTTTTTCTTTTAGAGGGAATATCTAGTAACTTCTCAAAACTATTATCAGGAGTACCTCCCGAGAAGCAGGGATGAAGTGCAGATGTATGACTCGGAGCAAAAGATGGGGGTGCCCTACCTCGCAGTACTGCCAACACCCTGTAACTCAGGGTAAATCAAACTCTCTCTCCCCTGCCAAAGCCGTGCCTCATCGCTCGGAGTGTGCGTCCTGTACTGTGTTTCAGAGATGAGTTATGGTGGCCAGTTAAGTGGAAATTAAAACGTTTCATTGTGGTCACTGAACTGATCTGAAGGCATTTTATACAGGAACGTGTTATCAACATGTGCTGTCATCCTTTAACAGTGGCCCCATGCGAGGGAATTGGAATTTTCTTCCAATACCTAAGAGTTGATCATCTCAACTATTGAAACCAATTGTTTTCCTTCATGTTTGGGGGACTGGAAAGAACATTTTAAAGAGGGTGATTGAGATGACCAACTCTTGCCCCTTCCGAGCTTGCAGATTTCAGCTGGTTCCCTGCTGGGATTGAGAAGGTGGGTTCTGAGCTAGCGCCCTCTGACCTGAGGTCTTGTTCTTCGGATTCAGTGTTTGTGGAGACACTTACGCCCCCGGGAGAACAACCGGAGAGCAGTAACGAGGTGAAGGACAGCTTGAACATACCAGCAAAGGTCACGCCTGCCCGAAGCTCCTGGGTCAAAGGAGCCTGAACCAAATCAGAGGTCACGCAGGGCCAGGCAGCCCCATTGCAGAAACACAGCCGGGGACGCTGTGCGGGTCTCTTCCTTGCCTTTCCTTTGAGGCATCAGATGTGGGGCCAGTGGACAGAAGACATTCCCCTAAGGGGGATGGGAAAATGTAGCCGAGCTTTCCAAAATGAGCTGGAAAAGCGTGGAAAGAAGACATAGTTTCTCCTCAGCGGGGTAATGTACTTAGCAGCTTTTGGACGAAATCTGACCTCTGAGTTGTGAGGGTAGCAAAGTTACGTGGCTGAAATGTAAGGCCACGTGGAGGGCCACGGGGGCGGGGCTGCCGCCTCGCTGTGGCCAAGGATGCAGCTCTGGTTAGAAGGAATGCCAGCTATCTTTCCACCCCGGCCAGGCTAGGCCGGGTGGGTTTCTGTTGTTGCTGTTCTGCCCTGCTTTCTTTTCCGGTTCATTGACAATTCTGCTCAGGCTTTAAGGCATCTGGGCTCCGAGTGAGGCTTGTGCTGCGCTGGCTTTGATTACTCCCACATACTGTATGCATTTGCCACTTAAATCATCCTTGTCTGGCGGAGATTCAGTTTCTCCAGCATCTGGTCTCTGCTGTTGTTAACCACGGCACGGCACAGGGAGGCGGCCCCTGCAGAGGGGCCTGTGGTGTGCGGGGGCCCCAGGGAGGAAGGGAGATAGTAAAACCCACTCAGACCAGTGGTCGGCAAACTCATTAGTCAACAGAGCCCAATATCAACAGTACAACGATTGAAATTTCTTTTGAGCCGAAAACCGACTTGGGCGCGTGGGCCACGAAGTTTCAACACACTGTACGTGTATGCCCACACGTGGTATTTTGTGGAAGAGCCACACTCAAGAGGCCACATGTGGCTCCCAAGCCGCAGTTTACCCATCACTGACTCGGACCTTGGCCTGATGCCTCTCACTCTGTGGAGGTGATGGGTGTCTGCCTCTCACTCTGTGGAGGTGATGGGTGTCGGTGCCTCTCACTCTGTGGAAGTGATGGGTGCCGGTGCCTTCAGGACTGTCCTTGTCGTGTATGAAACACACAGCCCTCATTGTTTCCCCGAAGCTGGGCCTTCCCTTCAGCTCCACAGGCTCTTGTCCCTGGTCCTGGGACTCTGGTCTCCTTTGTCCTGCCTCCTGGTGACACCAGGCCCTGGGTGACCAAGCATTGCCAAGGACCGGGGCTGGAGATCACCCCTACCCTCCTGGCACATGAACAAAATATCAGAAGTTTGGATAAATTAAATTAACTTGAAATAAAGACTGCTTTTGCTCATTGATAGTGCCCGGTGAGCCACACTGGAGCCGAAGCAAAGGAGAGAAAAAAGTCAGTGATACTGATCTTGTTTTTATTAAAAATGTATATATTTTGTTCAGTGGCATCAGTTTTACATTAAATTTGTTTTTTTTTTTTAAATAAGCCATTAAAACAGTTTTCTTGATTGCTGACTTTTTTGGTTTTGATGCCCCTTTAAATTTTGCACCCCACGCGAGTGCCTCACTTGGCCCTGGTAATAAGTTCTCTGTGAGTGCTTTTAAGAAAATTACTATAGTGATGTGGATAATGTCATTTTAACCTATACTGAGCTCAGAGTCTGTGCCAGGCACCATGGGGAACAGTTGCAAGCATTCATTCATAAAATCATTAACTCAGGAAGCAGGGGCAGTGATGGTTCCCATTCTAGAAATGAAGGAGCGGAGGCCCCAAGGAATGAAACTACTCCCTGCAGGCAGGCCCCGCTGGGAGAGGCAGAGTGGAATCCCAGTCCCCGGGTGTCTGGCTTTGATTTTCTTCTCCTCACCTGCTGTCTCCAAAGAGACCCGCACTTTTTTACCCTGCTCTGTTGGTTTCCCAAGGAGGGAATGTGTTGTCAGGAGATAATGTATCAAATTTGAATAAAGCCTGAAGCATAAGCGATGATGTAGTTTACGGGCGTTCTTGCTTCTGTGAATCCATGGAAGAGGGGTAGATGGGTTTTATAATAATGGTTTTAATAGTTTTTATAAAACTGTAATATAGAAAATACCTGGGTAAGCAGCAGTTTGTTCTTCAGTGATATTGTAGAACAGTGTTATCGCCTGCATTTCCTTTTTCCTCAAATACATATGTCATGGAATTCTTGGTAAGTGATTTAGGTCTTGACTTGCAACGTTGCCACCCCTGTTCCGCAGACCTGTGCTCTGTGGTGGTGAGTCACCACACGTGGCTGTTGAACGCTTAGAATGTGGCCCATCCTGAATGAGATGTGCTCCCAATGCAAAATCACACTGGAGCTCAAGACCTAGTGTGGCAGAAACTGTCCCATTGATGTATTTTGTATTGATTATATACGGCAGTGATATTTTTGGATCTGTTTGTTCAGATAAAACATATTGTTCCCATTAATTTTACTTAATTTTATTTTTCTAATGTGGCTACTAGAAAATTTAAGATCATCTATGTGACTCATTCATTGCTGTTGCCTCTCAGCTGTCCATTTATGAAGCAAGAGGTTGGTGTGTTTTGTTTGGTTTGCAACCGTTGTAAGGAGCAAGTAGAATTTGCCAAAAAAGAGAAAGAACGAACACTGTTGGAGCTTAAGACTTTTAACCAATAGACAGTGCTTCACTGGGCAAAGGGCACCTTTCTTGGCACCTGCAGCCTCTGGAATTCTGTGGGTGGGCTGCAGCGTTCACTGACATACCAACAGGCATGGAAACAGTGGGCCCTGTCTTTCAGAGCTGCTGCCTTTGAATGATTTCATCTGACTCTGAATAGTGCTAAGTCCTCATTTATTTAGTCGTTGAATATTGATCAAATTCCTTGTGTTTTGGGGCCAGATTCAGAGTTCTGCTGCCTCTTCCTCGGAGTTGGCCCTCGGGTCTGGCAACTTGGCCCTCAGTCTTTAGTTTGCAGAATAGCCACCTGGTGACCCCGATGAAGATGCTCCCTGGACCAAGCACACCAGCTATGTTATTCCAACCCCCAACCCCCACCCTTCACACACACCACCACCACCACCACCACCACCACCTCTCCTCTCCATTCAGGGAGGGTGTTCAGTCTCTCTCACTATGTTTGGGGCTAAATCTGCTCTCTCCAGAAAGCATTCCTCAGGCATCCAATCAGCTCTCTTTCTTCTTCCTGTGTACACTGTGGAGCCTAATTCACTGTCAGATATTGGCTACCCTGCTGCCCAAACCCCTCTGAGTGCAGAGTTTGGGGGTAAGGGGAGCGGGCCTGTGCTCTCTTTTCCTTTTAATTGCCTGTGGATCAGTGGAATTTAACCTAAAAGTGTTAAACTCCTTTGAAGTAGATGAGATTTAAATGTTCCCAAATGTTAGCTTCAGTGCTTGACAAATGGAAGGTGCTCCATAAATGCTTAATGAATGGATTTCTGTCCTGTTCATCTTTCCTGGAAGCGGCACAGCTCCCCGTGGCCGCCGAGGGCTGACGGTAGTGCACCGAGGCGGGGCTCCGGCAGACGCTCTGCCTGGGAGCTGAGTGTGGCTGTAATGCCACATTGTAGGATGCACCCGACGTAGTAAGTGAAAAGGACCCTTAGGAGTAATTGCACGTGACCCCTCCCCATTTTCTTCAACGCCTCTTGGTGCAGCTCAGGTACCCCTCCTCCAGTCATTCTCCATCTCCTCCTTGAGTCGCACTGTCCTTGTCCAGATTCTGTGTTGTAAGTGGCAGAGTCCTTGTCCACATTTGTCCAGTCCTTGCTTTGCCAGACCTGGACCTCCCTGAGGTCAGGTGAGGCCAGCATCACGGAGACTGCTTGAGGGATGAGAGAGAGAGGGCATGGGATCCCAACTCTAATGCAAGGCCAGTCTATTGCTGAAAAGAAGAAAAGGCCCTGAGCTGGCAAAATATATCGAAGGCCCACTAGGAAAATCTACAGAGGAACTGTTTTTCTCTTTCTTTGTGAGATCAACTCTTTTGAGGCAGCCATGTCCTCGCCCGCTTCCCCAGTCCTGTTGCAGGAGTTCTGGCAGCTCCTGCGGGCAGAGCATCCCACACTGATCTTTGTTTGGTACTTTAGTATATTGCACACAACCAGTTTTAAAGAAATAGTTTCAATCGATATAATGTCATTGTGCACTGAAGGTGTGCCGGCACTATTAAATGAGCATCTATTCTTGCAATAATCAGATTTGTTTTTCCACCACAGCCCGCTGGCGAAGAGCCTGAGCTTTGAGATGTTGCCAATGAGGCTCCAGGTCTGACCCTGCCTTTGACTCAGTGACTGGCCGGCGGAGGTGGGCGTGCCACCAGCCCTCCAGGCCTCGCTTTCTGAACTTAAAAAACGAGGCTGACACAGGACTCCCCCATACGGCAAGTGTGATGATTAGATGAGACGATGCCCACAGACGGCTTTGCATGGCAGCGGGCTCAGAGTCAGGACTGATAGGTGGGAATTAATATAGTAGTTAATATTTCAAAGAGTAAGTGTTTGGTAACCATTTATATTCATTCATTTGGCATCTGTTAACTTTTTGCTATATGCTAGGTCCTTTGCTAGACATGGGGTAAAGATGATTAAGATAAAATTCTTTAAACAGCTTTTAAAATTCTCAATTACAGTTGACTAAAATTCTTGTTCTAAAGGTAGTTGTGGTTTCATAGTGGAGTCAGTCATGTAAACAGGTAAACAGGTGATTCAGTCCCCATAGCTGTGCACACCCAAGAGTAATTTCAAACGGATTCAGATTTCTGGAATATCATGAAGGGGGTGCCCATGTCCTGCCCGCTCGTGTCTTTCTCCCCTTTCCTCATTTCTTGGCTGCCCTCCGCCCACTGAGACATGCCCGTCTCTCCATCCTGGTCCTCGCTGGCCTCTCCCGTCCCACCAGCCCTGTCCTCCTGCCCAGGCTCCCTGCTGGTGCCATTCCCTTCCGCACCTTGGGTTCTCCATACAGTCCTCTTCTCAGCCCCAAAGGCTCTCTCTATCCCACTGGAGCCTGAGTAACAGCTACTTTTCCTTCAAGACTTGGTTCAGGTGCCACCTTTTATGACAGGCCTTCCCAACTCCATGACAGCTCTCTTCTCCCCCTGGGTCCAGAGCAGGCCGCCACATTACAATCAACCTTCTTCGGGTGGTGTGACTGTTGGCCTTCCTGTCTGTCACGTGTAGACGGCAGGCTGGGCCTCCTGAGAGGGAAGTGGGATTTCCTGTGTTTCCCGGCAGGCTGGTACAGATGGGATGGATAGAGGGAAGGCAAGGGATCCTTCCCACAGACGAGCCTAAGGTTGACAGTCTCTATGGGGTATTTATAACATGGTCTCCACCTGGTGAATGATGGTTTCTGGCCTAAGATATAAAATGATTGTAAAGGCAGAATAGACCAACACAGACTTTGCCATCAGTTAGGACTGTAGCTCTTGTTGGCCATGGCAAGTTATTTAACCTCTTAAACCCCCTTATCACTGAAATAGACACACAGGACGGAGCCCATAGGGTTGCTGTGAGCATTGTATGAGATGATGGAGGGAAGGCTCTGTGCTCAGTGCCCAGCACCTAGTAGAGTCCCCAGTAATAGTGGATGCAATGATGACAAATGTAGACATACATCTCGGAGGTCTCAGTGGTTTCTCAAGGTGAACCACCACCAAGAGTTTTCTGCAGGGAAGTGGTTTGATGGTTTCCTATGATTGTCAAGAAGAAGGAAACAAATTGCTTGTTGGCTGCAGAGAAGAAGCATTGCTTTGTTTTGTTTTGGGTGGTTTTTGTTTTTTGTTGCTTTTTTTTTTTTGCTTTTGTTTTTCACACCTGTTTTCTCAGGGGAATAGAACTCACTGTCTTGCCAAAACTTGACAAGTAAAATGCATGGCTTCATGTCCCCGGCAGTCATAGCAAACATGCACTCAAATCTCCCATTTGCTTTGGAGCGTCTGGACAGCAAGGACAGCTGGAGTGTTGCTATTTTTTATTTCAAATAAAAGAGTCGGCTCCTCGTTACCATAGAAACCACCAACCTAATTATAAGGAGTTTTGTTCACTGGATAAAAGTCATCATTTCTTTTTCCTCCCCACGCTCGTCGAGGTCCCCAAAATATTGGCCTGGATTTGGCTCTGGATGAAGGGATTTGCTCCCTTGGGCAAAATGATTACAGGGCCCTGACCAGCCAGCGCAGGAAAGATCAGCTGGGGCTGCCAGACACGAGGAGATAGCATCCACAGCTCACCTCTGCTGTGCAAACAAGTCCTGAGCATTTAGCAAGAACAAATTAGCATTTTTAAAGTAAAGTTCAAAGAAATTTGCTCATGGTCCATCCTAGGAGTTCAGGTGCCATGCCCTTTCTTGTCGGGAAGGAGAGGTGGGCAGGCTGTGCGTGCTCGGCAGGATTTTATACAGGGACTCTGAGATCCATCACGTTACCTAACCATGCAGTGTTTGGAGAAGAAATGCTCAACCATCGGTTTCCAGGAGCTGACAGGTCGCTGGAGTAATGAACAAACAGTTGTATCTCACAATCAGGATTCAACCTGAAGAACATGGGCCTTCTCATACGTGCTTTTCTCTTGTCAAACTGACTGTCCCATTTGTGCATTGACCTTCATGCTGACATGTACCAAAGTGGGTCTTTTCCTTGACCCTAGAGAGGTGGCATTCAAACAGTCCGCTGATAGAAAGTCAAGTGGCAGCGAGGTGAAAGTCTTAGTGATTATTTTGGGTATAAGGTGACTTAGGGGTTAGACATTTGCCAGTGCAATTAACACTTTTTTGGAAGGTTCCATTTATAGAACATGCCAGCTGTAGGTCAGTGCTGGTATTGAGCACATTGCTTGCATTTTGTAGACACCGCAATACTCAGTTGAGCCATGAATGTTCCATATGCATGTGTCAGGAGTTTTGGAAGACACAACAGGCCATGTGGGATGGGGGAAGGGGATACATGATTCACAGAGGCTGGATGAAGACAGGGCCAGGCAAAAGCCTGAGAGTGAAGATAGGAGTCCCCTGAGAAGAAGCTTATATAAACACTAGGGGCCCAGTGCACGAATTTGTGCACCTTGAAAGGAACTGTGAGTCGCAGGCTTTGGTGGGCACAGAAGCAGGTCTCAGCCCATCCTCAACACCCCCATCTGGCCACTCCTGCCTTTACCCCTGGCCACCTGTCTGCCTGCAGCCTTATTCTTGCCACTGCTGCTCCCAGCCACTGCTCTCTCCCATTAATGGTGCCAAGGATTTGGGGCCAATGCCAGGTGCTGGCAGTGGGTGAGAGCAGGTCCATTGCCAGCAGCAGGTGTAAGCATGGGGTAGGACTGCAGCATGCAGGAGCAAAGAATTTTTAGTAACCACCAGAGGCTTGCCCTGATGACAGCAACTGGCACCACGCCTTCATGTGGCACCCCCACTCACCTGCTCCACCATCCTGCCCCAGCTGACACCTGCCATGTTCTATGCACACCCCTGGTGGTCAGCGCATATCATGCATGACATAGTGAATGGTTGTTCAGTTGTTCAGTTGTTCTGCATTTGGTCTATTTGCATAATAGGGTTTTATAGATGTGTGGGGGTGGGATGGGGAGAGTGGTGATGGAAAGGCATTAGGCCCAAGGACACGGGTACCCAGATGGGTAAATGTCTCCTCTGTGCATGTCTAGGACTGGCTGCTTGATTCGGATGCAGGTTCCTTTGACTTGTACTTGTTCCCTGTGTGGTCTCCACTGCTCTTGGTGGTGGTGAGGTGGTGATGGCAATGCTGGTGGTTGTTGTCATGACCCTGGTGGTGGGGGTGCTACAAGTTGTCATGACAATGGTGGTTATAGTGAAATTGGTAAGGTGGTGGCGGTTAATATATTTTCAGCACTTCCTCCAGGCCAGGCCCTCTTCTAAGCAGTTACATCTGATGCTGATTCTCTTCTTGAGGCCAAAAAACTGGACATTTTTTATTGTTTCTTTTTCTCTTACACTCCATCGAATGATCAGCAAGTTTTGATCAGCGCTACTTCTCCGGCCGTCTCCTTTGCTACCAAGCAGTCAAGCTTCCTCCCTCTCTCACTCGTCTTACAGCAGGAGCCCACTCTCTGGGCACCTTGCTTCTATCCTTGCCTCTTATAGTTCATCCATAAAGCAGGCAGAGGCCTTCTCAGATCACACACTCCCTCCTCAGAACCTTCTTCGTAGCTCCCCTCACACAGACAGCAACACCCAAGATCTGATCACTTGGCTGTTAGGCCCCCAATGCCTGCCTTCCAGGCCTCATCCCCTCCCACAGTCCTGCTGCTTTTTCTGGTCTGGTCTTGCCACCCTTCTTCCTGGTCCTGGACATGTCAGACCCTCCAGCCTTAGCTCCTTCCCCGGGGCTTGGCGAGGCTCCTCCCTGGATTTCCTTTAGGACTCTCCTCAAGCTCAATTTTTCCGCCAGCTTTATTGAGGCATAATTGGCATCCTGCACAATCCGCCCATGCACATCATGTAATTCAATGGCTTTTAGTACTTTATAGTCACAGAGGTGTGCCTCCAGCACCACAATCCATTTCATTACTCCGAGACTCCCACACCCCTCAGCCATCATCACCCAAGTCCCTCTCCCCTCCAGTCCCTGGGAACCACTAGCTACTCTCTATCGCTACAGATTTGTCCATTGTGGACATTCCAGGTGTTATTTGTAAAACTGGTTAGCTTTCATGTATAGCAAAGCGAATTGGTTCTTCTATGGAAATATGAAGTTTTCTTTAAAAATAAATATTTTAAAATAAAAAATAATAAGCTTAAACAGTATTAAATAAATAACATAAGTGAGGCGTGCAGCAAAATAAAACCCGCTGCGGTGATCAGTGTGGCTATGCATAGGGCAGGCACCCTCATGGGAGCAGGTGCAAGTGCAGTGTGGGAAAGGACTGATCCATGTCCTTGAACTTGACTGGTCAGCAGAAATACTCGGTCTTTGCACTGGGACAGAGGGAGCCTGAGTGTCTGTTACTCTCCATGTCCTCAAAGAGCAACTCCCTGGAGCTGTGACTGTTCAGAGCCCCTGTGTGCTCATCCAGTCAATACCAAACCCCCTCGCATGGATGCTCTCCCTAAGCTTCTGACCAAGAGCTACCTTCAGTTTGGCGTTACCAGGGTAAGGGGCAATCTTGGACATATTAGCACATAGAGTGTTAACTTCTGTTCATCCTACCTGCTTTAGGAAAAGGAGTGTGTGTCTTTATTCTTCTGTTGGCAAAATTACATGAATAAAAGAAACAGGGGTTATTTTAATGCTACCGCTTTAAAAATATACTTATGTATAATGTGTTATTTAGCAAAATATTACAAGTTTCTGTTGGCCTTGCTAACTGAGCACAACCACGAAATATCTTACATAATAAAGAGGTAATATGCAAATTGACCCTCATGCCCTCACAAGATAGCTGCCTACAACCAGGCCGGCAGGGGGGTTATTTGAGGGACAACCAAACGACTGAACAAGTGCTCTGTGTGGGACAACCAAGCTGGCAGGGGTGTGTGAAAGACAACCAAATGACTAAACAAGCAAGGCTATGTAGGGTGACCAGGCCAGCAGGAGGGGCAGTTGGGGTGACAAGGCCTGTGGGGAGGGTAGTTGGGGGTGACCAGGCCATCAGGGGGGGACAGTAAGAGGCAAACAGGCTGACAGGCTGACACGGGCGGGGGCAGTTAGGGGCTACCAGGCTGGGGTGTGTGTGTGTGCAGTTGAGGGCAATCAGGCAAGCTGGGGAGGCAGTTGGGAGTGATTAGGCTGGCATGGGGGACAGTGAGGGGTGACCAGGCTGGCGGGGGTGGGCAGTAAGGGGAGACCAGACCGATGAGGGGTGGGGGGCGGGGAGGAGTTAAGAACGATAAGGCTGGCAGGGAGCGGGCAGTTGGGAGTGACCTGGCCAACAGTGGGGGCTAGTTAGGGGCGACCAGGCAGGCAGACAGGTGAGCAATTAGGAGCCAGTGGTCTAGGATTATGGGAGGGATGTCCCACTGCTGGTTTAGGCCCAATCCTAGGCCTAAACTGGCAGTTGGACATCCCCCAAGGGGTCCTGGATTGGAGAGGGTGCAGGCTAGGTAGAGGGCAACCCCCCCCCCCATATGCCTGAATTTTGTGCACTGGGCCTCTAGTTATGTAATAAAAGAATTTTTCATAACAGTAAAAAAGGGATCAAATCAGACTTACATCAGAGGGCCAGGTGAGGACTCCATGATTGACATGTGAAAAGCATTTAGAACACTGCCTGGCCCAACCACACGCTCAGCTCAGCCAGCATTCCCTGCTCACCAATTTCTCTACCTTATTTTATGTTTTTAAATAATGTTTTATTTTTCAATTACACCTGATGTACATTTGTATAACTGAGAAGTGAGCAGCCCCATAAATCTAGTACCCAGCCCATTTCAGTCCTCTCCTCGGGGAAGCGCTGAGTCCGCCCCTCTCCTGCCCCGCCCCAACTTGGTCCCTGCTTTCTCAGCCTCCTCCCTGCCCCGGCCACTGTGTTTCCTAAGCAGATCTGGCTAGAAGAGGACCCTCTCCAAGAGTGAAGATAAAGCAGGGAGGTTATTTGAGAAGCTGTGTTCTCCTGCTGCGATGCCCCAGCTAGCTTTCCTGTTAGAAGCGTGTCCTAAACCAGGTTGTGAGAGAAGCAAAAGTTACCTCTCCCCCCCCCCCCCCCAAATTGCCTCAAATCCAATGCTGAAAGCTACATCCCCTGGGGCTTCTGTTATCACCTTAGGAACTGACCTGAGCATGAGCATGTCCTTGTGTCCGGCAGACCTGAAACATGCCCATGTTCTTTCAAAAACCACATACAAGCAAACTGGGATTTAAAAAATGCTTGTTAACATGTTTTTCTTCAGTTGGATCAACCATATGTTAACGTAAGCTTCACCTATGGCAACAGTTTTCATCGGAGGCTTATTATAGCTTAGTGAAGAGCATGTGGGTGGCAGCTGAACCGCTGCGGAGCTGCTAGAGAATCGTTACTAATGGCTTTTGTCGTTTGCCTTGTTGATCTAAGTGGTTTGATTTTCCCCCAGATTGTGGATGGATGAAGCCTGGTCACCATGGCCGCAGGACCTACACTAGACCCCAGGTGTCCAGGGTGTCAGTAGAGGGAGGCCCGGGTGGGGCTGATGGACCCAGGACTCAGCCAGCCTGGGTTCTAATCCAGTTCTCCCTCCACTTGATAGCCACGTGGAAAGGACAGGCTGTTAACTCTCCATATTCAGGTTGCTTCATCTGAGAAATGGGGACGAGAACACCCCCCTCCCAGGATTGTCGGAGGGGAGACAAGTATTGCAGGTGAAGTGCTTTGTGTGATGCTTGGCACAGAGCCAACTCTCCAGCCATTCCTGAAATTGCCGTTGGAGTGTTTTGCCTCATTCCTGGCTGCAGTGGAGAATTGGACTCTTTGGGGTAGATATAAAATGCGCTCTGATAGCTGGTCTAATTGCACTTGATTGCCACACTGGCCTCCTCTCTGTTTTTGGAACTTACACATCAACATTGTCCCCACCTCAGAGCACTGGCCTTCCCCCTGCCCTGCCCTTCAGGTGGCAGCCCCTCATCAACCTTCAGGCCTCTCCTCACTGTCCCTGCCCCCACCTCAGGTGCCCATCCTCTCACTGTTTCTTTCCTTCATCACACCCCCGCCCCCTCAAGCCCCTGAAATGATCTTTTTCATTTATTTGTTTCCATGTCTGTTGTCCATCTCCCTCACTAGGGCGTAAGCTCTGGGGTGGGGTGGGGGGCTGCATCTTTATCTCCTCCTGGCTCAGTGCCTGGCACACAGTAGGCACTCCTTCAGTGTCTGTTGGATTTCGATGCACAACTTGGAGTGAGTGCAAATACAGACTCTCATAAGTAGTGGGACAGGAAACGAGGGTAAGTCTATACCAGAAAGGCTGTCTCAGTACTTTAAAAGCCTGGCGTTCTGAATTTCAGTGTTACGTTTCCCCGTCATCCCCTCGATCCAATCTGATGTCATCAGGAGAAGGGCAGGGGTGGCAGTGACTATAGATGCTGGTCTCCAGAACGAGTTTAAGGGCCATCAGAGGATTTCATTTTCATGCCAAAATGTAGGAAACACTATCTCACCTTTGACAAAATGCGGACAACTGGACTGTGATGCCACCTTTCCACCCAGTTCGTAGATGTGTCAAGGGAACGACTGGAAAGGTTATAATGAAACTTTGGTGCCTTGAGTGACATGGTCATTTGGGGAGGAAGAACATCCTTCTGAGGACTGTGTGTCAGTATGCCCAGGCTGTTCTAGTTCTAATTTCCCTGGTTCATAGGAGTTAGGGATAAAGAAGTAAACTAATCTACGCTAATAAAAGAGTAAGATGAAAATGGACCGTACCTTCATGATGCCCACCAGCCATTCAGGAGTGCGTATGCAAATTAACCTAACAAAGATGGCAGGTTAATTTGTATATGCATCCAAGCATATTTTCTTTATTGATTTGAGAGAGAGAAAGGAAGGGAGAGGGTCAGAGAGAAACATTGATGTGAGAGAATAACATCCATCATTTGCCTCCCATACATGCCTGAACTGGAATTGATCCCACAACCTTTTTGGTGTATGGGACAAGGTTCCAACCAACTGAGCCACCCGGCCAGTATGGTTTCTAAAATATTTTGGCTTAAAAAACAAATACACTTATGGCCCAAATACACCAGATTCCTTGCAACTTCCTTTACTAGCTAGCTCAGGGCAGGGGCACAACATCGATTCTTTAATCACCAGTTGGCCTCTCCTTTTCAGCCTGGTAGTGGAGGCTCAGTCCTCTCCTCACCCAGAGTTTCTTCCCCTCAGCTGATAGGAATGAGCATCTTGTGGACCAAAGCCACATGAGGCCTTGGACTGCAGGGTGGTCAGCTGCCAGGGCACATAATTGAGAAGCAAATCCTCTTTGGAATGACAGTGATGGCTCCTGGGTCACGTGCTTGGCAGAGTCCTTCATGCTGTTTGGGTTGCGCAGGAGGGTGGGTGTTTTGGTACGTGTTACCCTGTCTCCCACCCATTCAACCAACCCAGCTTGGTGGTCTTATACCTCAAGTGTGGAGACCAATGATTTGGACATTCATATGTCAATATCTCCCATAAGAACCTGGCGTGCATGTTGGTTCATTGACATGTATTTCTTGAAATCTGCATCTGTTTAAAGGGTATCATTTCCTTGAGGGCTGACTCTGTGCCAGCTTGTGGATCAAGCTGATCCACATACACCTCAGCACAGGGCTCTGAGGTGGGCACAGTCCCCTGAGGAGCCTGATGCCAGGAGAGATTGCTTGCCAGGGTCACCCTGCCAGGAAGCAGCTGAGATTGCACGCAACCTGTAACCATGGTGCTCTTCCTTCACAGTGTCTCAGGTTCATGGTAAGTAGTTAGGAAAGAGAGCAAAGGGAAAAGGACTTTTAAAATATACCCATGGATCATGTGCAATTCTACTACCTACCCACTCATACTAGTAAGTCTAACCACTGTTAACTTTTTGCTTTCAAACTCTGAGTGGGTGTGTGTATTTGTACATGTGTATGTGTGTCTGTCAGTTTAGATAAAATATTGAATGCATGTACCTCCACATGAATGTGATTATAATTTGCCACTTTCCCAATAAATAGCAAATAGTAACTTCCCACATTTTAATAATAGCACACTATTCTGTGCATCGTGCAAAATATACTTTATTTCACTGAATCACTATTCCTCCCAGATGACAAGAATAAGATTCTTGTGCCAGTCTTTTGCTATTCCCAGCTAAAGCTATGATGTCTTATATGTATGTCTCTTTGAACTTGTCTAGTTATTTCTATTGGATAATGCCGAGAGTGGGATCCACTCCTCACCACAAGGACATTTCCGGGTAATTCCATGGCCACAGACAACCAGACCCTGAAAGCCTATAGCTGCTGTGATTAAGCCTTTATTCTGGATCCTCCTGGGTTAGTAAATGCTGGGAGGCTGGCTCGCTGCCTGCAGCTTGCAAGGAGCGATGCAGTAGGATGGAGAGAGATGAAGCTTAATTTTATAGGGTAACACGTGGTAAGTTCAATAATAGAAATATTCTCAGAGGACAGATATAGGTCAGAGGAAACTTGTACCTGCTGAACTCCACTTGGGCATCAGGTGTTTCCGTGGTGTTGGCCGTGTGAAAGGTGGGAGGGTGAGGAGTTCGACAAAGTGAGATGTACCAGGCAGAGTGGCCAGAGCCAGAGCCCGAGGAGTAACCAGGAGCCATGGCGCAGAGGCGTGGCATTAGGACCCAGAAGGTGAGGACCAGCCTCTGGATTTGATGCCAGATGTGATGAGGGGAACCTGGAAAGGTTCTAAGGGTGCCGCTGTGCATTGTAGGAGGTTCCTTCTAGTCTGGGATAGAGGGTGGTTGTGCAGGAGACATGTTTGGAGCTGACAGCTCTGTTGGAAGGAGGGTGTGGTGTTCTGGATGAGAATTGCCATGGGGGCCTAGACACATGCTGTGGTTGAAGAGGGAGAACGGGAGGCTGGGCTGGACATGGTTCAGGTTAGAGCTGCAACCTGGCTTATGGGAACATGTAGCCCTTGGAATTCCATCTGAAAGTGTCAGGTATGCAAGTCTTTTTAAACCACTTTTTAAATTTATTGGAGTGACATTAGTCAACAGGAACATGCAGGTTTCATGTGTGGATTTCTATGTTGCAAAATCTGTCTATTGCACCATGTGCCCACCACCCAGAGTCAGATCTTTTCCTGTCATGTTATATTAGGACCCCAATCACCTCCCACCCCCAGAAGGCAGTCAGCGCATTGTTGTTTATGTCCATGAGTGAAATCATATGGTTCTTAGCTTTTCCTGTATGACTTATTTCACTTAGCATGATGTTCTCAAGGCCCATCCTGTTGTTGTAAATGACGCCATTCATCCTTTCTTATGACTAGTATTCCATCGTGTGTATGTACCACATCTTCTTTATCCAATCCTCTATAGCAGGACACTTAGGTTGCTTCCTTGGCTTGGCCACCATGAATAATGCTGCAGTGAACATAGAGGTGCATATACCTTTGCAAACACATGATTTCAAGATATTGGGTATGTATATACCCCCCTGAGAGGGACTGCTGGGTCACCTGCTAGCTCTCATTTTTTGTGGAATTGCCAGACTGCTTTCCATAGAGGTTGTTCCAGACAAGACATTTTAAAACATGTTTACAGAGGTAAGATGGGGATGCTGGGCATGAAAAACCTGTTGAGTTGCACCTGTTGGTTCTGACTGGAATCATCAGATTTTCAAAAGGATCGCCATATGTGTGCATTCTTCATGGGGTGATGAGAGTCTAAAACTGGATTATTGTTGCACAACTTGATAAATTTACTAAAAAATCATCAATTTGTGCCCTCAAAGTGTGACAATTACCATATGTAAACTCTACTCAGTAGACTTTAAAAAGGGGAGGAGTCTTCTTTTTAGTCCAAAAAGGATTAAAAGCCACTAAATTATGGGTTGAATTAAGATGTGTTGGTTAGCCGAAACCGGTTTGGCTCAGTGGTAGAGCGTCGGTCTGTGGACTGAAAGGTCCCGGGTTCGATTCCAGTCAAAGGCACATACATTGGTTGCAGGCACATCCCCGGAAGTGGGTGTGCAAGATGTTTCTCTCTCATCGACGTTTCTAGCTCTCTATTTCTCTCCCTTCCTCTCTGTAAAATATCAAAATATATTTTTTTTTAAAAGATGTGGTGGTTAATGGAATGTGTCAGCTTGGCTAGGCTATAGCGCCCAGTTGTTTGACCAAAGACCAGTCTCGATATTGCTGTGAACGTGTGTTTTAGATGTGATAGATATTTATAATCCGGTGGCTGAGTAAAGCAGATTGCCCTCCAACCTCATGTGGTTGGGCCTCTTTCACTCAGCTGAGGGCGGTAGAGAAAAGGCAGAGGTCCCCGAGCAGGAAGGAATTCTGCCTCCAGATGCGGAATATTAGCCCCGCCAGAGACGCCATGCTGCTGGCCTCCCTGCACATTGCCAGACTCACGACAGACAGCAGTACTGACTCTTATCTGCCTTGCCAGCCTGCCCTGTGAATTCCAGACTTGCCAGCCCTCACAATTGTGTGAGCCAATTCCTTAAAATACACACTCTCTAGAGAGATAGAGATAGATAGAGAGAGAGAGCAGTGGATGATCTCTTACTGATTACATTTCTCTAGAGAACTCTGACTGATCCACATGGTAAATGAACTACATTGGCTGCGTTCACATGTTAAGTCCTTTTCATTGTAGAAAGCATGTTCTGACCTACTGCTCTCAGGTGTGGCATGGCTGACCACCTGCGTGCTGGGCAGCCCCGGTCTGGGCCTGGTGGTGACGGGCTCACACTGGGGGGATTTAGGCAGAAACCCTGCTGGTCCTGGATCTGCTCCCTGCAGAGTTAGTGCTGCTGCATGCACACTGTGGGAGCTGGGCAGGCCCTGTAGTCGGCTCTGGGTGATGGTGAGAAAGGCGGACGGGGCAGGCCAGCCCTGGCTGCTGCTTGAGTGCGGTATGAGATAGCTCTGCACTGAACTGTAAAGGACCCAACTGTATCACAGGGGAAGGCGGTCTTTGTGGCTGTGGCTCTTAGAAATGCAGCCGCCTCCCTTGGCCTTGGTCCGAGGGTGTGTTTTGCAAGAAGGCTCAGCAGCAGCCAGCAGCTACAGCTCCTCTCGCCATTAAAGGCTGGCCAGAACCACATGGCGGTGACAGCCAGGCCCAGGTGGCTCTGGTTCTTGTCCTGAGAGTGTCATGACCTGCGTTGGGTCCATCTTGCCGTTTTGCGCCAGGGGAGCAAGGGGCTCCTCTGTTCTGGGCTTTGCTGTGGGTGCAGGACCCCCAGGAAGGCCATGCGGGCAGCTCCTGGGGACTCTTGGAAGAGTGAAGACTCCGTGCACAGAGCGCACTGGAACTCAGGTCCACACTGGAACGGTCCAGTCTGTGTTGAATGCCTACTATGTGTCCGGAACTACATTTGGCTTTGGGCCTACTGTTGATCTGTACTCTTTATGTGCTGCCTGAGGAACAAAGGAAGAGAATGCACCCTGCGCTTGCAAAGGGGTACAACATTCTTGTCTGAAACAAAGGAAGAGAACTGCTAACCACCCACTGGGCAGACCATGAGAGGGTGCCCAGCTGTGGAGCCGGAGCAGGCCTTGGACAGAAACCCAGCCATGTGCACATGAGGTGTTTGGTACCATGAAGATTCTAGAGGCTTTGCAGGAGGTCGCAGAGGGGTGTGCTGGGAAGTTGATGTAGATTTGTATGTCGTCTCTGCTACTCCTGGCCCTTGGCCTTTTGCAAGTCTTCAGTGTCTCTCTCTTATGAAACCCTCTCCTCCCAGGATGAGCAGATGAAACAGTGGCTGTAAAAAGAACGCACATGGAGTGCTCAGTGCTGAGAGCCATGTTTAAACCACCAAGAAATGCTCCCTGATTTTATTGAAATTACATTCAAAGGGGAGAAAGGGGCCTAAGCCAGGTGTGTACACTTACATGTGTGATTGTGTGTGTGAGTATCTGTGCAGAGACCAGTGTGTTTAATGCAAGTGTTGTCATCAAAGAAAGATGTTTTGACAACGGAAGGTAATTTTAAAATTCCTAGCCTTTCCTTCAAGACTTCCCTAGAAAGGCTTCTCCCCTGACCTCCACATCTTCAGCTCCCCTTCCCTACCCTGCTCTCTCTCTGTGCTCCTCCACAAAGGCCTGAACTGGTCCCCTGGGGAGGAAGACCGAGGGCCGAGGGCCGCTGACCTCGGGTTGGGGTAGAAGGTGGAGAAGAAGTCAGAGCTTGTGGCTGTCACAGGAGGAAGGCTAGAAACACTTGTGCGTCAGTGTATGTCTTGTCACATGGCCACCTGCACCCGGTGCTCCGTGTGTTGTTACCATGGGAACCCACAGTGAGGACCAGCATCCCTGCCTGGAGAGGTCACAGACACTTCACAGAGGCGGCCTCTTTGGAGGGCCTTAAAGGATGCAGTGCATGGGTACGGCAGGATGAAGCACTGCTGTGGAAGAGGGAAGGGAAGGGCTTTCTGTGTGCCCAAAAGGCCAGAGACCAGGGGAGGAAGGAACTAGAAGGTGAGCTGGACAGGGTGTTTGGGCGCTGTGTGTGGTATGAGCTAGCTCTGCACTGAAAATCTCCCTTCCCTGTTGCACATGCCTCCTTGCACCTGCCAGCAAGATCCTTTGCCAGTGACCCTCCCATGACCACAAGGGGAGGTGGGTGAGACCTCTGTCGCCCATCTAGGCAACCATCGCTGCCCCTGAGAATCTGCAGACCTCTGCTGGCAGCATCTTTGTTCACAAAGGGGAGTGTGTTCCTTTGTTTCCCTGGTTTCTCAATCAGGTCACTTTGGGACAGAGAGCTAACTTAAAGAGACCGATGCAAAAAAGAATGTTGGCTCTTGAAACTGGGCCATCAGTGGGTGGGGAGGAGTGTGTAGCACTAGATTCAGGCTTGGACCCTAGTGGTGCCATCATTTCAACAGGAGTGCCCCTGTCTGTCTGTCTGTCTATCTGTCTTCTCTCTCTGCTTTCCTCTTATCCAGACAGACCTTCTTCTTGTGGTGGCAGGAGGACCCCAGGCAGCCTCAGGTTTACATCTTATGAACACAGTACCCCAGGGAAGCAGGATTGCTCTTTCCAGTCCTTCCTTGCAGTAGTCACATGATTGTCCGACCCCGCATCTCCGGCCTGAAGATGGCTGTGCTGATTGGCCAGGCCTGGCGGGTGTGTCCTGGGATGGGAGCTGCCCATCCTGTTCAGACCCGTGGACGGAAAGCGAGGGCCAGTGGTTCCGTTCGTTCCAGAAGTGGGAAGGGAACTGGAGCCGGCTAACACAACAGATGCCCCCCACACATCGCTCTTCATCTGCATGTAAGCAGGAGAGAAATGACCCGCACCAGCGATAATGGGCATGCAACTGGTAGGGCGTTTTATGGAGGGAAGGGGTAGGGTGACTTCGGGGAATGTATGTGCAGTAGAAAAAAGCATTTGAAATGAAGCCCAGTTTCTTATTGGCTTTTTAGTATCTTGTTTGCTGAGGAGGATTAAGCAAGAAGAGAACTTGATTGCAGCTGATTGCTTGTAAAAGTGTTCAAAAGAAATTTATCACACAATTTAGATGAGTAAACAACCAGGAAGTGAGTGCCACCCTCCAAAGCAATAAACAGCCTGCAAAGTCTCCCTTCATCCTGATTCCTTTAGGCTCCCCACCCGCACAGGCCATGTGCGCTGCTCAGACTCGGGAGGGGCGTGTTAACTCAGGACAGATGGCGTTCAGTACTGACCACACAGGACGCTGGTGGCCGGGGCCCCACGCTCAGGCAGAAGGCGGGACAGATTAGCCTCCATATGGGATGAGTACCAATAGATCCTAGGATGCTGCGGCTGAGGAGGGGAACCGTGCAATTACTTGGCTCGATAGATATCGTTGTTTCTCTTGGTAATTTTAATAACCATTTTATAGCGGGCTTTATCATCTACCTAATGCTTGCAGGCACACCTATTCACTTTATGCTCATAATGATGAGCAATAAAGTTCGTTCATCTCCATTTTTACAGAGAACAAGTGGCTTCTGACTCAAGATCACAGAGCTGCATTGTAGTGGGACCAACACATGAGCTTCTGTATTCATACCTGGGACTCACAATCCAGGCTGTTTTGACCATTCTATGATTTCGTGCCCCACGGCCCTCAGTTTTAAAGTGTTTTGTTTGTTCATATGCCCATTAGGGCAGGCATCAGAGCTGCATCGCCCAGTTTTGAGGCCCAGCTCACCTCCTCTACCTAGAGGGATCCCAATTTCTTCCTCAGCCACCCTGGACCCTCTCCTCTAATCTCCAAAGTACTAGTACAGTGGTCAGCAAATCATGAGCCGTGGTTTGCTGCTCTGTTGACTAATGACTTTGCTGACCACTGACCTAGACTCTCGATTCCAATAATTGCAGACTTTTGTTGTTCCTTGTGATTAAGCCCCTATCCCAGTGGTCGGCAAACTCATTAGTCAACAGAGCGGCAAACTGCGCTCAGGGGCTGCATGTGGCTCACAAGCTGTAGTATGCCAACCACTGTACTAGTATATGCTGGTCCAATGGGAGAAGAAAGATAATACTAACACTCAACAAGTATTTATGTTTAAATAACTAAATTCCACTAATCATTGAAGGCTTTTTATCCTATATAATAAAAGCCTAATCTGCAAATTGACCAAATGGTGAAATGACCGGTCGCTATGATGTGCACTGACCACCAGGGAGCAGACGCTCAATGCAGGAGCTGCCCCCAGTCTGCAGAGGGAGGCTACCGGCAGCAACAGCAGGGGGCAGGGCTGGTGAGCAGGCGGCACCAGGCTGGCCAAGGTGGGTGCCAGTGTGTTCCCCCCCATCATTTCACCAGTCACCCCACAGATCAGCCCTAATGGCCAGCCAAGCCTCATGACCCTACCTGTGCATGAATTTTGTGCACCACACCTCTAGTTTTAAAATAATCTCAAATCATAGAGAGTTGCAAAACTAGAACACCGAGTTCCCAAATACTCTTGTTCCAGTTGCACCTAAGATTGCTATTTTACAAAATCCCTGTATCAAAACCAGGAAATGAAACAATATTACTGACTAAATCCTAGACCTGATGGGAAGTCACCAGCTCTCCCACTAATGGCCCTTTTCCTCCCGGTCCTCGCCGGGACCTCATGCTGCACTTGGTTGTCCGGTCCCCCAACAGTCCTCTCCTCCCTGGGACCATCTGTCTTTGCCTTTCATGACTGTGACACGTTTGACTAGAACTGGCCATTTATTCCAGAGAGAGTCCCTCGGGGTGGGCTTGTCTGGGACTTGGCAGCCTTTTAGACTGAGGAATGCCTTTTGGCAGGAAGACCACGAATGCTGGGCGCTTCTCAGTGCCTCCTCACAGAGGGACCTGACAGCGAGGCGTGTCAGTGCTGGTGATGCTGGTTGTGACCACTTGTTTAAGGTCCTGCCTGCCAGGTTTCTCCACCGGACCGTTACTACTCTTCTCTTTGTGATTAATACATACTTTATAGGGTCATACTTTTTAGATTGCAGCTTCCATGGACCATTTTTGCTTGTAACAGTTATTACAGTGGCTTTTGCCTAATGAGCTTGACTAAAATGTACTAAATTCTCCTTAGTGCTCTGGCTCAGATGTCATGTTATGTGGTCACAATGCCATGATAGTCTATATTTAGGAAAAAAAATTTTTCCTGTGTCTCTTCACATGCATGCCTATTTTTACTCAAATAATAGTTCACAGGCAATTTCACATATTTCTCACTCTTTATTAAAAAAAAAAAAAGGTTGGAAGCATATCAGTGACTTACAGGATTGATAGGAGGCTGGAAAGTAGACCTGAGGACTCCGAGATCATGTAGGAGGACCACGGAGAAGACCGCATTTGTTTTCTGTTGCCACTGGAGTGATGCTCCAGTCTTGCCCACTTCACTTGATGCTGTGTCATAGCATTTCTACATTTGCAGTATCCAGTTATCACTGTCCACACCTGCACAGTGTCCCGTGTCTGCAGCTGGCTCTCCTGCAGCAGGTTTCTCTGGGCTAAGTAAGGGATGCCCTGATAAGGATCTTCATGCCCAGTGTTCCCAGAGCTTGGCTGCACACTGGACCAATACAAACTGAGCGGGTTTTAAGAAATATTGATGGCCCTGGCTAGTTTGGTTCAGTGGATGGAGTGTTGGCATGCAGACTGATAGGTCCCAGGTTCAATTACAGCCAAGAGCATATGCTTGGGTTGCATATGGCTTGATCGCAGTAGGGGGTGTGCAAGAGGCAGCCTACCAATGATTCTCATCATTGATGCTCTATCTCTTTCTCCCTCTTCCTTCCTCTCTGAAATAAATATAAATATGATTAAAAAGAAAAATAAATACTGATGCCTGGGTCCTAGCGGAGATTCTGAGCTAACAGGTGCAGCTGTGGTCTGGGCTTGGGGATTTTCTAAAGGTCTCCAGAGACTCTAGTGTGTGGTGGAGGTTGAGAACCATTGTTCTAGATGCTTCTATGGCCTGTGTGCCATGCTTTCTTGTACATGAAGAAAACCCATGTATTTATTACTACTTCCTGTTGATCACAGAACATCTGCTGCTTTCTCTCCTCTGGACCTAAGCAACACAGACACTCGCACTCAGAGACGGTCACACATGCAGGCAGCCTAAGATTGCTTTTGAGTATTACCACGCTCTGCTTATATCAAAAGGCAAGTTGTATGACTTTTTTTCTTCATCTATGAAATGGAGATACATCGTGTCTCCTACTGAGCGTTGTAAGGATGATTTGAAAATTGAAATTCAGGTTCTTTACGCACAGCTGTGCAGTGTGCCCAGATTAGAGAACAACTGGGCAGTGCTGGTCAAGAGGAAGATTTGCCTTCCTGTTCTCTGAAGTCTTAGGCATAGGACAGTGGCTAGGGTCTTGGCTGAGAAACCCCCATAGCAATGTTTCTCTAGGGCTGGGTTCACGAGGTCAGGGGCCGCCATGATGACCGTCTTCCAGGCCTGGCCTTGATGGAGAGCATGGGAGGGGCGTCGGCCTTCTCTCTCCTTGGGGGTCAGCCTCTCCTGAGGGAGCCCTGTCAGCACATGTAGTGTCCTTACCAGCTCTTTTGTTTGTTTTCCCTCTTATTTCATTTAAAGTCTGTTTTTGACTTTGTTTCACACACCTGACACCTCTGTTTTGAATTACTTGTGTGACATCCCAAACATCCGTTCATAAATGCCAGGTTCCTAAAGAATATTGGCACGAAGTTAAGTTGCAGAGTGAGTGCTGATAAATTCAGGACTGGACCCGAGGTGTTCTCACACTGTCCCAGTTCTTTTTAAGTTCCAAAGCTCTTTTATTAGACACATCAGCTGCCATTATTGAGCCCTTACTCTTTGCCGGGTACCAGGATGGACGCTTTGCAAGTGTATTTAATCCTCACAATTTAATCTTCAAAGGATAGCTGCAGTTGGAAATGGGAGAAAATGCAATAATAATTTATTCAGTTCTTACCATGTCCCACGCACTGTTGAAATGGTCTTATTGGAACTCATTTGCTGTTCACTTACTTGATCAAGGAGAGGGTAAGTAGCCTGCCCATTGCCGCACACCCACACGAGCTCAGAGCTGGGGGTGAAGTCCAGGCCTGTCTTCCCAAATGCCCAGCCAGCGGCCTGAGCACTGCTTTAGATCGTTTCCCCTAAAGCAGGGTGGGAAGGTCCGGCCCTCTGGCTGTATAAGGCCCGTGAAATCGTTTGGTCTGGCCCTGCCAAGGCATTAGGGGTGAGTTACTTAAATAGTTGACCGAACACAGCAGGCTAATTTTTAAGTTGATGATTTTGTATGGCCTGCGAGTGACGTTACAAATATCCAAACTGCCATTGGCAGAGAAAAGGTTCCCCACCCTGCCTAAAGGCTGCTGTAGGGGCAGCTCTGTAAGTATCCAAGTGCAGAAGACACAGGCAGAGCTGTTTCCGTTCCGTCTCAGCCAGGCATGATGGCACTGCCAGCTGGAGTAGCACCTGTATGGAGGGACAGCAGCAGCTTCGGTGGATGTGGTCTTTGATCCGAAAACATCCAATCGAACAGCCTTTTCTTCATCTCACTGATACCAAGGTGGTGTTACCTCCAGGAAGAGTGGACCCTTCAAGGCCATTGTCCCAGAGCTTCTTCTGCAATTAGACCTGGGGGTGCCATGCCTACAGGTAGACCTGGGGGTGCCATGGCTGCAGGTAGACCTGGGGGTGCCATGCAGAGCACTAGCTCCTTGCTATAACTCACAGTGCAGGTGTTTATTTGAGGGTGAGCGGGTTGATTTTATAAGTGCAGCCCCAGGTCTCTAATTTGACCTTGTATGTGTAACTCTGGGCCTTTATTCTTTGGCTCTGGGACACCCACATTTCTGTGACTGCAGGGCCCCTTCATTCCCCACAAACAGAAATGTTTCCAAAGAACTGGTGCCTGGCCCGGTCACAGGTGGTCCTTTCCGCCCCAGGCCGCCGGCTCCTGCGAGCTGATTTCCATCTCGTTCCGTCAGGCACGGTGCTCCGTGGGCAGACAGCACAGCGTGCGCCGCGGCTCGGCCTCCATGCCCCTCGGGAAGCAGATTAGGGGAAGTGATGGATGCTGAAATCGGTTTTGACAGATCTCTAATCCTTTTTCTAATTGAAAGCTGTGGTTGGAGGTGGTTCTTAGTGGAGCCTCTTGTAGGAATTCAGTCTCCATCCCCCTCTGAGCCCTTGATGCTTCCTTTTCTTTTCTCTTCTTTTCTCTGTCTTTCTCTTTTCTTCTCTTCTCTTCTTTCCTCTTCCTTTCTTTTCTCTTCTTCTCTTTTTAAAATGTGTTTTTATTTATTTTTAGAGGAGAAGAGAAAGGGGGAGAAATATAGAAACATCAATGATGAGTGAGAATCATTGATTAGCTGCCTCCTGCGCACCCCCACTCTGGGGATGGAGCCCACAACCCAGGCATGTGCTCTGACTGGGAATCAAACCGTGACCTCCTGGTTCAGGGGTTGATGCTGAACTACTTAGCCACAGCAGCCGGGCAAGGCTCTTTTTCCCATTGGCATATGTCACCGTGGACTCTGGCTACCAGGGCATGAGGACAGCACGTAGGGCAGGCCGTGCGGCCAGAACTGGGCTCTGACCGGGTCCCTTTCTATGGGTGGGATGGACTCTGCATTAACATTCACTCTGGCGTGAGGTCAGCTGTGAGAGGGTGAAATAAAGGGAAATGAGACCAGCGGTGGGGCAGAACCTGGTGATTATTGTTCCCTTCAGAGTGCCATCCAGCGGGGCAGGTGATGGGGGCAGAAAGGGCAGAGAAGCCGAGTCCGCATGGCAGGTGGGGGTTATAAAGTCCAGCAGTGAAAGCAGTGCAGTGAAGGCCATAAAGAGATGTCATTTTTACTATCAAATTGACAAAGCACTTAAAAAATTTTATTTTACTTGCCAGTGATAATATTTATTTAGTGTTGAAGGCTAAATGATAGGCACTTTAACTACTATTGGGAACGAACATTGGTTCAAATTTTCTGGCAAAATATTATAAAAAGTCTGAAAAAATTCATGCCCTTTGACTCAGTAATGTCATTACCAGGAATCCTTACTAAGAACATGATTTTGCTTAAGAAACTCTGTCACTTAGCTATTTGTAACCATATGTTTTTTTCATGATTGGGAATACCTAGCAATAAGGTCGAGAAACATTCCAATGACTGGGGACTAGAATATTAATATATTAAAATAATGTAGCCTTTAAAAGTGATATTTCCTAAGATTTTTTTATGACATGGGATGTGCTTATAACATGATGATGTGAAAGGTGTGCATTTAATTTGTTTCTCATTATTTTTTAAAAATAATAGATACACATAGGCAAAAAGGCAGAAAGGAAATATACCAAATGTTAATGATGGCTGTGTCTGAGTAGTAGTATTTTCTTTAAAAAAATATTCTGTGTATACTTCGCTTGTTTAATCTGCTTAGCATTTATTTAACCAATTACTATTGACTAGATGTCAATTGCGTTGTGGCCTGGGAAGTGTTTTATGTTTGCACACACATGAATATATTATAGTGTTGGGAGTTGCGTCTTGGGGCTGTCAGTAGACTGTGTTTCCGCTGAAGAAAGAGGACGGTGAGCCCTCCTGAACTTTCCACAGGAGGAGCTGCTTATGGGAAGGGGCGGGTGGAAACCGCTCTCCTCTGGCACCACTTCATGATCTCGTGAACACCATGGGCTCGTGACACCTGGGAAAGGGCCTCTGGTCAGTGCTGTGGAAGTGTCATGAAGGCCAAGGACACCTATGGACAGCGGGCCTTAAGCTGCAAGCTCTACACAGAGTGGCTTATATAGTTCGGGGAGGGGTGCTTATGTTTAAAATAGGAAGGGAAAGAAGGACAGGCAAAAGGAAGGAAGAAAAGAGACAGAGGGAGGAAAATAATTTTCCCGGGGCATCCTTTTTTTTTAGAAAACGCATTTTTATTGATTTCAGAGAGGAAGGAAGAGGGAGAAAGAGATAGAAACATCAGTGATGAGAGAGAATCACTAATTGGCTGCCTCCTGCACACCCCCTGCAGGGGATCGAGCCAGCAACCAGGGCATGTGCCCTTGACCTGAATCGAACCTGGAATCCTTCAGTCCACAGGCCAACACTCTATCCACTGAGCCAAACCAGCTAGGGCTCCCAGTGCATGCTTTGTGTTGCACCTTGGTTTTAGGTGACTGCTGTGGACCTGCTGGACAAGTTTTATTTTGAAAGGGAGTTAGGTGGGCCGGCGATTTTAGTTCTCACTGTAGATTGTAAAATCATCTCGGTGGTGCCTAGTAGTTCAGAGGAGAAAGCGCTGTGGCATTTCAAAGAGCTTGTTCTTGGGAAAGTTCATCTGGGATCTAGGCCTAGCTCTAAGCTTGTATGACCCTCACTGCTTGTGCCTCAGTTTCCTCATCTGTAAGTTAGGGATTCCAAAAGTGATCTTTGATATCCCTTAACTTCCAGTGATTTTGTTCCTCAGAAGAAATTATCTTGAGGTCTTCCGAACTTTCAAGAGAAGGAACCAAGCCTTCTTCTGCTAGTGTCCCTGGTCAGGATGCTTCTCTTGACATTGGTAAGACTTCCGTGAAGTGTGGTTGGGTGCCTGGGCAATGGAGTCAACTCATGAGGACCTTTCTTGGGATGTAGTAAGAGTTTTGACAGCTCCACAGAGTTAGAGGCAAAAATAAATGGGCTGTCATATGTTAAGTGTGATGCCTTGCCACCTTCATCCTCACAACTACCCTGAGAGGTAGGTTCACTTACTACAGCTTACCCTTCAACAACATGAGGCAGACTGTGTGGGTCCACTTATACACATGTTTTTTTCAATACATACATGAACTTTTTCACTCATGGTTGGGAGTCCACATTTTATGTAGGAGACTAGACATCTACAGATTTTGGTATCTGTAGGGGTTCTTGGAATCAATCCCTCACAATACGTAGGGTAGTTAAGTTTTGGGGGAGTCAAAAATTATTTGCAGATGTCCAGTTCCGGATGGGAGGCTGGTACCCTTACATGCAGAGTTGTTCATAGGTCAGCCGTACCAGTATACCCATTTTACAGAGGTCTAGAGAGGCTAAGGAGTAATGGAACACCAAACAGCTGGTCGGTGCCAGTCAGAGTAGAGTCTAGATCTTGCCAACGTGAAGATCTTTGTATGTAATTCTCATCCATGTTCCCTCTCACTATTCTTTCACAAAACATTCCAAGCCTCAAGTAACTGAAAACAATCATATGAAAGGTCGGCATTGGCGGCAATAAGTCCAGGATGTGTTTGGCCCATGTGGGTTTCCCTGAAGAGAGGGATCAGTGGCTGATGTTCATAAATTGGCAGTTTCCCACTGGCTCACACACTGGGCTCACACTCTGGGCTCACCCACTGGGCTCACACACTGGGCTCACACACTGGGCTCACACTCTGGGCTCACACACTGGGCTCACACTCTGGGCTCACACTCTGGGCTCACACACTGGGCTCACACTCTGGGCTCACACACTGGGCTCACACACTGGGCTCACACTCTGGGCTCACACACTGGGTTCACACTCTGGGCTCACACTCTGGGCTCACATACTGGGCTCACACTCTGGGCTCACACTCCGGGCCCACACTCTGGGCTCACACTCTGGGCCCACACACTGGGCTCACACACTGGGCTCACACACTGGACTCACACACTGGGCTCACACACTGGGCTCACACTCTGGGCTCACACAATGGGCTCACACTCTGGGCTCACACTCTGGGCTCACACACTGGGCTCACACACTGGGCTCACAGCACTGCAAGGCGGGCTGGAACGCACTCACTGGAGCCCCCTTCGGGTGGGGCACTTGCTGCGCGGTTTGCGGGTCACCCCAGCTGACCTCTCTCTATATTTACATCAGTTCTCAGGTTGCAAAGAAAAGTCAACCTTTTGGAAAATGCAAAAATGGAACAGCTAGTTCTTGAGTGATTAGAATCCGACCACAGCTTCAATAGAACTGAAAGCACTACAGATGTAAACACCTCCCCCTTTCCCCTTTAAGAGTAATTGAATATCATGTCTGAAAAGAAAATGTGCAGAACAATGAACTATCAGGTACACACTGTGCAGAAGGAGTCTCATATTTACAAAAGCCTTTACCAGAATATTCCCTAAAATGTTGAACTCCTCTAGATCATACTTTTATGAAGACTTTGAGTTTGGTGTATCTGCTTCAGAATGCCTCTGAAACAAAGAGCCTCGTCCCCTGCATTTAAATAGCTTTTATCTGCTCAGGGCGCCCCAACCGCTGTGGCCGTGTGGGCAGTGTGGTTGCCATGTGTGGGTGGAGGTGTGGCCTGTGCATTGCTCTGGGAGCCTGAGAAGCTCTCTCGTGCACTGGCTGTGCACGTTTGGGACCTGATAAACCTCTCTGAGCCTCACTTCCTTTTTTGAGAGTGAAAAGGTGTGTGTGTGTGTGTGTGTGTTTGTGTGTGTGTGTAAGACCCCATATACACACATACATTTTTCATTTATATGTTTACATATTATTAGCTATGTCACTTAAATCTGGTGCCTGGCCATTGAAATAAAGTGTATTATTGTAGCTGTTATTTTTTTAATGCCTCCTGATTTTTTACCAGACTACATCCTAATATTTCTTAAAATCTTTGTGACAGCCCTGACCAGTTTGGCTCAGTGGATAGAGCATCAGCCTGCAGACTCAAGGGCCCAGGTTTCTGGTCAAGGGCATGAACCTTGGTTACGGGCACAACCAGTGGGGAGTATGCAGGAGGCAGCTGATCGATGTTTCTCTCTCATCGATGTTTCTAACTTTCTATCCCTCTACTTTCCTCTCTGTAAAAAAATCAATAAAATAGATTTTTTAAAAATCTTTGTGACATTCAAGAGAACAGGCCACAGGGCAGGTGGCTTTCCCTCTCGTGTGAGTAAGAGCTGGAGTCACGTCCTGGGTGTAGAGAGAGGAATCATTTGTGAGCACTTCCCGGGGCTGGTGTTTGGAAATAACGTCAGACCCGGTGAGGGTGCCTGGGGGGACTCCCGCGCAGGCCTGGCAGAGCCTGGTGGGGCTCAGCCCTGCACTCAGCTCAGCGACAAGGTGCTGGGTACCCCCTCCCCGGCAGTCCTCCCTGAAACGAGCCGCTTCCCCCAGTCCTCACCCAGTAGCTGCCCACACACCACCTGTGCAGCAGCTCGGGGAGGCTGAGTAGCTGACCCTCGTTCAGTCCCTTTGCAGCCCGCAGTGCTCCTGCCTCTGGTTCCCTCCCTTCTGCGGGAAGGAAGCACTCAGCAGGGGAAGCAGCTGAGCGTGATCTCCCCTTCCCTCCTGAGAAGGCCCCCAGCGCCCATTCCTTACACACGGGGCAGCCACTGCTCACCTTCTTCCTGGATCCACTGTCCTCGTCTTTGTTTATTTGGGAATTTAGGAGGGCACGTGATCACAAGGACATTTCTCAGCCTTCCCTGCAGCTAAGTGGAGCCAGGTCCCCTAGTTCTGACCCGTGGGTGAGTGACTGCTGGCTCATGGCCCCCTCCTCCTCTGTCTCCCAGCTCCCAGCCTCAGGAATGCGCCATGGTGGCAATGAGCCATCGTTGACTTGTGACGACGGTGACGCTGTAAAGATGAGAGAGGCTGGGTCCCTGAACCATGGGGTTTCACGTAGGTCCTGGTCTGCACGTCCTCAGACTCAGGCAAGAGAGAAAGACTTCCTCTTTTTAAGCCACTGTTGTGTTGGTTTATGTGATGACTGATGAGCTAGGATCCTAACACACGTGCACACATACACAATGCCGTTCCTTCCTGACCAAAGAGTCTGGAATTCCTTCTAGACCTTTAACTCACGGGGCCCAAAGCTGCTACTGATATATCCTGAGAGCCTGTGACTCTCTGTGGCTTGATCCCCAAGGCACTACAGAAGAGTCGGCAGTTAGAGAAATCTGGATTTGAATTCTGGGCCCGCAATTTACTAATTGAATGGCTTTCAGCAAATTAACCAACCTTTCTAAGCCTCACTTTCCTCATCCGTAAAATGGAACAATAATGACTATCTCATGGAGTTGTGAGCATTTTTGTAAAGTAATTATCCAGTTGCCTAGCACTGAAAAGTTCAATAAGCCGGTAGATGCATACATCTCATGGGGCTATCCTTAGCAAAGAATGCAGGGGTGGTTTCTGTGTAACCAAATGGCACTGTTAGGTTTCTGTAGGTTTTTGGGTGTTGATCCTAATCGTGACAGATGGAGGCATGAACTGCCCGGGGTCAGGTCCCTGGGAACTCTATGGGTGGGTCTCTTTCTCTCTTCCTCTTGTTTTGTCCAATATTTGCATCATACAAACCTCTCCCAAATGACATTAAATTAAATTGCATAAAAGCTCTTTTATTGTGTAAGTACCCAGGGTATTCATGTTTTAAAATAAAATAGCTCCAAACACACTGAGTTCTATCTCATTGACTTTGTTTTCAGAAATGATGGTATGCTAAGTCTTTTCTGTTTGGGCCAGTTAAATAATTTTTAAGAAGGACCCTATCTTTCCAGCACATTCCTCATTTTAGACACAGCTCAGGTAGCCTTTGCCATGATGTCTGACATATTGGGATCACGGTCTCATTCGTTTGGTCAAATGGATGGATGCCTCTCAGGTGAGTACACTTCTCCGATGCTTGCAGAAAGCAGGGGAGTCCGGGCATCAGAATATAAATTCTGAAGTTGGACCAGCTGGGCTCACATGGCAGCTGCACTTACTAGCTGTGTGACCTCAGCAAGCTCAGTTCCCTGGGCCTCAGGTCTATATTTATAAAATGAGGAAATAATTTATACTTCAAGGGATCATTATGAGGAAAAAGTAAGTAATTGCTTTTAAATGACTATTATTTTTGTAAGCATTTGTCTCCCCTACACCCCCAGAAGCCTCTTCAAACCTGATCATTTCATGCGTTTCGGCTAAAGAATTGTGAGCAGAGGGGTGTGTGTCACCCCTCGCCTGGTTTGCCATGACTTCCTTTCTCCCAGCCATGAGACTGGCAGTGCCCCTGGTAGAGGTTGCTTCTTCCACCTGGACTCAGGGCTGGAGACCATGGGGAGAGCCACAGCCAATGGGTATGCAGGAGGCTACACTAAACCTTGGTGATTGTAGCCAATGAGATGCTGGGGTCACTGGTTATTGTGGCATGACCTCTCCTATCCTTACCAATATGTGCAAAGCCCTTAGCGTGATGCCCAGCAGGTAGTAATCTGTCTCCTAACCTTGTATTTTTTCAATGGTTAGCCCCAATGTTCAGATAATTTTTTCAAAAATCTTGGTTTTGTTTTGTTTTTTTGCTGTCATTACATTAAGACACAGAAATGTCACTGGCATTGGCCAGTTTGGTCCCAGAATTCAAGAATAGAACAACCAAAAGTTTATGAGGAAAGATGCATTTACAAGAACATGTGCGGCAGTATTCTTGGTCAGGGCTCAGTAACCACTGGTCTAAAGGCCAGATCTGTTTCGCTGTCTATTTTTGTAAGAGCTGTGAGCTCAGAACAGCCTTTACATTTGTGAGTGGTTAGGAAAAATGAGGGCAGTATTTTGTGACTTTCAGATTTCAGCGCCCATTGGGTTCTGTTCAAACACAGCCACGCCCTTGTGTTCATGCCTCATCCATGACTGCTTATCCAAGTTATCCTGCCACCTAGTCCCAGGGTCCCAGTCTGTACATGGCATAGGATGCCATGAAAGACCTAAGAGACCAGGCCCTGCCGAAGCTGGTTTGGCTCAGTGGATAGAGCGTCGGCCTGCGGACTGAAAGGTCCCAGGTTCAATTCCAGTCAACCTTGGTTGCGGGCACATCCCCAGAAGGGAGTGTGCAAGAGGCAGCTGATCGATGATTCTCTCTCATCGGTGTTTCTAACTCTCTATCCCTCTCTCTTCTTCTCTGTAAAAAATCAATAAAACATATTAAATGAAAAGAAAAGAAAAGAAGAGAAGAGAAGAGAAGAGAAGAGAAGAGAAGAGAAGAGAAGAGAAGAGAAGAGAAGAGAAGAGAAACCAGGCTTGGCTGAGTACTAGGTCAGCTGGATAGTGTTTACCCCACATGCCAAGGGGTTTGGTCTCCAGTCAGGGCACTGACAAGAAACAACCAGCAAATAAAGAAGTGGAACAGCAAATCTGTCTGTCTCCCCACCCCCCCCCTCTTTCTCAAATCAATATAAAAAATAAAAGAATAAAGACCTAACAAACCACAAATATGACAATGTATTAAAAAAAAAAGTAAGAAACTCTCATATGCTCTTAAGTGAGAAAATCCTTTATAACAGGTGTCATTTGAAACTATTTTGTTGTTGTTTTAACACGTTCGTGGAAAAATGGCCAGAAATATCTACAAAATGGACTCCTAAGTGAGGTGATCCTGGGTGGTGAGGGTATGGGTGGCTTTTATGTTATCTGTGCCTTTGGGTGTTTGCTCTTTGAGTTGTATGCACTGAGCACACAGCTGAAGTTATTTTTAAAAAGCAGAAGAATAGGAATGCCTGATGGATGGATCAGAAATAACTCCAGGTGACAATGGGTGACTTTGTGCTGAAAGGAAGCAGGGGTTCTGTGCCAGAGAGGATCCAGCTCATTGTTCTGGGTGCCACCTGGAAGCAGAAACACCCTGTCCTCCCCGGGTTTTTCCAGGCCTGGCGCCCGAGCCCGGCCTCACCGCTGGGCTCTGGGGATTCCACTCCGAATGGGTGGCTTCCCTGGGACGCCCTGACTGCGGGTGCGCCCGAGTGCCCCCCTGTGTCCTGCAGACACCCTGGCGGGACAGGCGAGGTGGCCCCAAGCCAGCGCTGCCTTTCCAGAGCATCCCTCTGGGACAGCGAGTGCCACCTTCCACCTCCGGGCACAGGAGCTGAGTGCTGAAAGTCTGTGGCACACCAGAAATAACGTTTTGCCAGCCTGACAAAAAATGTATAATTTTGATTTTATTCAGACTGGGCGGCTATTGTCAAGTTGGCTGCTGTCATTTTTTAATTTGACACTAAGAGTAAGAGGTCAGTGCCCTGACTATGTACTGCGTGTTTTATTTATTGATTGATTGATTGGATTGATTGGTATTGCGTGTTTTAAACATTCTCTGGTGCCCATTGATAGTCGCTGCTCTAGGGCTCACAGCCAGGACTGTGACATCCCTGCAGCCGTGGCTTTGAACTTCAGATGCTCCTCCACACGGAGGCTGGGAGGGGTGGTGGTGTGGACTTTCCTGAGGGAGCCTGACCGGGAGGAGGGGCCCAGGGACCGGAGCCTCGTGCTCAGCCCTGGAGTCTCCCCGCGGCCTCCAGGAGCCATCCTCGGCATAAGCGGTGCCATGCGGAGCTTCCAGGGTGAATGCAGCTTATATAGCTTCGCCTTTGTTCTCCGGGGCCTGCCTGGGCCCAGCGCTCCCCAGAAGGTGTCTCAGCAGGTGTCCTCGGATGTGTGGGCTTTACGTAGGCGTCCTCGGCTATAGCATCTAGTGGACAGCCGAGATAGAAAATGTGGCAGCCAAAAATAAAAAAGTCAAGAATAGGACATATTGTTCAGGTCCATTCCAGGGATACTGATTCCCCGTTGTGCACACTCGGGTCATTGTGCACACTGCTCTAGTTCCCAGGATAGAAGGCAGGCAGAGGTCAGGCAGCTTGGTGGTTAGCCCTTAGCTCGGCGTCACCCGCACCTGCACTCTGGTCCTGGAGCTGCCGTAGTGGGCCGAGTGCCCTTGGGCCCGGTTCTTAACCTCGGTTTCCCTCAGCGGTCAGAGGGAAGTTTAGAAGAGCCCCTGCATCCTGGCTGTTCTTAAAGCTAAGACGTGGTGATGTGGCGTGTCACGTGGCGTGTCATGTGGTGTGCGATACACAGGGGTTCTCAGGCAGCGTCTTCATCTCCTGAGGCATCCATCGCACGCGTGGCCCGTGGAGCAGATGCGCAGGCCTGTTTGTGCCAGCCCTGCATGTGAGCGTTGTTTGTTTCTAAGCTTAGGAAACGATAATGCCCAAAGTTGAATTTGGGGACAATTACATCTTTTCAAATTGCTTATTTATTTGAGATATATATTTTGTTAATTTTCTTTATTGATTAAAGTATTACATATCTGTCCTTATCCCCTTTGCCCCCTCCCCCGCTCATGCCTTCACCCCTCTGGTGTCTGTGTCCATTGGTTAGGCCTATATGCATGCACACAAATCCTTTGGTTGATTTCTCCCCCTTACCCCCACCCTCCCCTGCCTTCCCTCTGAGGTTTGACGGTCTGATCGGTGCTTCTCTGTCTCTGGATCTGTTTTTGTTGATCAGGTCATGTTGTTCATTATATTCCACAAATAAGTGAGATCATGTGATATTTATCTTCCTCTGCCTGGCTTATTTCGCTTAGCATAATGCTCTCCAGGTCCATCCATGCTGTTGCGAATGGTGGGAGTTCCTTCCTTTTTCCAGCAGCGTAGTATTCCATTGTGTACATATACCACCGTTTTCTAATCCACTCGTCTGCTGATGGGCGCTTAGGCTTGAAATATTTTTCTTACATTTAAAACTTTCTGCCAGTCTTCTATTTCACCAAGAGAGTGAGAGAAATATTAATAGTCATCATTATAATAACAACCATACTCAAAACCAGCCATTTTAGTCCTTTAGTCCTCACGCTAAGTCTATAACTCCATAAAGATGGAACTTTTGGTATCCCCATCTTGCAGATTAGGAAAGTGAGGCACAAAGAGTTTTAAGCAACTGGCCCATGGCCATGCATGAACCAGTGGTGGAGCTGGGAGTCCTTCACAGGCCGCCTGGTTCTGGACCGCTGGCTCTTACCCTGCTAGCATTTCCCAGGGAGCAACTGCTGGGCATGTTCACAGTTGGGTCTAGCCTGCTCCTTTAAGAACTAGACAGTAACATTTGAGCACATTCAAAGCAAGGTTTTACTCTGGCCTTGGCAGGAAATGAATCATACCTATTCCTTGAATGCTTAAAAAACCTTCACTAGGTCTGTGAAATGCCAAATGAAATGAGTCAGATGTTTTCTTTTGTAGGAAGGTAAGCTCTCTCCAGGTAGCTCAAGACAGTAATTAAATGAGTTGTCAGTGAGAAGTGTACGCATCTCTCTGCATCTAAATCTTTGTGCTCTCTTTCTCAACTTGTCGGAGGGGAGGATTCACTGGCCAGTTCTCTAAGGCAGAGTGGCGCGTCCTCGGGACTATGGGCATTTCGGGCAGATCATTCTATGTCCTGGAGCCTGTCCTGTGTGTTTTAGGATGGTTAGCTGAACCCCTGGCTTCTAGAAGGCCCTCCTGGTGCTTCTAGCATCTTCCCTTCCCAGTTGAACAATCACAAATGTCTGCAGATGATTCCACAGGTCCCCTGGGAAGAAAAATGGCGCTTGGTTGGGAACTACCCACTCTCATTCCCGCTAGAACTGTTGCGATTTGAGTTCTGTCAAGTGCACAGTGAGGCAATGTGACCATGGACCTGGCTTATAACCCCTCTCAGCGTCAGTTTCCTCGGCTGTATTTAGAGGGCATGCTGATCCCTTCCTATAGGATGACTGTGAGTCTGAGGTGAGAAAACCTAATTAAACTAGAGTGAATGGTTAATATACATATGTGGTTTTTACAAAACCTGTTATTTTCCTTCCAGCTCTAAAACTCAACAATTCTAATCATAATTATAGTTCTTAGTTTCACTCCAGATGCTAACATGTGTATGTGATAAATCAATTTCTCTTTCTCTGGAAAGCAACTCTTGGGAATGAAAATTGAGCATAATCTTTCTCCTTTTGCTTCCCCCCCTACATTTATGCATTCCTTTCTTTTTTCCCCCCAACTAATACAGAAAAGTACTTTATGTTATTCCTTAGATCTTTTTCCCCCCAACTAATACAGAAAAGTACTTTATGTTATTCCTTAGAAAGGCTTGATTCAAAGAGGAGCAAGGCCAACTCATATATATATATATATATATATATATATATATATATATATAATTTTTATTGATTTTTCACAGAGAGGAAGAGAGAGGGATAGAGAGTCAGGAACACAGATGAGAGAGAATCATCGATCAGCTGCCTCTTGCACACCCCCCACTGGGGATGTGCCCACAACCAAGGTACATGCCCTTGACCGGAATCGAACCTGGGACCTTTCAGTCTGCAGGCCGACTCTATCCACTGAGCCAAACCGGCTTCGGCAAGGCCAACTCTTTGAATGCTCCCTGACCGTTGAGAGGAAATGAGTTTAAATGCCAGTTCCTGGGGCTTGGTGAGATAGGAGAAGGACCTTTCAGACAAAGGTGTCTAGCAGTCCGAGCCCAGGGGCAGAGCCGTGATAGATGGCCTTTCTGGAGACTTAAAACCTAGAAAGCCATTGACCTGGAACGGTCTGCAGCACAACTCCTAAATGTGGAAAACATCTAGCCCTGGCACGTTTGCCCTTGATAATCTGCAAGCCCCACTCCGGGTCTGAGCTTCTAAGGGAGGCTCTGGAACGACTCAGCAAGTGGGCTTCGTCCTTCCTCCCCGGCGGCCTGCCCCCCTTCCCGCTCTCTTCAGCACGCTATATAAGGAGAATCCCAGACACGCTGGCTGGTTTTAGCACTGTGACCTCGATAAAGGCAAAACCAAAATCAAGAGATAGTTTTTCCGACTCTGTCAGCAATTACCTGTGCTTTGAACATGGTTGCATGGCCCGGCAGCAGCCAGAGCACACCTGACTCACTACCACATGGAAACAGCCTTCCAACTTCTTAAAAAGATGAGTTCTTGGGCTCACCTCTGGGGTTCTAATTCAGGGAGTTTGAAAGGTGCCAGCCAACTGTATTACATACACACACACACACACACACACACACACACACACACTTCACATCTCAGTCTTAATTCTCAAAAGCATGACTTTGATCTTGGAAGTTTTATATGTGTTTCCTTTCCTCACCTGCAAAGTGGGGATCTATAATAATAAAAGTGTAATATGCTAATTAGATGAGACGTCCGTCTGGACGACCTTCCGGACGAAGCCAGGGCTGTGAGGGAAGCCAGTGCCGGCAGCGGGGGATGGGGGAAGGAAAGCCTACTTTTGCACAAATTTCGTGCATCGGGCCTCTAGTGATAATAATACTAACCCACATAGTTGTTGAGATGATAGCGTAAGTAATTCACACCAAGGGCTTGGCACAGCCCAGCAGAGACAAGGCCTCCGATTGCGTTAGCTGATGCTGCCACTGTGGTCATTGTCATCACCACCACCTCTGCCCTAGAAACCTTGGTCTGCTCTTGACTCCTCCCTTTGTTGGTTTCCTTCCTAATTATCCAGACTGCTTGCCAAATCCCGCTGAAGGCAAATTCTCTCCAGATGACCTGTAGGCTGCCTGCCTCTTTCCTGTCCCACACCTCGGGTTCATGCCTTGCCTGACAGCAACCTCTTCGCCCATCTCCCTGCTCGCTGCCTCCTTGTCTGTTCTCCGAGGTGCCGCGGAGTGACCTTTCACACGTACACCGGGTGTCACTTCCTGAGTTAAAACTCTTCCTTACGTTTAGGACCAAAAACAACTTTTCCAAGATTTACTCGGCCTGCCTGAGCTGGTCCACCAGTTGTCACCTCATGCCACCTCTGTCCTGTCTCCGAGGTGGAGCCACAGTGATCTCTGCCCACATTTGGCTGTACTCCAACTCTACCAACCCCCTCTCTGCCTCTGGACCGTCGCACAGGGCTCCTTGGGAAGCGCCCTGACTCTTCCTTCGAACTGTCATCTCACACCCGGTTGCAGCCATAGCTTCCCTTCCCTCCAGCCTCCAGAGGAAGCGTTGGAAAACCTAAGTCAGGTCTCTATTCAAAACTCCCCGAGGCCAAAAGCCAAAGTCCTCCACCGGCCTTTGGGTCACCACATGATCCGCAGTCCCTACCCCACCCCCAGTGCCCACTGACCACTGCTCAGCCACACCAGGCTGCTGGCTGCTCCGGGAACAGGCTGTGCCTGCTTCTGCCCCAGGACCTTGGCCTCGGATGCCTCTCTTGCTTGGGTGGCCTTCACTTCCTTCAAGTGAGTGCTCGATCTACCTGGACAATGTGTTTAAAATTAGTCCATTCCTCCCTAGGATTCCCAGGCTCTCTACTGAACTGGTTTTCTTTTATGCAAAGCACTTAACCACCTGTTAATGCAATATATGCTTTACTTATGTATGTACTTGGTCAACTTTTTGTCTGTTGCTCCCTTCCTACCCCCCCCCCCCATGCACTACATGTAAGGGCAGAGATCTTTGTTTTCTTCACTGGAGACTCTCAGGGGCCTAGAACAGGGTCTGACACAGTGGCTTCTCAGTGATCCTTGTTGGTTAATCAGCGAAGCACGGTCTCTTCCCACCTCTTACCGCCATTTAACCTGCAGTGCTGTCCTGCTTTGGGAAACACCCGGCAAAGGCTCTGTACATTGATTACATTGGGGCAGATTCCTCCAAAACTGTTTGTGACTTAGCAGCACCCTCCACGACCCTCTCTTCTGGAGCCTCCTCAGTCCATCTGGAAACCATTCCAGCAGACAGCCATGGAATATAATGGATCGCTCTCTCCCTTTTTAATATGGCCCTGGCTCCCCGGGGCCCGCCGTCAGCGCCGAGATGGATTTCTTATCTCCGTGGCTTCATTAGGAGCGTCCAGTGCGGTTGCCAATGCTCCGGTCCTCGGCAGTGCTGCTTGTTGCAACAAAAGGAAGTGTTTGCCAAATGATTTGTCAGCATATGTTACAAAGCCACACAGGCACTCTCTCTGCAACTGGCAAATACTGATCCCAATCAGCGACAGATTGATGACCACGAAGGGAAATCCGTGGTGTGGCCTGATGCACAGGAACGGAGAGGGCTGGTGTACAGGTGCAGAGGTGGGGTGGGGAGCAGGAGGGGAAGGGTTAGGTAGAGAGCAGAAAAGGAGACCGTGAGTGACGGAACGCAATCCTGGAGCCAGGGGAGCAGGTTTGCATGTAGCACCCTACGCCCCACCCCCTGTCTTCTCCAGTCCCCGCACCCTTCAGTGTCATGGCCTCTGTAGGCCACCGGGCCTTACCCACGGACTCCAGGGACGAGAAGCGTCCTGGGCTTTATGAAGGGCGGTGGCCAGAGCGGACTTCTCACCGGCAGGTGGGGTTCGTCGGTGGAGGGCAGGGGCCCGTCTGTGGAGGTTGGCAGCCGCTTGTGAGCCCAGCAGCCTGTGTCTGGCTGCCTTTGGAAGTGACTCACCACCCTCGGCCAGCCTGGCCTCTTCTCCCTAATAAATACTTGACCCCTTGCCGTTCTCCAGGCATCTTCCTAATTAGGAGACTGGGATCTCCAAGAGCAGACCAAACATGGCTTCCCTGTGCCGAGGGCCGAGCCCGCAGCCCCGGCGGGGTGTCTGGGAGGCGGCGCTCTGACTCACCGGCAGTGACAAGATTTAATAGTGGCATTGCGGTTTGTTCCAGTGGAAGAAAAGAACTCGGCTGATCAAAACCAAATGTTTATCTAGCAGAAAGGCTGCCTCGTTTCTCATTCTCTTGGCAGTGTCAGCAAGCCGGTGCGAGTGCCGGGCGGCCAGACGAACCTGCCTGCTCAGGTGGTGCGGGCAGCTGTGCAGCCCAAGTGAATGGTCCAGGAAGGGGGCGTTGTTCCGGTGCCCTGCCTGCCTGGGGTGCCGTGGAAACACCCCCTTGTTTACGCTGAAGCTCTTCGTGCTCCTTTCCTTGGAATGTTTTTAAACTGAGTGAACTCAAGAATGTACAGGTGTTAGGTGAGCGCAGGGCTTAAACTCTCCTGATGCTGACATGAGGCTCCCAGACCGGGGACCCTGGACGTGCTCATCCTGTCCAGGGTGGTTTGGGGCCAGGCACCTTCATCCCAGTTCCCATTCCTGAGCTGATGCTGAAACGTCTTCCTTCCACCCTATCCCCACCCCCACCCTCTCACGTCAGCGGGACTGTGTTTTACATCCAGAAGAGATTCAGAGGGAGAGGAAGAGTGCACGTGGGGAGCTGAGCTGAGGAATTCCAAATGGTCTTTGCATCGAGTGCTTTCTGGGTGTGGGGTGGCAGTGGCCGGCGCACTGCCCTGAGAGCAGGCCAGGCCAGGCCAGGCGCAGGGCAGGAGCGGCCGCCCGGCCCGGGGAGAGCGCCCCACATGCCTTCCAGCCAGCAGCCTGCGTGTGGCAAAGGACAAGTCCAGCAGAGGAAGGATGAGTAACTAACTAGCCGTCTTCCGCGGTGAATCAGGTCACGTCTGTCTTTGGCTGTCTTCTGATTACAGCCATGTACATTATTCAAAAGGTTCTTTTAACACCATGACCACCGGGGCACGTGGCACGGCGGCTTTCTCCTGCTGTCTGCAGCAGGTTTTGATGACGGCGCGTGCCAAGACACGTGTCATCTGACGGAACCTGTCAGAACCAGGAGGGCGACTTTCTGTCTGAGGGCAGACGACAGCCCCACTAAGTCAGTGCGGCCTGCTCTGCACTTGAGGCCTCACTGTGCTTTCCTCTGTCCCATTCGAGGCCTCCGTGCGATGGCCCGTGCCCGATAGCACTCCCACTGAAATCCTGTCCGTGTGGAGACCGCATTGCCTGGGCTCATTTTCAGATGCAAACAGCTCCAGGTATGTGGAGGGTCAGGGAGCAGGGTAGGTGAGAGGTAGCAGGGCCTCCTGCCATCGCCCTAAAAACCCAGACTCGGCCCCTTAGAAGGAGCTCAGCCAGGACTGTGGGACTGCGGGGCAGAAGGCCTCTTTCCCTCCCCATCCCCCACCCCGTCAGAACGCACTCCACGAAGGCTCCAGTCCCGCACGTTCCCCGAGTGGCTCGTGACCCACTTTGGCTTACCTACACTCTAAAGCAAGGGTCAACAAACGACAACCCAAATCTGGCTCCCCGCCTGTTTCTGTAAATAAAGTTTTATTGGGATGCAGCCGTGTGGTTTGTTTTCTTGCCGTGCGGCTCTTTGCCCTGGGCAGCCGCAGAGGGAAGCAGTTTGACAGCATCCATGCCCACGTGACCCGCAAAGCCAGCGATGCTTCCCTCCCGGCTCCTTACAGAAAGAGTTTGCCAGCTGTGATGGTGGTTCACCTCGAGCTCACCGTCTGTGGTGGGCACTCCCGTTCTGGCCTCCAGGGGAACACACTTTCCGGAATAAACCGCACAACACTGGTGGTGCCCATGGAGGGCTTTCTGGAGAGAAAACGTGCGTTATCTTAACTTTCCCACAGTGCCTATGATCCCAACAGGAGGATATGAAAGAAAATGCAAATTCTAGCTGGCTCTACAGGCTGGGCCTCTGCTTTTCCTTAACTTAAAAAATAAAATAAAATCCTAAACCAGCCGTGGGCAAACTACGGCCCGTTCAGCTGTTCTCTCCGGCCCGCGGAGCCGAAAGAGCGGAGGGTTCTCTTGCTCTCCCCTCCGCTCCTTCACCAGCAGCCCAAGAGGAGAGTGCCAGCATGGTCAGGCTGCTTTTGTTCCAGCCCTCCGGTCCAGCTTAAGAACCCATTGTGGCCCTCGAGTCAAAAAGTTAGCCCACTCCTGTCCTAAACCCTTTAGGATCCTGTTCAGTAATTGGTCTGAAAAGTGGGTGATGTCTGAGGGATGAATGCCTCACAGGAGGTGTTTTGCTCCGGGGAAGAGTTTTGTTTTAAGCAGGGCCTTTGGTGCCAGACCCTCAAGGTTCGGTCAGAGAGGAACATCAGACAGAGTCAGGGCGGCGTGGGAGGGTGTGGCAGTGGCCAGGATGCAGTGGATCCTGTGTGAAGTGACGGTGAAGGCTGTTACCTTTCTGGCCATGTTGGGCCATAACACTGTAACAGCCGCTACGCTCTGACGATGCAGAAGGCGGTCTGCTGAGCATTGTGGGAGACACCATCATCCTCACAACGCCCAGCGGACGGACGTGTGCACTGAGACAATAGCGTTGGCACGAAGTGCACGCCGCGTACTGCCAGCGATCACAGATCCCATCTGAGGAACCCGAGGCTCGGGCTTGTCCAGGGTTTCCCAGTTCTTACGTCACCGAGCATTGCCTGGACGCCGTGTCCTGTGGTCACGGGTGGAGCTAGAGCCGCGTCTGCTCACGGTGCTTGGCCCCCACGCCACCCTCGTCTCCCTTCTGTGAGGCCTCGCCTTTAGGGCCTTGGTTCCGGAGCAGCGGTCCTCACACCGGCTGGCTGTCCGTCTACGCTCCCTAGAAAGCATAAAATGCAGATTCTCGGTTATTATGCCAGGACTTCCGGGAAATCTGTGTATTTTATAAGCCTCTTTAGATAGTTATGCTGTAGCCAGCCAGCCAAGCATTGGTCAGACAGCTGCTGCTTGGACACCTCTGTTTGAGATGCCACCCAAACCCTGCCCGTGTAAGGCAGACGGGTGGGGGTGGGGGGAGGAAGCCGTTGCCGAGATCTGAATGCTTGGACCAAGGTGACTCAACCTCTTTTGGAAACAGGCGTGATGTTCCCTCTTTGCAGTTGGGTCTCCTGCCCAAGCAGAGCCAGGCGCCTGTGGGTGGTCCCAGGCAGGCAGGAGGGCTCCCTCTGGCAGAGCCCAGAAGGAACAGGCTGCTTGGCTCTGAGGAAGGAAGAGAGGAGGGTGGGGGTGGTTGGCCCAGAAACAGCGGGATTAGGAAGTTGATTGGGAACTCCAGCTGCAGTTGGCGGAGGAAGACTACCCCTCTCTGTCGTGCAGGCCTCATTTCCAGGTCTTTATCTTCTGGTAACTCTTGAGAGAGAGGGAGGGGGGGGGGGAGGAAAGACAAAGCACAGCGTCTAACAAATGATGGCCCTTTTTTTCATAGTTTATGGGGAGTGTTCCCAGGGTTCAGACCAGTGACCCTGTCCAAGGTCTGGGCATTTACAGATGGGCCACTGCACGTTCCGTCCACGCAGGTCTAGATGACGTACCGGCCGCGGGTATGAGGGGGGAAGGCTGTGGGTTGGGAATGGCCACAGGGCCCAGGAGGCGGGCTTGCCAGACTCTTGATGAGAAATTCGAAGCACTCAGGACAATTAGAGCGGTGCCCTGTGTGTGCATGTTTGCGTGTGTACATACTCGCTAGCCTGCACTGGTCTTTCAGGGGGTCAGAGCAATTAACCTTTCTTTCCCTTTTAACTAGACGTTTGGAAGGAATTTGCAGCATTCCAGGTTTGGAAAGTATGTGTGGAGCAGACGTATTTATGTTAAACTCGATATTTGAGTCTTCCTTGCTCCTAAGCAACATGAGTAACTACCAGTGGGAATTGCACACTCTGACTCATGCATTTACATTTGTCTGGCTTTTCCTGGTGAGCCGATGTTCCTGGGACCCTGGGGGGTATATGGAAATGTCATTCCTAGCATTTTTCTAAGTGCTCCTCTCCTAGGCCAACTCGGGGGGCCTGCCAAAATCGAGATGTAGATTGCATATAATATCTCAGCTAATAGAATTATTAATGATACACATTAGCCCCTTGCAAACTCACACTTCCCTAAATTCTTTCCTGTGCAAACCTGGTTGGATAGAGAGTTCAGACTGGGATGCAGCTCCATGTTCTGCTAGCTTATGGATTTAAGAAGGGACAGCAGATGGAGTCAGCCTAATTAGAATGAAAATCTAATTAGTGGAGGAGGAGAGAGATTCAGTTCATACTTGCACGGAATTAACACTGGCACCTCCCCCAACCATCTTCCCTTGACTCGGTTATTCTTACTTAGAGGCCAAGACTTGAACTCGGTTCCCTAGCTGGCTGCCCCGTCTCCTCTGAGAGGAGACCCAAACTAGAAACAAGACTTTTCCACGGAGACTATTGAAAATTGCCTTGTGCACTAGGGACTATGTTCATTATAACCCAGGACCTGGGATTGGGGGACTCACTGCCCTGCTACCCATCACCTCACCCATTAGTTCTTGAAAATGAAGCTATTTCTCTTTTAACTGTAGGTGGATACAGAAGCAGGACTGGGCCAGACTAAGGGAGCAGCGGAGCACCCAGCCTCTGAGCTGACTCTTCAGAGCTGCTCTTGGGGAGGGTCAGTTATGGGAATGGCCCGAGGCCTCTGATTTTCCAACAGCTTTATTGAGATACTATAGGCTAGGTGCACAAAATCATGCACAGGTGGAGTTCCTCTGAGTGGCCTGTAGGGATCGGGCTGAAACTGGCTCTCCAAGGTCCCCTGAAGAGTCTCGGGTTGTAAGAGGGTGCAGGCCAGGCTGAGGGACCCCACCAGTGCTAGGCTGTGGAGGGACCACGGGAGGGCTCCAGGGCGTGTCTGGCCCCTCTCACTCAGTCCCAATTGGCCGGACCCCAGCAGCAAGCTAACCTACTGGTCGGAGCACATCATAGCAAGTAGTTGAGCATCCTTAGTATATCATTAGCATATCATGTTTTGATTGGTTGTTCGGTTCTGCTGTTCAATCTATTTGCATATTACCCTTTTACTATATAGGACTAAAGGCCCGATGCATGAAAATTCATGCAAGAGTAGGCCTTCCTTCCCCTGGCTGCCAGCACCAGCTTCCCTGCAGCACCTGGGACCCGGGCTGCTTCCCTCCTCCAGCTACCAGCAGGCACCCAGGACCTGGGCTGGCTTCCCTCTGGCCTAGCTCGGTCAGGAAGGGTATCCAGAATGATGTCTGGAAGACGTTCGGTCTAATTAGCATATTACCCTTTTATTATAGATAATTCATGTACTATATGACTCACCCACATAGAGTGTACAGTTTGCTGGTCATTAGTGCAGCCACTAGTTGGTGCAGCTGTCACTATCTAATTCTAGAACATTTTCTTCATCTGAATTAAAACACCCATAAACAGTTCATGCAAATGGAATCATATAATCTGTGGTCTTTGGTGACTGGCATCTTTCGTGTAGCTTAATGTTTCAAGGATCATCTATGTTATAGCAATATCAGTACTTCATACCTTCTTATTGCTGCATGATCTTCCACTGTTCAGATATACCACATTTTCTTTATTCAGATGTTGATGGGCATTTGAATAGTTTTCAGGTTTTAGCTATTATGACTAATGCTCCTATAAGAATTCAAGTACAGGTTTCTATATGGACATACTAGTATGTTCATTTTCTTTTGGCTAAGTAGCTAAGAGTGAAATTGCTGATTCTGATAGTAACTCCATCTATAATATTTTGAGAAATGGTCAAAGTGTGCCAAAGTAGAAGTACCTTTTTACATTCCTACCAGCAAGGTGTAAAAGTTAGGGTTTCTCCACATCCTCACCCATACTTGTTATTTTCAGTCTTTTGATTATAATCATCCTGGGAGGGGAGGTGGAATAGTGTCTCAAGTGCTTTTGATCTGCATGATGGCTAATGGTGTTCAGCATCTTTTCATGTGTGTATTGGCCATTGAGAAATGTCTATTCAGATCTTCCACCCATTTGAAATTGCATTATTTATCTTTTTATTGCTGAATTTTAAGTGTTCTTTTTATATTCTAGATACAAGTCCCATATCAGACATGTGTGTTGCAAATATTTTCTTTCATTCAGTCAGCTGTCTTTTCACTTCCTTCATGGTATCTTTTGTAGCACAACAGTTGTAATTGTGGCAAAGATGAAGTTTTTATCTATATTTTCCTTTTGTCACTTGTGATCTGGGATCATATGTAAGAAGCAATTGCCTATATCAGGGTTATGAAGATTTACTCTTATGTTTCCTTCTAGGAATATTATAGTTTTAACTCTTACATTTAGGTCAGTGATCCCTTTTGAGTTAGTTTTTGTATATGGTATGAGGAAGAGGTTCAACTTCTTTATCTGGCCTGTGGATACCCCGTTGCCTCGGGGCCATTTGTTGAAAAGACTGTTATTCCCTTATTGAGTTGTCTTTGCACCCTTTCCCAGAAATCGCTTGATAGCAGATACCAGAGTTTGTTTCTGGACTTGCAGTTCTGCACCAATAATCTCTATGCCTGTTCTTACTCATTACCACCCTGCCTTTATTATCGTAACCTCATAGTATGTTGTGGAGAAATCCATGTCTTCCAACTTTGCTCTTCTGTTTCAAGATTGTTGTAGCTCTTCTGGGCCCCTTGAATTTCCATATGAAATTTGTCAATTTCTTCAAACCAGCCAGTTGACCTATGCCCCAAATTTGAGGTGGTCCTCAATTGTTAGCTGTAGAAAGTATGTCAGGGAAATAGTTCAGAGAAAGCCTAAGGAAAACAGGGGATTCAGGAAAAGCAGCTGACTTCTTACTGTGACTAAAGTAGTCTCTCTCTCTCTTTCTCTCTCTCTCTCTCTTTCTCTCTCTCTCTCTCTCTCACACACACACACACACACACACACACACACACTCACCCCCCACCCCCACCCCCCCAAGGCTCATAGATACAGGCAGCTCTAATCCTCACTTACCTCCATCATCACTAGGTTGATGGTGTGTGTTGGGAGTAATCTAATGATTCCCATTTTACAGATCACGTGAGTCTTACCTGAGATGGTGCAGGGAGTTTATGGCACTGTCTAACACAGAGAGTGCTTGCCAGATGTTTGCTGCTGCTGCTGCTGCTATAATTGCTGCTGCTTCTGTGAGGGATATCAGTCACCTAGGGCAATGGTCGGCAAACTCAGTCAGCAGAGCCAAATATCAACAGGACAAAGATTGAATTTTCTTTTGAGAGACAAATTTTTTAAACTTAAACTTCTTCTAATGCCACTTCTTCAAAATAGACTCGCCCAAGCCGTGGTATTTTGTGGAAGAGCCACACGCAGGGTGCCAAAGAGCCCCATGTGGCTCGAGAGCTGCAGTTTGCCAGCCGCCATTGGCTTAAAGAAGCAAGCGGTATGTCCTCACACAAAGCCCACATCTCTGTAACAAACGCACTCTGGTCCTTAGGTCTGTGATAGAGGGAGGTCTGGAAGTCCATGGTAATATGTCTCAAAGCTTAGTGCATAGGAATCTCTTGGGGATTATTAAAAGGCAGATTCTGAGTCAGTAGGCCCCAGGGGCTTCTGATGGATGTCTCTCTGAGGACCACCTCTGAGGAGTAAGCGGGTAGAAGTCCTAGAGGGCATGCCCAGATAAAAGGCGTTCAAGGTGACCTCCGACCCTTGGGGGCAGACTGGAGGTTGGCAGGTGGAGACAGGCTGGGAGGTTGGGAGGCGAAGCTTGTGTCACGTGGCAGATGAGAAGCCTCGCTGTGGGACTTGCTCATCTAGTCTCTGTTAATGCGGCCCCTCTCCCTTCGCCAGGCTGCGTCCTCCGATACCGTCTGCGGCGGAGGTCTCCAAGCCCTTTAATTGCACACTCTCTCAGTGGAAAATGTTTGAACACAGGCTGCCAAAGTGTGTATATGAACTTATCAATAAATTATACACGTATACTCCTGCGATTAGCTAACACGGGCAGTTCTTGCTTTGCACAGCAGTATGGGAGTGTAAAAATAACCACGCAAGCTGAAACTTCACCAAGCAATCTTAATAAGCAGTGGGGGGAATTACAACTGTACTGTGACCTTTAAAATTTTTTTTTCAAAACGCTAAAAACTCTCTTAGTGTTGGTTATAAATGAGTAGGGAAATAAGAAAAAATAAAGCTAATGTTTATGCAATCCAGTGTGACTTAGAACCTTAGAAACAGTGAGAATGAAAATGTTTTGTTTCTTCAAAGAGGACTTATGCAGAGTGGTTCTCAGAACCATGACCCGGAGCTCGCACCTCATCCCGCATGCTGCAAGGTGCCGAGGTGCTGAGTGGGGTCCGCTCCCGTGTGTGCCCATGGCTGTGCAGTGTCTCTGAGAGCTCCTTTGACTGAACTTTATCATGTGTCACTTCCTCTGGGACACACATTTTTCTTCTTTTTTTTTTTTGTCACAACTTCTTTCCTACTTACATTCACTTGGTCCTCAGCAAACCCGCTGGGTGCATACCCAGACTCTGTGCAGCGATTTCTTCTGTGAATCCATTTGAATTTCACTCCCAGCGTGATCACTTTTTGTTTCTTTGCTGCATTGGCAACAATGGTGGCCGATCCATGCGTTCGTGGAGAATGAATGTCACATGGCAGTGTCTCCGCGAGACAGGAAGTCGGCGCAGCCCATGCTTCGCTGCCTCTGCGAGGACTGGTGGTCGGTGCTCGGTGGCCAGTCCCTGACGGCTTTGACCGAGGTGACATGATTGGTCACCGATCAGGACAGGCCTCCATCATTTACATAGTGGTTGTGGACCGAAGCAGTGATGTTTGTGCTGTATGCAAATCACTCACGGTTGCTCTGCCATGGAAACCGGAATGTGAGCCCTGAGGAGAGACTGGTGTTATTTCACTAAACTGGAGCGACTGAAATGTGTGCATGAGGAATTGTGCAAAGTGAAGACGGTATTCCAAAACACACATAAATCAAGGTTCATACTTAATAACAGCATGAAAATCCATACTTCAAAGAACCATCTTGGTCATTATGCTTTTTTAAAAAATCCTCACCCAAAGATATGTTTTTATTGATTTTAGAGAGAGGAGAGGAAGGAGGAGGGAGAGAGGGAGGGAGAGAGAGAGGGGGAGGAGGCATTGATTGGTTGCCTCCTGTATGCCCTGTACTGGGCATTGAACTCATATGCTTTTGGTGTATGGGACGACCCTCCAAACTGAATCACTGGCCAGGGCCATTTTGACTTTTTAAAAACCAAATTATGGTTCATTCTCCTTGTTGTATTTACCTTAGATTGTGGCATCAAAGGGGCCCATACCAGGAGTAAGAGAGACACCAACTCAGCCATTTTCTCAAGTTCTTGTGTTTCCATTAAACTAGTGGTAGGCAAACTCATTAGTCAACAGAGTGGCAAACCACTGCTCGAGAGCCGCAGTTTGCCGACCACTGCATTAGACAAGTACACTGTATGGATTTTTTTGCTAGTAATTTATTTAGGCCATTTGTAAAAGTTAATTCAAGTAATACCAGATGTCGTCAATTTCCAAATCCACTTAATCTGGCAAACTCAGTAATATGTCACGTTGTGCTAAAACGTGTCAAGCCATACAGTAAATATCAGTAAAGTTTACTACCCTAAGTTTTAGGTAAAAGTCAACGTGAACTCTAATGTTGTCCCTGATCCACAGTGGAGCCCATGAGCCTAATGTTCTAGTTCTAGTTGTGAGTTGTGCTCTCGCTACTGCCAGGATGGGGACTGGCCCTTGGAGGTCCTGGAAGGCAGAGCTGTCAGTTCTTGTTGTTCACCTGGGGAATTTTCAGAAGTATCACCCCAATCCCTTTACATAAAGTCTCTAGGTCTGAGCACAGAACATATATAATTTTTACAGCTCATTTTTCGCTCTAATGCATAGGTAGGATGGGGAAACTACAGCCTCAAGAGAAGGTCTGCCCTCCACTGCCAGTCTTGAAGTGTTATGTATTTCCTAGAGGCCCGGTGCACGAAATTCATGCAAGAGGCTCAGCCCCCGTCGCCACCACTGCAGCTGCCTTTGCCTCAGCCCCCGCCACCACGGCTTTGTCCGGAAGGACATCTGGAAGGACATCCAGTCTAATTAGCATATTATGCTTTTATTGTAGGTGTGTGTGTGTGTGTGTGTGTGTGTGTGTGTGTGTGTGTAATAGGTGTTAAGGCACCTCCTCTGGCAGGCAGCCTTTGTACTGCCTTCTTAGTGACATGTATTTGCCAAGGATGGCTCCTCTTGCAGCCACCTAGACATCCGTGGAGGGGGTTAGCTAGGCAGGCAGCCCTTGCTGGTGCTCTGCCCTCCGAGGAAGCCTGTGGTGGCAGGAGGTCCTGCAGGTGCTGGGTGGGAGTTCGGCCTCGGCCTTCCCTCTGGAGCTTGCTCTGCAGTTTAGAATGAAAGGGCTGACCGGACACCCCAGAAGCTAGCGCCGATGCAGTGACCATGTACCCAAAGAGCGTGTCACCCGCTGGAGAAGTTCTGAAGCACATGAGGCCCCGTCAGCCCCAAAGTGTGGGGGCCAGGGACACCAAGAAAGACAGACAGAGTTGCTTTTTGTACACAGAGGTACAAAGAGGTTGGTTGAGTTCTTGAAGGCCTGACAACACACATGCCACTGAACTAGGATCTTGGCCCCCAGTTCCCACCCCTTCTGGACCTGTTTAACACAGTGTGCGGGCTGAGATCCACCTGCGTCCAAAGAACCAGGGCATTTACGGGAACTCAGACTCCTGGGCTCCTCACTCAGGCTGAATCATAAGAGGCCCGGGAATCTGCGTTTCATCAAGTTCTCTCAGGTGTGTGCCCATTAAGGGAAGATAAAAGCTAACGTTGTAGAATCATTGTCCTGGCTGATGATGCCACCATGCAGCACCCTGCACATAATTCTAGAGTTTGAAGAAAAAATGGGAAAGGTGTGCTTATAGGGTTGAGATTTATATATTGAGTACTTGTCCAAAAGAGTGAGTGACCATCTCTCTTGGGGGAGAGGAATACTGTCAGACATCTTTGTAGAAAGGACTCCCATACATTCATTATGTGTACAAGTGCGTTGAGAGTTCCTTTTAGTCTGTAGGCAAACTACGGCCCGCAGGCCAGATCCAGCCCATTTGGCTGTTCTATCCGGCCCGCGGAGCCGAAAGAGTTCTCTTGCTCTCCCCTCCGCTCCTTCACCAGCAGCCCAGGATGAGAGTGCCAGCATGGTCAGGTTGCTTTTGTTCCGGCCCTCCGGTCCAGTTTAAGAACCCATTGTGGCCCTCAAGTCAAAAAGTTTGCCCACCCCTGTATGATGGGCATTCAGAACCATGGCTGGGCCCAGCGGGCACCAAGCTTTGCACGACTTGCAGAGGGCTGGAGGGGCTTTGCCCTCGGGCAGATCCGGAGTACAGTGCAGCCTCTGCTGCTTCTTAGTTGTATGAAATTGGATGTTATTTAAACTCTGCGCCTCAGTTTCCTCATCCAAAAAAATGATGCTAGTTATGTCAATCTTTAGGGCTACTGGAAAGATGAAATGAGAAAAAGAACTCAGTGAACGGGATAATATTTCTATTCTAGAACTGACATGCTGTTGTTCTGCTTTTGGAGCAATCAGATCGTTTTTCAAATGCGTTGACTGAAGAAAACCTTAGGTGAACTCTGCCGTAAGGGACAGAGATTTGTGAAAACCTGACAACCCCCGCAAAGCCGCCATTCGGCTTTATTTAGCCATTCGGCATTGACATTATTATGTGGTTATAATGTGGTCAGAGGTACAAAGAAGATGTATTAAGAGGGAGGCACAAAGAAATACAAGACGGTGTCTTTTTTAATACAGAAGTGGCTCCGAAATCCACTTGGGGAGAAGGTAGTGATGATAACAATAGCCTTGCTTTTCTTTGATTGTCCCTGCGGTTTCCAGAGTGGTTTTACATTTCACCCTGTGGCTGCCTGGGGGTGGGTAGGGCAGCTGGGATTATGCTCATCACCTCCCTCCACAGGTAAGGATGGTGAGACCACAGGGTGTCAGACTTGATGGCTGCAGCTAATACGCAAACTGAATTCTGCCTCTTCCTCCCCAATCAGAGAACGCAATCAGAGAGCGCAGAGCTTGTGGGGAATGAGCAGGTGTGCAGCGGAGGGTTTTGATGGGCTGCTTCTCTTGCACCCAGCACCTTCCCAGGCTCTGTGTGCAGGGCCGAGGCGTGGTCTTGTGCTGGTTTCTGAGCTGGGCCAGGCTGCAGTCGGGGCTCTGGAATTCACTCGGCCATTCTCTCTGTCAGCTCCTTCTGCCTTCGGGTTTTCATTCCATGTCATGTTTGGAAAGGCACATACCACCGGCTACAGCTCATCTCCTTCGTGCTGACTTGAAAATAATTAAACCCGTGTAAAGTCAGCATATCTGTCTTGTAAGTGTGTTTTTAGAAAATGGGAGTCTTGTTGAAATTGAATTTACTTCTGGAATGAAGAATGCAGTAACTATTTTAAGGAATTCACTTATGCTTTTTAAAAACTCTGTTTTTTATTCATTTTAGAATTGATTTTTTGAGAGAGAGAGAGAGAGAAAGAGTCAGAGAGAGAGAGAGAGAGAGAGAGAGAGAGAGAGAGAAGGGACATGGAGGGAGAGAGAAACATTGATGTGAGAGCAAAGCATCAATCAGGCACCCTGACTAGAGATCAGGGACCAAGCCCCACAACCTGGGCATGTGCCCTGACCAGGAATCCAACCAGCAACCTTCCCATGCATGGCATGATGCCCACCCAACCAAGCCAGGGCAAAGAATCTGTCTTTTAATGTGTAAGACAGATGCAGGCTGCTTTCCCACCGGAGAGGAGAATCCTGGGGCTTCAATGAGTGACTCTTCGGTAAGGGCCAGACGGAGTCAGCGTCCGCATCATCATCATCATTATTTTTATCCCCATCCTCACCGTCCTGACTTTCAGCAGCCTCCTCACTGCCGGCATTATCACCACACGCAGCTCCCGGATACAGTGACCGTGCTTCAAGGCCACGGGAAAGGGCTCTTTAAATAAACTCAAACTTTGTCTTCCCCTCCTCCCAACTCCCTTCCCGTTCCTGCTGCCCTGGGACCTGGCAGCCCAGTTTAATTTATGATGAGAAGAGACTCCGGAAAATTGAAATGAGATAACACGAGTTGATTTGGGGGAAAAAATAACTTCGCGCTCACTCTTGAAGCTGAAGACACCAGGTTCCCAGGTTCCTCTCGTCCTTGAGCACAGCGTCGGCCACCGGGCGCACCTGTGCCGAGTTCTAAAATGAACCCGTGGCAGCCGTTGCCGGAGCAGCAATTAGACAATAAAGCTAAATCTCACCTGCAGAGGCAGGCCGCGAAGGCCTGGCAGCCTGACCGTCCACACTCGGGGATGAGGCAAACAAGCCGTGGGAGGGTGATGTCACGGGGTTGGCATTGGCAGGGAAGGCAGGCAGCGTGGTTCTGCTGACCTCCACAGCCTGGGGGCATTGGATGCAGTGCAAAATGCAGCTCTTTCTCCTCTATTTCTGATCTGTGATACACACACTCTCCTTCCTCCTTGTGGGGCTGTAAATAGCCACGGAGGTCTCCCAGCCTATCACCCTGCTGTGATTTTTTCTTTTCTGAGAACTCAACATGGCTGGAAAGATGTTTTTGATTATTTAGTTATTTTGTCTCTTCCACTCTCCTCCACTCCCTCACCCCAACCTCCACAAAGACAGTCCTTTCATTTGTCTTGCTTATCTCTCCATGCCCGGCTCCCATAATGGTCCCTGGCGTGCAGCAAGCGCTCCATACATATTGGTTGCATGAATGTGTTAAAACGCGTTGGATACATGGAGCAGAAATCACAAGGCAACAGCCTAGAGGCCAGATTTGGCTTGCTAGCTTGTTATTTTGTTGTTGTTGGCTAGTACAGGATTGTTAAAAATATTGAATTAGTGGCCAGCATTTAAATATGGTGAGCCTTCATACAGAAGACCACATTTCTGGCTTCTCTTGAAGTTTAATCAGAAGACCTGGAGCATTAGAGCAGCCTTACAAGGGGAAGAACAGCTAACAGTGGCCCTGGCTGGTTTGGCTCAGTGGATAGAGCATCAGCTTGTGGACTGAAGGGTCCCAGGTTCGATTCTGGTCAAGGGCAGATGCCAGGTTGCTGGCTGGATCCCCCATAGGTAAGGTGACCAGATTGTCAAGATGTTGGCGGGACAGTCCTGATTTCTAACAATTTTTCCCGAGTCCTGCGGCGTTTTAAAAAAAGTCCCAATTTTGGAAAGACTGGAAACATTGGAAAGATTCTTTCCAAAAATCGGGACTTTTAAAATCTATATATATTTTATTGATTTTTACAGAGAGGAAGAGAGAGAGATAGAGAGTTTGAAACATCGATGAGAGAGAATCATCGATCAGCTGCCTCTTGGTACATGCCCTTGACCAGGGAGTGCAAGAGGCAGCCAATCACTGATTATTTCTCATCATTGATGTTTCTTTCTCTCTCTATCCCTCTCCCTTCCTCTCTGAAATCAATAAAAATATATTAAAATAACAACAAAAAACAGCGAACAGTGGTTCTCAAAGTGGGTTCCTGCTTCGGCAGAATCAGCATCACCTGGGAATCGTTAGCAATGCAGACCCTTGGTCCTTCCCCTCTCCTGACCTACTCAGTCACCTGCAGTTTTTATTTTATTTATTTTTAAAATATTTTTTATTGATTTCAGAGAGAAAAGAAGAGGGAGAGGGAGATAGGAACATCAATGATGAGAGAGAATCATTGATAGGCTGCCTCCTGCATGCCCCCCACTGGAGATTGAGCCCATAACCGGGTCATGTGCCCTGACAGGGAATCAAACCGTGACCTCCTGGTTCAGGGGTTGAGCCACGCTGGCCGGGCTGCAGTTTTTATTTTAACAAGCCCTCCGGCAGATTCTAGCCCACCTGAAAGGCTTGGCAGCCACTGGCTGCCCTTAGAGGCGAAGAGAGTGGCCATAGCATGAGGGTGATAGTGACCTTCCCCCTGGGGTTCGAGGATTAAATGAGTTAGTATATGGAAGGCCCTTAGACTTAGAGTAACAGTTGGATGAATGTTCCTTGCTGTTAAAATGGCTATGGTCAGCCGAAACCGGTTTGGCTCAGTGGATAGAGCGTCGGCCTGCGGCCTCAAGGGTCCCGGATTTGATCCCGGTCAAGAGCATGTACCTTGGTTGCAGGCACATCCCCAGTGGGGGGTGTGCAGGAGGCAGCTGATCGATGTTCCTCTCTCATAGATGTTTCTAACTTTCTATCCCTCTCCCTTCCTCTCTGTAAAAAGTCAATAAAATATATATATATTTTAAAAATGGCTGTAGTCAGCTGAGACTGAGCAAGCAGCTGCCTGTTCTAGGTGCCGCAGTAGGTGGGTCTGTCTATTAGGACACCACCCTATGCACTGCCCTCCGTCACGTGACTTGCTTGGCCCCTGTGTGCACTTAAGGTTGTCACGTCTGACATGAAGCAGCCTTCTCCGTGTCAGCAGCGACAACCACACCCTCCCGTCAAAGAGCTGCGGTATGTATGTTGTGCCTCCTGTGGACCAGGCAGGAAGCGAGGCTCTTGGCATGTGGCCTCCTCTTCTACTTCCCAGCAGCCCTACAAAGTCCACACTGCCAGGCTCTTGTTGAACTCGCTTTGCAGATGAAGAACCGGCAGTTCAGAGAAGTTAAGAAATGTGCCCAAAGCCACGCAGCGGGTCACTGGCAGGCAGGAGTCCAGCCCAGGTGTTTGTTTTCTCTCCCCCTGTGTCCCCCCCCACAACGGGACACCTGCCTCAGCAGCGTAGAAGTTATTTTCTGTGGCACTGCGATGGTTTCAGGGGGTGAGGAAGATAGTGTTGGTTAATCTATAAATCCTGCACAAGACAAAAATAACGAGTGTAGTGGAAAGTTAATACATTTTTAGTTCTCCCACAAGCCTGAGGGAAAAGTCTGGGTTGGTGCCGGTAAGTCTTCCTTCACCCCCTCCCCCACCCCAAAATGAAATTCCAGTTTAGTGATCTCTAAGAGTAAGTGTTTTAGTTGTATTAATTGAAGATGTATTTTGAAGGCTGGCATAAACAAACCAGGAAAGGAAGGCCGATTGGCACTTAAATACAGGAGCATCTGGAAATACATTTGTCTTTATGTTTTGAAGCAGAATTGAGTTAAATGCCAAATTATTTATGTACTTCTTTCTGAAGGAACTCTTGTTAACATGGTTTATCAAGGGTAACCAGCACTGTTCTGAGCCAGAGGAGGTGTCAGAACAGGTTTGCTGACCTAAGGGGCTTCACGTTATCTCTGGTTCTCTCCAAGGGCTCGGCACTAAGGCTGCCCTAAGATTCAAGGTCACCAGCGAACAGGTCGGAGCACCCCTCTATTTCTTGTCATGTCCCTCTTTCTCTTAAACAAAATGAGAGCCACTGGCTCCTGCTTTTCATGGACACGTGTGTCTAGTACAATTGAATATGTTTTAAATTTCCCCCCAATGTATTTTCTATTTATGGCAAGTAAAAATAGTTTCCATGTGTAATTATCATAGAAAACTCCCTTTTCAAATGGGTTTAATGAAAAAGCAGCCAGTGAAAGCCGTGTTGAATAAATAATATTGAAGGTGGTCGGGAGACGGCGTGTGTCACGGAGGTGGGATGCAGGTGACACACCGTGAGAAAGGACTCTCCTGCTGTCACATGGAGAAGGATGCCTGGGTTCTGGCACACAGAGCCCTTAGGCCTCTGCTGACACCCCAGAAGGTCAGTTCCTTCTCCCGTGGTGCTGGCGGCCTGCCCTCCCTCTCTCTTAGGGCTGCAGCTGACAGACAAGGCCTGCTGGCCGGGCGAGCCTGGCAGGAAAGGAGGAGGACAGGAGTCTGCGAGCCCACGCCGGGGAGGCCGCCGGTGCTTTGGGAACTGGAGCGTGGGTCCTGCTGGCCCTGGGCAGAGACTGTGCTGCGTGTCTCAGTGACTCACTCACACCAGCACTGCCTGCAGGGGGGGGGGGGGTTGAAACTGACAAAGGGATCCCCAAGGATCCCGACAGGGAACAGTGCTGGGGGAAGGTGGGCGGCGTGGGGTACAGGTGTGGTCTTGCTTCTTCTTATGACTTCAAGTCTGCTGGCCTACCTCGGAGAAAGAAAGGAGCAACCTCAGGAGTTTCCTCCCAGAAGACGGGCAGCTTGCCTGGTAACTGAGTCCCTGGGAAGGACCAGGGAGACCTGAGTTGGATTCCTGGGCCTCCCAGTTCTGAGCATTTTGACTTTGAGCAAGTCTTTAACCGCTCTATAAACTGGGCATGGTGTGTTGGGTGGTTAAGTTGATGGGGACAAAGGATGTCTCATAGAACCTGGTGTGCAGTGGGTCTGTTTACTGTGGGGAATGGAGGCAGAGTGGAGAGAGCAACCATTATGCTCTTCCCACCCAAAGCTCTGAAGCCGGCATGTTGCCCTGGGTCACCATTTGGTCGTGTAGTAGGCTTCTCTACAGAAACATGTCTATGGCTGTCTGCCTGTCTGTCTGTCTGTAGAGAGGTTGATTTGGATTTAGAGATTGATTTTGAGGAATTGGCTCAGGCAGCTGTGGAGGCTGGCGAGTTCACAATCTGCAGGGTCAGCTGGCAGGCTGGAGACTCAGGGAAGAGTGGCAGGTAGGGATCTGAAAGTATCTGCTGGCAGTTTCCTTTTCTTGCAGGGAGGTGAGTCTTTCTAGTAAGGCCTTCAACTGATAACATGAGCTCTACCCACATTGTAGAGGTAATTTTCTTTATTTCAAGTCTAAGATACCCTTATAAAAACATAGGATTGTTGCCGAAACCAGTTTGGCTCAGTGGATGGATCATCAGCTTGCGGACAGATGGGTCCCAGGTTCAATTCTGGTCAAGGGCATGTACCTTGGTTGCAGGCATATCCTCCATGGGGGGTGTGCAGGAGGCAGCTGGTCCATGTTTCGCTCTCATTGATATTTCTAGCTCTCTATCCCTCTCCCTCTGTAAAAAAAAAAAAATCAATAAAAATATATTAAAAAACACCAAAATCATAGGATCGTGTTTGACCAAATGTCTGCACACCATGGCCTAGCCAAGGTGACACACAAACATAACCAGCACAGGCAGAGTTTCCTGTCATTGGTGGCCATTGGGAGATTCCTTGGTGGAACTACATTGAATTTATTCAGGATACCCAGAATCCTGTACGGGAGGAGAGGCAAGAATGCTAGTTCAGACTGGTTTCTGAGAACAAAAGGCTGATGGTGGGAGAAATAATTGATTCTGTAGTTTGAACTATCAGGCATTGTAGCTCGTACATTAGGGTCTCATATGAAGGAACACTTCTCCCATTTTCATGCAAGTATCCCCATGTGGTGGCTAGATTGCTGCCAGCTACTCTGGGCTTAAAATCTTTGTCTTCTCAGAACTCCCAACAGAAATCCTAGGGCTGAATCTCATTGGCCCAGTTAAATCATGTGCTCATTTCTGAACCAATCACTGCCTCAAGGGCAATGAATCTGCTGATTGGCCTAGACCAGTTATGGGGCCTCTTCCAGAACTGAGCTTCAGCACCACCCAAACCAAATGGACTGGAGCACAGAGGAGAGCGACTCTGCCTGGGAAATCGATAGCTGTTTGTAGGAGGACAGGTTGCTGGAGGGGCTAAAACATCACATGACTGCTCCTGCCTCTACACACAAGTCTGTCCTCCTCCCTGTCTGTCCCACTGCTTTCCTCTTTCCCTGCTCCTTTTTCTTCTTCTTAGACGTGCACTGCTTTCTGTCTCTTTAAAAACCTGGCTCTCTCTTTCCTAATTTTGAAACTCCTAATTCATCTGAGGAAGCAGATGCTTCAGAAGCAGGCTGCCTCGGAGAGCAGTTTGGAGCCTCATCCTGTACGTGTGATCATTGCCCAGGGACAGTTTGGTACCAGCGAATCAGTCAGTGCTTCTGTTCCTGGTGTGGGAGGATGGAACTCCGAGTAGCTGAGTACTGACTGATGCTGGGGATGGGCAACTTACATGTCCTGTATCTTTGCTTTGTCCACTTAGCCAGCGGTCTACAGTAGGGCACTTGGAAGGGGAACCTCTGAGTTGTAGCAGACACAAAGAAATCACATGCTAGATTGATCAAAATTGGGGGTGGGGGTGGTGAAAGCTGCCTGTAAATGTTTTGGGGGGTCTTATAATTGTGTATATGTAAGGCAGCTTTATTGAGATATAATTCACATACCATGCAATTATTCATTTAAAGTGTACAGTTCTTGTGTTTTAGCATAGTCTCAGGGCTATGAAACCATCAGTAAAATCTAATGTAGAACATTTCATCCTCCCTAAAGGATACCTCCCGTACCTATTTGCAGCGCCTCTCCGTTCTTCTCTTCACCAAGTCCCTAGCAACCACTAATCCACTTTCTCTCTGTATAAATTTGAATAATCTGAGCATTTCATGTCAATGGAATCATATATTCTGTAGTGTTTGTGATTGGCTTCTGGCATTTAGCATAAGGTTTTCAAGGTTGATTCATATTGTTGCATGTGTCAGTATGTCATTCTTTTATTGCCGAATAATATTCTATTGTATGGATGTACCACAGCCCATGGGTATTTGGATTGCTTCCACTTTTAGACTATTATGAACAATGCCGCCATGAACATTTGTGTACAATAATAGCGTGCTGTATATATTTTCATTTCTCTTGGGTACATGCCTAGGAGAGGCATGGAATTGCTGAGCCATAGGGTAACTGTGCTTAACTTGAAGGATTGCTGAGCTGTTTTCCAAAGCAGCTGCACCATTTTATAGTCCACTAGCAATTGTGGGGGCCCAATGTCTCCACATCTTCTTTAACATTGTTATTGTGTCTTTTTTATTTTTGCCATTCTACTGGGTGGAAAGTGGTGCCTCATGGATTTGATTGGCATTTTCCCAGTGGCTAATGATACTGGGTATCATTTCATGCGCTCACGGACCCATTTGTATATTTCATTAGCTTTTGCCTATTTGCCTTTTTCTTATTGAGCTCTGTATATATACTGTCTGCAAACATTTTGGACATAGGCTCTTGGAGTCCCGTGAAGCCTTGACTTTTAACTGCCTCTGGGTTAATGAAAATATTTCGTTCAAACCTAAACGGAAACCAAGTGGTAGCCTAAGCTGTAATTGATAGTATTTCCCATGATCTGGGTGTAGCATTTAAAGATGTCTGGAAACTTGATTCCTCATTTCCTTCCAACTTTTTTTTTGAATGTCAAAAATTACTGAAATGAAAGAACAGCACATGGAATATCCCTATACCTTCCTCTAGATTTACCAATCCTTAACATTTTGCCACATTGCATTCTGGGTCTGTGTGTGTGTGTGTGTGTGTGTGTGTGTGTGTGTGTGTATGTACAGTTTCTCCGAGCTGAATATTTTGATATAATGGGCTTCACCTCCAAGAACTTTAGCATAAATAGGTTATAAACTAGAATATGCTTCTACATAGCCATCATAATTTTATCATATCCAAGAAATGTTATATTAACTAAATAATATCCAAATTTTAGTATTTAAATTTATCCAGTAACAACCCTCACCCCACCACACACACACACACACACACACACACACTCTCTCTCTCTCTCTCTCTCTCTCTCTCTCTCTCTCTCACACACACACACACACACACACACACACACACACACACGAAATGTCCTTTCATGCCTTAAAGAAAATCCAGGATTGCCCTGGCCAGTTGATTAAGTATTATCCCATGCACCAAAAGGTTGCTGATTCAATTCCTGGTCAGGACACATGCCCAGGTTGTGGGCTCGATCCCCAGAAGTGGGAATTTAGAAGGAAGCTCTCACATCGATGTGTCTCTCCCTCTTATCTTCTCTCTCTCTCTCTCTCTCTAAAATAAAAACAACAACAACACATAATTTAAAAAAAAAAACAAGATCCATTCAAGAATTACATTACATGTCTTTGTCTTTTAATCTCCTATAAGCTAAAAAAATTTTTTCTCTCTTTGTCTTTTGTGACCTTGATATTTTTTTAAGAGTCCAAGTTAGTTATCTTGTAGAATAACTCACACTATGATTTGTTGTTATTGCTTCCTTGTGATTGGAATTAGAATATTGCAAGAATATTGCAATGTGTGATGTGTGTACTTCCCATGCATCACATGTGGAGGTATGCACTGTCAATATTGCCTGTAATTGGCAATACTTAGTTTGATCACTTGATCAAGAGGGTGTCTACCAGATATCTCCATTGCAGAGGTAAGTTTCCCCTATAATAGTTCATAATAATCTGTGTGAATATCTTCTTTCTTAACCCCCCCCAATTGTATAATTCCTTGCTTTAATCAGTTATTACATTGACATTTGTGAAACATTTATTTTATTATATTTTTTCAAATATATTTTTATTGATTTCAGAGAGGAAGAGAGAGATAGAAACATCAGTGATAAGAGAGAATCTTTGATCGGCTGCCTCCTACAAGCCCCATATTGGGTATTGAGCCAGCAACCAGGGAGTCAAACTGTGACCGCCTGGTTCATAGGTAATGCTCAACCTATGAACTGAGCCACACTGGCTGTGCTGATTTAATTTTTTTTTCACTCTCCATTTCTTAGTTGGCATTATTTTGTCAAGAAACTTTTATTGTCTCATACTTTAAAAAATATTTATTTCTATTTTCTCCTTTATTCTTTTTTGAATTTCACCATGAACTCAAGAATCATTTCAATCACTGCTGTTTCTTCATTAAAGGAATTAACCTATGTATCATTTCAACGGGCATGTCTTAATGCCTACTATGCACTAGGCATTATAGTTTAAAGAATTAAATTGGATTAAGTTGAAGGCCTTTTTCAGGCCCAAATTATTTTATGATTCTGTGACCATTAAGTCACATCCTTGTACCTGCCTTTTTGTATTTTCCTCTGCCTCTAAATTGTGTATTTAATTCCACCTGTTTGCTAATGTTATCTTAGTATTTGGTCAAAATGTTTTATAGAGTTGGATTTATTGAAGGAGGCAAAGGCAGGGAAGGAACTTCAGGATAATCTGTGTCTCAGTGTTCAAGGCCTGGGGGAGTCCAGCTCCCCAGGTTCAATGGTTTCCCTTCTGTCCAAGGCGGTAGCAGCTTAGCAATCGCAGCCGAGGCCCCTGGACAAGCAAAGGGCCTCTAAGGAAGGGCCCAGGCGCTGTGTTAGACACACGTGCACTGACTAAGTCCTTGGCCATCAACTCCCTTCCCCAAACAAAAGTAACGCTTGAGGTGCTTCAGGGGGTTCGGCCACCATCCTGTGCCCGGGTTCTGAGGGCAGGAGGTCCCTGCTTTACAGAGCCCACTTGCCTCTCGTAGGACGGGCTTCTCACACACAACGAGCTCACTTTTCAGATCCTGTCTGACTTTCTTATGTAATTAACCATGTAAAGTACATTTTAGTCATGTTATACATCTATATTAATCTCTCCCTATATGGGATGATCCGTTTTATAGTACTTTATAGGTAGTTCAAGAGACAAATTCATTGTGACTCTATATTTTTTTTTGTCTTATACCTAACCCCTGACTAAGATGTCTTTATTATTCTTTTCTTGCAAATTAATCTCTAGATAGTTTTGACACACACCCCTTTTCCTTTCTCTTCCTCTTAGGCTGATAAGACTCACTAGCTTTGCCTAATTAATCCCACTAGAGCGCTGGTCCCATTTACATCTGTGCCCTCTGCCTCCCACCCTCCACTCTCCCCCAGTAACTGGCGGGAGAAATGGGGATTATTAACCCTAAAATACCCTAAGTGCCTATTTTATTGCTGTCTTGAAAATAGCTCCTCGCCTGCAACAAATAACAGGGCACACCTAGGAGGAACAAGCATGGCAATTTATTGCTTTTCTGAACTGATGCTTTTCCCTTGGGAATGCTACATTTAGTGCTGACATTTCCATTCTTTGAGTGGAAGCAACAGAAAGTGATTGTGCTAGCTTAAAGAAAAGAAAGAGGAGGAGGAAGAAGAGAGGAGGAAGATGAGAGGAAGAGGAGGAGGAGGAGAGGAAGGAAGGAAGGAAAGAAGGAAGAAGAGAGGAGAGGAGAGGAGAGAAGAGGAGAGGAGAGGAGAGGAGAGGAGAGGAGAGGAGAGGAGAGGAGAGGAGAGGAGAGGAGAGGAGAGGAGAGGAGAGGAGAGGAGAGGAGAGGAGAGGAGAGGAGAGAGCAGGGGTGGGCAAACTTTTTGACTCGAGGGCCACAATGGGTTCTTAAACTGGAACTGGACCGGAGGGCCAGAACAAAAGCAACCTGACCATGCTGGCACTCTCATCTTGGGCTGCTGGTGAAGGAGCGGAGGGCAGAGCAAGGGAACCCTCTGCTCTTTCGGCTCCACATGCCGGATAGAACAGCCAAACGGGCTGGATCCAGCCTGAGGACCGTGATTTGCTCACAGCTGGTATAGAGTGTCTCCTAGATTGTAAATCCAAGCAGACCCGGGGAGAATGGGACCTGAGGATCAAGGGAGCGGGAACTGATTTCTATTGGTCCGACTTGTTCCATCTGTGCTTCTCTGCTGAAAACTCATGGAGAGAAAACTAAATGGGTTTGACTGAGGGCATGTGCCTAGTAGGGGTGCAGCGGGGATGGAATTTGATTGACATTATCAACCAGGGAGGGAGCATGCTAGCAAGGGAAACTGGGACTACGCTTTCCAGAAGAGGCAAAGGAGGCTGGGCAGATGTGAACGGCACCGTCCTCAACCCGCAGCACCACGCATCTGAGAATTATCATCTGTGCTGTCAGTACGTTGGATCGCAAGGCTTCCACCATCTTCCCTCTGCACACAGCCACCACCAATCTTGTAGCAAGCTTTGCCACGTGACCCATGTACCTGCTTCCTTCTTTTACTTCCTCTGCCTCTGTCCTTGTTGGCAGATCTAGGAGCAAAAGAGGCGGAAGGCAAGAGAGAAACAGACAAAGAAGGCAAATGGCTGAGAATGGGTTAAAATGATTAACTGTCCTCTGGAACGTTGCAGCCTTCAAATATTTATTTCCAGGGGGACCAATCGGCTTCTCATTAGAAATTCACTGGCGTGGTCACTGCTGCCTGGAGCTGTGGGTCTGTAAATGTCATGTTTCTCACGGGCAAGTTGGTGAAATTTGCTGATGACACAAATATGCTTAGGTTTAGGAGAAGGCGGGGCTGTGGGACACTCCAAATGCATCACCCAAACTGTGTGAGTCCCTGGGCCGGGTCGGTCCCTGGAGAGTCTGCTTGCTGGGTGTGGTGGGAAGGGAGAGAAAGAGAATGAACATATTTAGCTCAAGAAGCCAAGACATCAAACTTGAGGACAGCAGCGCTGTTAAATGGCCTCTCATGACATCCTCTCGCGTTCTTTCTCTGCCTGTGTACTCACTACGACCTTTCCTGTGTCCGAGAGGCAAGGAGGAAGCAGAGCTGAGAGGAACTCCTGGTTCCCACACCCAGGGGCTATTTCTATTAACAGGAATGTTGATCATAACAACAGTTGATCATTTATTGGTTAGTTATTAGGCCCTGGGCACTACTATTGGGCCTTTTACTTACATCATGAATCCGTTCAGTAACTAACTATAGGAGCAAACGCAATGACAAAACTGAGGCCCCGGTTAATTGTCCAACGTGCCACAGGTAGGAATGGCTGAGGAAGGGAAAGAACAGACACCCTAGCACGTCGGCCACGCTTCTTGCTGCCTGTGCAGTGGGAGTGGGAGCGCTCTGTCTGGGCGGAGCCCCACTCTGGAGGCTTAAGTGTGTATGAATGTTTTTATTTAACAAATGTTTATCGAGCTGTTCCTCTGTGCTAGATCTGCACCCTTATAACCAGAGGGGAGCCCCATTAGGAAAGTCCGTTTCTTAAACTGCAGGCCAGAAGCTCTTAGATGTTTCTTCTATTAGGTTTAGAGTTTCAGCATTTTTTTCTTTTTTAATTTTTTTTAATTTAGAAATTATATGTGTACATATTTTTCCATTGCCCTCCCCACTCCCATACATGCCCTCCCTCCCCAGAGGTTTTCGTCCATTGGTTGTACTTATATTCATGCATACAAGTCCTTCGGTTGATCTCTTATCTCCCCCATATCTCCCTCCCCTCCCCACTGTAATTTGACAGTCTGTTTGTTGCTTTACTGTCTCTGTATCTATCTTTTTGTTCATCAGTTTATAATGTTCTTTATTATCCATAAATGAGTGAGGTCATGTGGTGTTTCTCTTTCAGCATTTGAATTTGGGGAGAAACAAACAAGACCAAGGTTGTCATTTCTGTTAGGGCACAGATTTTTGCTTCTCACACCCTCCATTAACCCCTTGACCTAAATTGTAGAATGTGGCTGACTTTGGTCCCTCCTCTCTGCATTTCCAACTCCTGCCGGGGACATCCGCACGACATCCATGTAGTTTGTTTGCTTATGTCCTTCATGCCCCCTCCCCAGTGGGACTGTCTCTGTCCACACATTCCAGTGAGAACTTTACAGTAAACCAGGCTGAGGGTGTGTGGTGGGCAGGACTTGTCAGGTGACTCCCATGGTCTTGGTGCTGCTCCCATGATGATGTTGTGTTGTCCGGCAGAAGAGAGGCCACCTGGTCTGCAACTAGAAGGAAGGGGATTCTTCCAACAACGGGACAGGCTTGCAGCGGTTCCCCCAGAGCCTCTCGCATCAGCGGCCAGCCCGCTCGCCAGCACCTGGCTTCAGACTGATGAGCCCCTGGGGACCCAGCAAAGCCCCCTGCACTTCTGACCTGCGGACTGTGACATAATGAATGTTGTTCTAAGCTGCTAAGTTTGTTGGGGCTTTTTAGAGCAGCGATAGAAAACTAATGCAGATGGCAAATGGATTTATCTGTCACGGCAGGCTGGCCGCTCAGCTGGGCCTGCCTCCCAGCTGTGTTGGAAGGGACCGGCGGTGGCTGAGGGTGGCTGTTTGCCACATGCATGCCATGCCGGGCTGGGCTCTGCCACTGAACTGGGATGACAGGGTTAGAGGGAATTAAGTTGTTAGGCTGGAGACAGAAACAGAGGAGATGGAATCACTGAAGAAAACCAGCCGGCAAAATAAGAATTAAGACTCAAGAACAGATGACCGTCTTCGTTCATTGGGCTGCTGTAACAAAAGTATAGACTAGCTGGCTTACAAACAACATACTTGTGTTTCTCCCAGGTCCCGAGGCTGGGGAAGGTGCCAGCAGATCCAGTGTCTGGAGAGCTATTCCCAGGCACAGACCAGTGTCTTCTTGCTGTGAGCCCTCCCTCTGAGGTCTTTTTAATAATGACACTAATTCCATTCATGAGGGTTCCACCCTTGTGATCAATCACTTTCCAATGGCCCCAACCCCTGAGACCCCGGAAACCACTCTGAGGTTTAGGGTTTCAACATATGAATTTGGGGAGAAACAAACGTGTGGTCTGTAGCAAAGACCTAGGTTGACATTTCTGTCAGGGCACAGGTTTTTGCTTGTTTGGGTCACTGTTCTATCCTCAGTGTCTAGAACAGTGCCTGCCATATAGTAGATGCTCAGTAAAAAAAAATTGAGTTGGAGCTCTGGATAACAAGAGAGGAGTTAGGGAGTAGCCGAGTGGGTTACTGCGTTTTGGTACTAGAGGGCCTGAAGTCAGACTGCTTTCCTACCTGCAGTTTCCTCGTCTCAAATGGGGAGACAGAGTGATCCCGCTGCAGTGTGCTGTGAGAATTGATAGGGAACGTGCATAAAGCGCTGAGCCCAGGGCCCAGCACCTGGCCAGTCCCGCCCCGTGGTAAGGGTTAGAATTCTGGCGGTCAGGGCTCCTGGTGGTCAGGAACAGCCGTGTGCTCAGGCTGAGCGAAGCAGGGGGGCTATTTCCCGGGTTATCGGGAAGCTCACTGACTCTCCCAGAGGCCGGGGCGCCGGGCTCTGGGCACAGACAGGTCAAAGGGAAGCTCTCAGTGGAGTCAGACAACCGGAAGCTCCCAGCACGGGTCCCCAAGGTCACGGCGGCCGCCACCGCCCGCGGAGGCCCAGCTCCCAGGCCTCTGCGTGCTGACCTCGCCCTGCCCCCCCAGAAGCCCAGCTGCAGCTTCCGTAGCTCACTGGAAGGCTCACACCGCCCTCAGCCCTGCTCCTCAGAATATAGACTCGGACAAGGACCCAGATTGGTCAGGCCTGGCTCTTGCTCACGCTCCGGCCGCCGGGAGAGCCGGTGAGAGAGGTGCTGCCTCTCACCTCTGCTGTGAGACAGACCGTCTTCCTTTTACAAGACAGGAACTCTGCAAACACAGACAGCACGCCCCTGCCACACCCTCCAAAAGGCAGAATCTACTGCTACATTCCTCGTAAGGCTGCTGACCCAGGGTCAGAGATACTCATTTTTTTTTTTTTTTTTTTTTTTTTACTTTTTAAAATTTTTGTTTTGTTTTATTTTATATATATTGACTTTTTACAGAGAGGAAGGGGAAAAGGATAGATAGTTAGAAACATCGATGAGAGAGAAACATCGATCAGTTGCCTCCTGCACACCATTCACTGGGGATGTGCCTGCAACCAAGGTACATGCCCCTGACCTGAATCGAACATGGGACCCTTCAGTCTACAGGCCGATGCTCTATCCACTGAGCCAAACCGGTTTCGGCTCAGAGATACTCTTGCAAGAGGACAGAGGGGGCCCGAGGGTTCAGTGTCAGGATGACTCAGGCAGGAGGGATGCATTGAGGAGACTGTCTTTCTCCTTCTGATGCTTTCACCTTGACCCCCGCTGACCGGTTCTGCAGCAGGGCGCGCATAATTACAAAGGCACTCATGTGGAGCTTCAAAGCAGGCTCAGAGCAGCGAGGTCTACGGGAGCGTGCTCTGTCTTTGAATCCAGCCCCAGAGCTCTTTGGCCCTCGTGCTTCTAGCAGGACATGCAGAGACCTGTGACACATCCAATAATAAATAATTCCCGGTGACACCGTCCAGAGTTGACTGTTTTTCTGTTTCCATGGTTTTTATACCTGAGAATGAATACCCTCTTACAATAATCGTCTGACCATCGATAACATTTATCCAACACTTATCATTGTGTAGCTGCTGGCCAAATACTTTAGGTTGTGCATGATTTCATTTAATCATTCCTTCTGTGAGGCTCGGTGTGATGGTCCCCATTTTGTAGGCCGGGAAACTGAGGTTTACGAGCAGGTCATCCGCATGGCAGGTGGCAAAACTTGGACTTGCACCAAGGTCTGCCTGACACCAAAGTGTAGGGTCTTAACACAAGTTTATGTGTGAGCAGTAGAAGTCCCTTCCAGAGCAGGCTTTGCTTTGGTCATTGAGCATTAGGAAGGGGCTGTATCGTATGTAAGTTCAGCATAAAGACTACGGAAAACCCACAGATGTCGTTTTAGATTTGGATGGGAATTAGGAAATTTGGACTTGCAGGTTTTTTCTCAAGAGTTTGCCTGCAGATCAAGTATTTTTTTTTTTTTAATAATCATAGAGGTACGAGAGAACATATAATTTTTTTCTCTAATCAAGATAATGAACTCAGTTGCCTGTATTTATTTCCATTAGCACAATGATTACATATAATTAAAACCAAGGCATCGTCAGAAAAGGTCAGCTGACAAAAAACATAGATCGGGAAGTAAAAGCATGATCTTTTCATGGAGAGGGGTTTGTGCTCTCCCTGCCTCCTCTGATGCCAGACCCAGCACTCTGCTCTGCCCTTTCCTCCCCCTCTCACTGTACCTTCTAACATTCTGTCCCATTTATTTATTTTAAAAAATATTTTTTATTGATTTTTTACAGAGAGGAAGGAAGAGGGATAGAGAGCTAGAAGCATCCATGAGAGAGAAACATCAATCAGCTGCCTCCTGCACATCCCCTACTGCGGATGTGCCCGCAACCAAGGTACATGCCCTTGACCGGAATCAAACCCGGGACCCTTCAGTCCACAGGCTGACACTCTTATCTACTGAGCCAAACTGGTCAGGGCTATTCTGTCCAATTTCGCATTAATTGTGCTCACTTACTGTCTCCTCCTACAATGTAGGCTCGTTGAGGACAGGCCTTGGTTTCACTCTGTGGTCGATCGCCAGGGCCAGGGAGAGTTTGACCACCCAGCAGTCCTCGCTGAGTGTTTAATGAGGGGTGACTGTAATTAGTAGGGGAAGAAGGAGGTGAGCAGAAGTTCTCTGAGAAGACGGCATAGGTTTGTGTGATCGTTTCAGTTCCTCATTGCTGTGGAACCAACTCCTCAAATGCAGCAACTCTGTGCTTGTCGTCCTGGCCTTAGGGACTTGGGCCGGGCTCAGCTTATGTGACCTGCCTCTGCTCCATGGGGTTCTGGCTGGGGGAGGGAGGAGACACTCAGCTGGTTCTGATGAAACCAGATGGCCCCTCACCTGACTGGGTGCTGCTGACCTTGGCCCCTCTGCTCAGGGGCTTTCTCGCCAGGAGGCCTCTCTCTCCAGCCAGGTAGTCCAGACTGCATGCGGCTGGGCCCCCAGAGGAGCATGGAAGCCTCCCAGCCTCTCCCTCATCTGCCACCTCCCAGCACAGCTCCCCGCATCCTGCAGAAAGAGCCCTGACCCTGCCTCTTGGGGGCGGGAGCAGCCATGCCACATGGCGGAGAGCTTGTGGATGGGGAAGGGGCTGTGATTGTATTTTGAGTTTGTTTCAGTTTACTTTTTCTTTTTTATTGTGGTAAAACATATATAACACAAAATGTACTATTTTAACCTTCTTCAGTGGACAGCTTAGTGGCATTAAGGATACGCAGCCATCTCCAGCATCCACCTCCAGAACCTTTCTCATGTCCCCAAGCTGGAGCTGCCTTCCCGAAGAGCAACACCCTTGCTCTCCCCTGCCCTCCCGCCCCGGCTCACCTCCATTCTGCCCCTGCCTCCATGAACTTGGAATAACCGTCCAGACCCTTCATGTGCTTGGCTTAGCTCACTTAGCGTAATGTCCGGAGTGCTCACTGTGCTGTAGCTGGGTCAGAATTATTTCCCCCTTTAAGGTTGAATCGTATTCCCCGTATGTATGCACCACACTTTGCTTATCTGTCCATCCTCCAGTGGACACGTGGGTCACCCTCCTGCTGGCTCCTGTGCGTGATGCTGCCGTGAACACTGTGTAGATGTACCACTCTCTGGTCCACCCCCTCCTCTCAGTTCTGCTGGGTCATCTGGTAATTCTCTGCTTCAGGAGCTGCCCTTCTGTGTCCACAGCAACTGCTCTGTTATATAGAGGGGGAACTCTTTTTAACAATTCATAACAGGACAGTAATATCTCGTTTCTTGCCAAAATCGGTTTGGCTCAGTGGATGGAGCATCAGTCTGGGCACTGAGGGGTCCTGGGTTCGATTCCCGTCAAGGTCATGTACATTGGTTGCGGGCACATCCCCAATTGGGGGACGGGGGTGCAGGAGGCAGCTGGTCGATGTTTCTCTCTCATCAATGTTTCTAGCTCTCAATCCCTCTCTCTTCCTCTCTGTAAAAAATCAATTTCATATATATAATTTCTTTATAGCCGGTAGTCAACACTTTTACCAGTGCCTTCCCCCCACACCTGCTGCTGCTGAAACATGTTCTTAACACACATTGTTTTCCTCCTTCCCCCCCCCCCATTTCTTCCTTTCCTCTTCCAGGTGTGGATGGTCCTGCAGAACTGAGCTTGTGCCAGGTTCCCCCTCATTCTAGGCAGCGCCTCCCTTCAGCGCCGGGTCTGCTCTGAGCTCAGGGGGCGCAGGGGCGGCCACCACGGCTGCTGCTCCCCGGCACTCCGCAGCTCGCAGGGTCCCGGGGACGGTGTCCTTTCCCTGAGAAGCTGGGAGCATCGCCCCAGAGGACCGCTCAGAGCTCCCTCCGCTCCCAGCACTGCCAGCCCTCTGTGACTAATCTGAAAAGGAATCTTTTGAGAAAAAGAAGGGAGGAAAAAGAAAAGAGCACCCTCCCAAGAGAAATAATGAGAGGTTGCTTAAAAATACTAGACACTTTATTGCTTCTGTTCCTAAAGGCCGTGGTGTTGGCGGGCTTTAGCTGGTGATCATTCCCGCGGGGCACGTGTCCTCTGGAAGGCTGTTCAGCGAAGGCGAACAGCTTATAACTTAAGCCACAAATTGTGTGCGACATTTCCGTATCTCACTTGGGGGTTCTTATCTCTATTGTTGACTAAGAAAAGCTTTCCTTTCATTATCATTGTTTGAAAGCAGTTAATGCCCCTCAAAATCAGGCACCTCCTCTTCTGTAAAGATGTATAGTGTGGCTCATTTCTGTGCTTTTCGAAGAATGAGATTAATAAGCTTACCTCTGACATTTACAGTACTCTCCTATACCCAATCCATAACCAGAATAATTATATTCTTCAGTCTCGAAAGCTTTCAGTACTGGGAGAAGGCCCAGTACTGTGATTTCTCCAGGTTTTTTTTTGGAGTGAGCACATGCTTCCATTCTCCTTTGAAGGTAATCTTTGATTCATGACTTTTCAGGATTCAGCCACCCAAACGGAGATCCTGGTAAGAGCCCGGGCTCTGTCGCCTGGCACAGGTGGGTTTTGGTTGCTATGTGCCCACTCACTCACTGCATTATTGAGGGCAAATTATTTCATCTGTGCCAGCCACAGCGACTGCATCTGTAACATGCAGAAATCAAGAGTGCCCACCTCCATGGATTGAACTGAACAGTCAAGGACCAGTCCCTGGTACAACATTAGGTTAACTAGTTATTTGTTCCTGTTATTAAATTATACGTTCCCTGAGAGCACAGTCTATTCATTTTCCTCTGTGAATGCACTCTTTAGTGGTACATGGTAAGTATTCATAAATAATCTGCTGAAAGGAATTGTTACAGAAAACTAGTGTACATATTATAGAGCTCTATATAATTAGTTTGTTCCTATGCTTATTTTAAACTATAATAATGACTATAGCAATGAAGATTGTTTTCTTTAAGAAATCACTGTGTACTAGGCATCGAGGTAAGCATTTTACATTTATCAACTTCTTTAATTCTTACCATAACCTTGGAAGGTAGGTACTATAATTATGTCCATTTTACAGATGACAAAGCCAATAAAGAAAAGTTGAGTAACTCCCCCCCACCCCCCTTAGTATGCCAGTAAGTAGCTAACCAAAATGTGAACTCTCCTAGTCTGGCCAAAGTCCATACTTTTAACTACTTGAGTTTTCAAAGTTTTTGTTCGCAAACCCCTTTAGTCTCTTAAAAGAGCTTTTATTTATGTGAGTTATATCCATGTTTACCATAATCAAAATTAAAGATGGGAAATAAAAGACTTATTAATTTATTTAATTATAAAATAAGAAATATAGTACATGTTAACATAAATACCATACTTCCCAAACAACACCAAAAAATTAGTGCACAATGACATTGTTTTTTAAAATCTTAATGTCTCGCTTCAGAGATGACAGCTGGATAATATCTGCTTTTGCATTCAGTTTGTTGTGATACCACAAATCATTAGCCTTTGGAAAACATCATTGAACATTTGTTAAAGAATGAGAGTGAAGATGATGAATCATATCTTAGCAAGTATTATGAAAATATTTGTTACCTGGGCTCCCTGGGAAGATTTTAGGGGGTCCCTGGGAGTTTCCAGACAATACTTAGAGAACTATTGTCTGCTTTCCCCTGCTTTCCCAGTAAGAACTTTATGATTTAGTTACAATAGAAAGGGGAAGAAGAGGTATTAAGAGCTATTTCTAAAACACCAAACAAAAGAGAGGTGGCTGGCATAGTTAGTAGCCTACTTTTACCTGTTTCTAATTTAATTCACATAATTGGCCCAGTGGGTATTATCAATGTTCATTTTATAGTTAACAACAGTGGCCGAGGGATTGAGACCTGCTTAAAGACACCCAGCAGAGTTTGGGTTTGAACCCATGTCATCTCAGTCTAAAGTAGCCTGCTCATTCGGCATTTTCTCAGTAAGCAGCTGAGGTGTTTCACTGTTGTACAGACCATTGTTGAATTAGGGACCTGTATTAATTAGAACTTTGGGGTGCTAGTGACAAAAGTTCAACTCAGATTTGTTTCAGTAAAAAAAACAAGGGCCTTTTATTACCAGCAAACACAAGTGTCAGATTGTCATCAGCATGACTAGATCTAGAAGCTCAGTAACAAACTCGGACCTCGGATTCTCTCTCTTCCTTTCGGACTTGGCTTCCCTCTCAGTTGGCATCTTCTTCGGGCAGGATCTGACTCTAGCAGATCGAGGCTTTATCTAACCAGCTGGACCCTCTCTTCAAAAAGAGAATAAGACTGTCTCAAAAGTTTCGGCCATAGTCCTCGGCATGAATCTCATTGGGCCACTTGGGTCAGGAGTCTGTCTGTAAACCAAACCCTGGACCAAGGAGGTGGCAGGATTAGAACCATGTGCTGATCCTTGGAGCCTAAGGAAGAGGTGGCTAAACACCTACTCTAGTGTTAGTCTCAGTTACCTCCTCTGAGAGTGCTGGCCAGGTAGCTCCCAAATCAAAACTGGATGCTCTTATCAGAAAAACAGGAGGAATTCTGGGTATGCTAAACCCTACAGATGTCCAGATTGGATCCTACTTTTCTATGTATACCATTTAAACTCACAGCATAAATGGAACTCATTGATCACCTCCCTCCCTTTTCTTGTATGATTATGGGATGCTCTAGTCATATCAAAATGTTCTTTGAAAATTAAAATGTCATCCTGGAGACAAATGGCACAGACACACCAAGTGCTCTAAAAAATAGTTATTATGCAACAAATTAGTATATGAAAATGAAATCATTGCAGGGGGTGGGAATGTCCAGCCCTTGGGCCCTATAAGGCCCACAAAATCATTGGGTCTGGCCTGCCCAGGCATTAGGGGTGAGTTAGTTAAATGTTTGACCGAAAAAGCAGGCTAATTTTTAAGTTGATAATTTTGTTTGTCCCGTGAATAATGTTGTACATATGCAAATGGCCCTTGGCAGAGAAAAGGTTCCCCACCCCTGCCATGATCACAACAGTACACATTTGGGACAGAGCAGCATCTTTGATGCGTAGATTGGAAGGTCACGGACACACTACGTCCTTTCTTTTCTAACAGAGGGTCTGAGGAAGTCTTTTTCTCTCTTCCTGGGAGGCCATGTGTTGAAGTGGAAAGAGTACCAGGTGGCAATCAGCTGCCTCCTTCCCTCCTCCCCTCCTCACCCAATGATGGTATTTGCTTTCTGGCCAAAGTTTTCACGTCCAAGTAGAACCTGAGAAGCACTCATCCCTGCTCTTTCCATTTTGCTGCCCTCACGCATGGGGTATGTACATTTCCAACAAGTAGTGTCCTGATAACTCTCTAGTCCTGCACCCTGGTGAGCCACAAGCAGGAGCAGTTTGCTGAGTGGTTGTTATTTTCACTGGCAGGAGGTGGCATTCAGAAGAGTGAATGGCTGATTGTTGCAGCAGTCAGAGAACTGAACCATTCCGGGACTGATAGATGGCCAGGGCCTCCACTTCCTGATTGGATACAGCGAAATTGGAAAGGAAAAAAAAGCAATATTAAGAGAAAACTCTTTAACCAAGATGTTATTTAGCAATTTAGGACTTCTATTGAAAGGGCATTTTAAAAGTATTGCAAGCACTTCATACCCCGTGACCGAGCATTACTATTAACTGCTGCGCTGCTTTGTTTCAAGAGAGAAGGAAAATGGAATTTGTATTTGGTGAAGCCTGCTTAGCTGCTAACCTCGCTTCAGGAACCCAGATTGCCTCACATTCATTTCAAGAGTCAAAACAGCTCACTCTGAATTAGGCTTTACTTGATGATTTCGCTTTGAAATTTTCAAGGATTGTTTTCCCCAACGTTCCCTTTTCGAACCCAAACACGCACACATCGAAATTTCCCTCTCAGCCATTGCATTGCTCACTTGCTCCAGTGCGGGCACGGAAGGAATTGGCCTTTTTACAACCAGTTGGAAGCTTTTATCCCCAGGTTTGGGTTTGATGCTTAAAACTGTGCTACGTGCATTGGCCTGAGCTCTGCTTCCACTCCGAGTCCTGAGTGGTCGGCGGACGGAGCGAGCTGACTTCCACTCTCCATTCTCAATGTACTTACTTAAGTCTCCACCCTTCCCACCCCATTTGGATAGAGACATCTCCATGCTATGGTTAGGGGAACCCCACCTGATGAAATGGGACCCACATCACTTAGGAGCAATGTCAGGCCGGGCTGCCATAGACCGGGAGACATAAATAACACATATTTCTCCTCTCACAGTTCCAGACACTTTGAGTTCCAGATCAAAGTGGCAGCAGGGGCCATTTCTGGGGCGACCTCTCCTCTGGGCTTGCGGAGAGCCATCTTTTGCTGTGTCTTCCCCTGACCCCTTCTGTGTGTGGAGGAAAACCGCTGGTGACTCTCCCTCCTCTAAGGACACAGCCCTTTGGGATGAAGGTCCCACCCCCTGACCTCGCTTCACCGTTAGTATCTCCTCAGAGGCCCTGTCTCCAGACACAGGTCCAGTGGGGCCAGGGCTTCGGTAAATGACTTTTGGGGAGACATAATTCTGGCCCAATAATTTTGATGTATTTTTTTTCTTTCAAGAAGAGAGTGTTGTGTGCTTCTAATTGGACATTGTCTGCCAGAACTCTGCAAGCGTGGTGTGGGTGGGAACAAGTCACAGTAAACTATTCCAGGTGGAGAGAGTGACATGCAGGATTAAAAGCAGAGAAAATGTCATCTCATCGCTCCTTGCTCTCCCTCCCGGAAACGTAGCCGTGCTGTCTGTCACTGCCTCTTCATCGCACGGCCCTCTTCTGATGGACGCCTGCTGTTCACGTGGAGAGGGCCCGGCACGGTAAGAGCAGAAGCCGTTTCCCGGGGCGGAGGTTTGCTTCGTGTGGAGGTCAGCCCTGTGGTCAGCAGCCTCCTCTTCGTTGGGACCCGGAGAAAAGGCCGGGGGAGCACTTCTGTCTCCTGACTTTCACGTTGAGTGGAAATGTGGGAAGGCTCCGTCTCAAACAACGGGCTTCAATCCCCAATTTCATACCTGCATGTGCCCAGTGGGTGCCCGCTTGCTTATCTATACTAATAAAAGGGTACTATGCAAATTGGTCAGAACCCCTCATAGTAATGATCAAACAGAAGGCTGTGTGGGGCAGCCAGGGAAGGCAGTGAGGGACGACAAGGCTGGCGGGGAGAGAGGGGGGGCGGCATTTAGGGGTGACCAAGCCAGCAGGGGGGGGCAGTAAGGGGCAACCAGGCCAGTGAGGAGGCAGTTAGGGGTGACCAGGTCGGTGGGAGGGGCAGTTGGGGGCAACCAGGCTGGTGTGGGGAGCAGTTAGGGGCAATCAGGCCAGCAGGCAGAAGCAGTTAGGGATGATCAGGCTGGCAAGGGAGGCAGTTAGGAGCAATCAGGCAGGCAGACAGGTGATAAGTTAGGAGCCAGTGGTCCCAGATTGTGAGAGGGATGTCCAACTGCTGATTTAGGCCCAATCCCTGCTGTCAGACATCCCCTGAGGGGTACTGGATTGGATAGGGTACAGGCTGGGCTGATGGAATCCCCACAACCACCCACATCCCCACCCCCCATGCATGAATTTTGTACACAGGGCCTCTAGTATATTTATAATACAATGATGTTTGGGATCTGGTAGAGTTATCCCCTATTGTTCCAGAATTTTGGCCAAGACTCAGAGTGGGGACAGAGGACACAAGTATCCCACATGCTGAGTTCAGAAGTAAGAGCCATCAGGGCTTTCAGAGGGCTGTTCAGTGGGCGAGAGGGGCCTGTGAGGGACGGGCCTGCGTCAGAGGAGGGCTGTGGAATAGGCAGTTCCAGCCAGCACAGGCTGCATTACAGGAAAGGAGAACAAGAAGAGACGAGTTCACACCGGGCCTTGTTGGCTTCACCCCAACCCAAGTTGATTTAAGACAAGCTGGAAGGAGAGAAAGGAGGTCTTTTTAGGGAGAAGAGTGCTTACCAAAAGCCACCATCTCCTTTCTCTTCTTATAAGAGCAGGGCGGGGGGGGGGGTGTGAAGTGGGGGGACTGTCCCCTTGTGAGCTGACCAAAACCAGTCCCATCCCTCGAGGTTCATTTGGAAGCTACCAAAGGTTGGAGTTGGTGAGTGGTAGCTATTCTGTAACCTTGCTTTGATTTTGATGAAAGCAGGCGTGGGACCAAATTCTCCCACATATACAGACATTTACTAAATGAATATTCATTAGCCGAGCAGGCTCAGAACAGCTCACAAATGCATTCTGCAAGCCCGGTGCAGTCCCAGCACGCTGTGCTGTACAGTGCTGCATGCTGGAGGCACCGGGACCCTCCTGAGCTGTGGGACCGGTCCTCCTTCCCAAGACTCCCACGTTGTTGATCTGGGTGAGGCCTGGCCATGGGATTCTAAGAGCTCCCTTTGCAATGCCCATGTTCAACCAAGGCTGGGAACCATTGTGATCCATGCTTCCACCACACCCAGAATGAAAGGTTCAAGGTCATCCCAGCATCACAGTGGTAGAATGTCTTCCCTAGTTTGGACTCTTCAGTTAGAAAATCTCCTGAGCCAGGGGCTGCACCGAGGTCAGGGGCATCAGGCAAAAAGCATGCAGGGCACACCCCTAAGTTGACTCTTAGTGTCAGTTCACGTGGAGATGAGAAATATTCAGATTCCTTGAGCCACTCATCTCCTAACCATCTCGGATTTCAGCAGCGACTCCGGGTCTCTAATACCATCATGCGAATTAACAAGTCATTAATCTCACTAATAAGAACCTGTTTGGGGGGGTCTCTGGTGCTAATTAATAACAGCCGGTTGTTGATTAAGCTCAGCTAAGAGAGGTGCAGATGGCAGCTGACCCTGGATCGCGGCCCTTTCCGATGGGCTGCTAACTGGCCCCCTGAGTCAGTAGCACATTAGCTGACCACCCCTACACTAGCACATACGTGATGTCGGCCTGGTTGTGCAGATTTATTTTAAAGTAAAGTCATCTCTTGTGCATCTTCCCAAGGCCAAAGGCGGGGAACCCGAGAGCACCGTGTGTGAAGTCCGGACGTGTCCCAGCTGCCAGCTGTCCGCTCTCCCCTCCAGCCAAGTCAGGGCCTGGCGACCCCTGGGCTGCAGGCTGCAGAGCTGCAGTAGCTTAGCCCTGGGTGACCTTTACAGAAAGCCCAGCCCCCCGAGGTTAGGCCAGGGCTAGCAGGCTCCCCCTGGTTCTGCAGAACCTGAGCCAGTGCCGGGGCTGGAGGACAGTGAGATGGGGAGGGGAGGGGAGGCTTTAGACCTGAAGGCAGACCACGTGCTCCCCCACGGCAAGCTTTTCCCAGCCTGCTCTGGTGGGATGGGGAAAGGGTATTGATTCACATGCCAAATGGGAGTTTTACAAAGAACAGGGATCACTGCTAACTCAACCCTAACCCTAACCCTAACCCTAATCCTAACCCTAATCCTAACCCTTAGACCCCAGAATGAGACACTTCCAAGCATTGAAGGGACGGAACATTTACATAGATTTGGATGGGACGGTTGTCGGAGAGACCTCCACCAACAGGGACGGGGCACTTGGCACAGCAGAGCTGAGCACTGAGGTTGCTGAAGTGGCGCCGTCTCATGGTTATAGCTCCTCAGGCCCCGACGCCTTGCTAATCTGTTCCATGTGCCTGCTTTGATGTCGGCGAGGGACATGCCTTCAGAGCCCCCGGTCTGGTGCTTCGCTGTAGGGGTACATTTCACGCAAGTGGTGCCTGCCAGAGTTCACTCAGCCGGCAGTGCAGAGGGGACAGAACAGGGGGTCCCAGGGGGCCATTTCTTCCTCAGCCTTTGGGGTTCTGGTTGCCCATCTGCTCTCTATGGATAATGTGGCCTGTCCACAGAGCGTGCGCCAAAGGACCCCGCTTCTGATGCAGGTTAGCAAAGTTTCTCTGGAAAGAGGAGAATTCATGATCAAATAAGCTGGGGGCAGTTTGGGTTGAGCAACAAGACAATCTGACAGCAGTAAAGTCTGGGAGAAAATAAAAATGTTTAGGGAGAAAATGTTGAAAGAAATAAAATCAATGAGACAATGAACACATGTCATCATTGATTTCTCTCATTAGGTTAAAGAATCCTAGTTACAGAGAAATGCCCGGGAATTAGTTCTTCCTCCAGTAGCAGCCCATCCTTCCTGTTCTTGTCTGAGACGCCCTGGCCGGCTCCTGTGGCATCGCTGAGAAACTCGCCTTCCCTGCCTCCCCTTCGCTGCCCACAGCCCCGACCATCAGCAGCCCCGGATCCTGTAGCTTTCTGTCATTGGTTCTGGGGGATTGTACAGCTTTCTGTCATTGGTTCTGGGTGCCGCGTGTGTGACATCCCTGTGCAGAGTTGGTTTTCTGCCTCAGCGGGCATCTCTTGTGCTTGTCTTCTTTGCCATAGTGACTTCAAGGGGGTAGTTCTTTCCTATCTCCCCTCCCCCTCACTGCCCTCAGCACAGAAAATGGAGGCACTCGTATGTTACATCCTCAGCTTGGTGCTTCTCCAGTTCTAGGTCTTCCTGCCCCACCCACCATCTTCCCCTCCTTTCTCCTTCATGCGGTCAGAAAATGCCTGAACGCCCTTCCCCCACCCCACTACCATCCAATAACAATAGCACATCCACTTAACCCCTTTAAGTAGTTCCTATCAGAATGGGCGTTTTCTAGATGAGGATGCAGAGGCTCAGGGAGGTGCAGTAATTGGCAAGGGCCACACAGTTAACAGGTGCCATGTGAGTGCCCAGGATCCTGGCTATCCATTTTGTTCCTCATTCTGATCAGCTTTTAAAAAATGACAGCTTTGTTGAGCCTATGATTCACATATCATAGAATTTCCTTTTTTAAATGAACATTTTAGTGGGTTGTAGTATATTTATGGAGTTGTACAACCCACACCACTTCCCAATTTCTAAAATTAACCTTGAACTCATTAAGCAGCCATTTCCCATTGCCCCCTGCCCCTGCTGATCACTAATCTACTTCCTGCCTCTAGATTTGCCCATTCTGGACATTTCACGTAAATGGAGTCATGCAGTTTGTGGTGTTTTTTGTTTTTTTTTTATGGCTGGCTTATTTCACTTCACGTAATGCTTCCAAGGTTCAGCTGTGGTAGCATGTCTCAGTATCTCATGCCCCCTTATTGCTGAGTCATATTCCACTGTATGAATTTATGTTTGTTTTCCCATTGTCTGCCGATGGGCACTTGGATTGCTTCCACTTTTTTGACTATTATGCATATGTTTCTGTGAATATTTGCACACAAATTTTTGTGCATTACATACATTTCATTTCTCTTGGGTGCATGCTGAGGAGTGGGATTGCTGTGTCATGTGATAATCTTATGTTTAACTTTTTAAAAAATATATATTTTATTGATATTTTACAGAGAGGAAGGGAGAGATATAGAGAGCTAGAAACGTCGATGAGAGAGAAACATCAACCAGCTGCCTCTTGCACACCCCCTACAGGGGATGTGCCTGCAACCAATGTACATGCCCTTGACTGGAATCGAATCCGGGACCTTTCAGTCCGCAGACCGACGCTCTACTGCTGAGCCAAACTGGTTTTGGCTTATGTTTAACTTTTTAAGGAACTGTCAATGTTTTGCAAAGAAGCGGCACTATTTTATAATCACACCAAGAATATGTGAGTTCCAGTGTTCTACATCTTGTATAACAGGCCTGTTTTATTCTAGTCATCCTAGTGTATGTGAAGTGGTATCTCATGGTGGTTTTGATTTGTGTTTCCCTAATGACTAATGATGTTGAGCATCTTTCCATATGCTCATTGGTCATTTGTGCATCCTCTTGGCAGAAATAGCTAGTAAAATCCTTGTCCATTTTTAATGTGGATTATTTTTCTTTTTATTGTTGACTTGTAAGAGTTCCTTATATATTCTGAATACAAGTCCTTTATCAGATATATGCTTTACAGATATGTTCTCTCATTCTATGTCATCTTTTTTAAAATTTATATATTTTTATTGATTTCAGAGAGGAAGGGAAAGGAAGAGAGATAGAAATATCAACGATGAGAGAGAATCATTGATCGGCTGCCTTCTGCATGTCCCACACTGAGGATTGAGCCCACAACCTAGGCATCTACCCTGACCAAGAATAGAACCATGACCTCATGGTTCATAGGTCAACACTCAAGCACAGAGCCACACCAGCTGGGCGAAAGGGTCCAAATTAAAGTTTTCTCATGTGACCTTCAGCCTGAAGGAATTCCTTTCGTGTTTCTTGCAGGACAGACCTGTTAGGAACTGGTGCTCTCATTATTTGTTGGTCTCAGAATGCCTTAATGTCTTCTTTGTTTATTGATTGGTGGTTTTGATGGGTCTCTTGGCTGATAATCTTTATCTTTCAATGCTTTGGACATGCCATTTGACTGTTTTCTGATGAGAAACCAGTGCTCAGTATTACTTGTATAAAAGGAGTCACTTTTTTTCTTGCTGCTTTTGCATTTCTTTATCCTTGACTTTTGGCAGTTTGATTACGTCATGCCTATGAGTAGATATTTTTGAGTTTAGCCTACTTGGAATTTCTTAAGCTTCTTGGATGTGCAAATTCATATCCTCCATCAAATATGAGAAGTTCTAAGCCATTATTTTTTCACGTATTCTTTCTGATCCTTTCTCACCTCTCCTCCTGGGATCCATATTATGGTACAGTAGATGGCGTCCTCCAGGTCTCTGAGGTTTTTGTTATTTTTTTCACATTCTTTTTTCTTCTTCTTATTCTTCATACTTGATAATCTCAATTCGTCTTACTTCAGGCTTACTGATTATTTCTTCATCCAGCTAAAATTTATTGTTTAACCTCTCTAGTGAAATTTTTGTTATTGTGATTTTCAACTCTAAAATTTCAATTTGGGAGTTTATTTTTAAACATTTTTTTATCCCTTATTGATAGTCTCTACTTCGTAGACTTTGTTTTCATATTTGCCTTATACTTTATACATTTTTAGACAAGTTTCCCATTAGTTCTTTGAACATATTTATAATAGAAGATTTAAAGTCTTCATCAAGTAAATCCAGTATTTGAGCTTCCTTGGGTATAGTTTTTGCTGGATTTTTATTGCTGTTGTTGTTTTTTGTTTATTTGTTTGTTTTTTCCTATAATGAGCCATACCTTCCTGTTTCTTTTCACATCTCATAATTTGAAATGGAATCTGGACTTTGAAATAACATAACAACTCTGAAAACCTGCTCCATTGCCCTCCCCTTCCCTTCTCTCCCCTTTCCCTCCACCCTCCTCACTCCCCCCAACCCCACCCCCCACCCCCCTAGCTCCAAGGGTTTTTTAATTGTACTGTTGCCTCTTTAATGACTCTTGGATAAATTCTATAATGTTTGTATTCTTTGCCATGTGTGTCCTATGTCCACTGAGGTCTCTGTCCAGTAATAATTGGACAGATATATTCTAAATACATAGGACAAGTGTCCCCCCCACCCCCTGTCAGCAGGCTTTGTGTGTATATTCATCATTCAGACAGCTTATAACTTTACATTAGCTTTCACTTCCTGCTTGTGCAGCTATTCAAGGTCAGCTAGAGGTGAGAGCGCCTTCTTAAGTCTTCCATGGGCATGGGCACAGTCCTTTGCATGCCTGTGACTTTCTAGAGACCCAGGAATATGCTGGAGCTTTTAAAGATATCTATATATTGATTTCAGAGAGGAAAGGAGAGGAAGAGAGAGATAGAAACATCAGTGATGAGAGAGAATCATTGATTGGCTGCCTCCTGCACGTCCCCTACTGGGGATCGAGCTCACAACCGGGACAATGTTCCCTGATCAGGAATCAAATCATGACCTACTGGTTCATAAGTAGATGATCAACCACTGAGCCACACCAGCTGAGATATACTAGAGCTTTTTAAAGCCCCTTATATTCACCTCATTCTCTAGATTTTCTTTCTTTTTGGGGGGCAGTTTGTTGTTTCCCCCAATGGCATAATTGCCTTAGACACCCGTGATGTTAGACAATTGCTGCTAAACGTTTTCAACAAACCTGAGAATAGGGCTTTTTCCTCGAAGCTGGTTCTGGGTTAGGTCAACTGAAAGCAAGCCCTGTTAATGGGCTTTCTCCCGGGACTTCCAGACTGGTCAAATGGTGACAAGTCTCGGAGGGACCAGGCCCCTTCTGCCCCTCCAGTGGCTGGCAGGTCAGCATTCTTGCAAGCTTGCTGTTTTCAGGGCTACTGCACAAATGAGGGAGACAGATGGAAGTAGTACCAGTTAAAATGCTATAAACCTTTCTGTTTTTACCAAGGTTCAGCTTTTTTTTTTTTCCTCAAAGAAAAGCTCCCCTGGTTGTTGCAAGCCTTTGATTAATTTCCAGGTTCCTGAAAAAAATTAATTTTGAAAGTTTTCAACAGTGGTTCCTGTTGCTTTTATGCAGGAATGGACTTTTGGGGGTCCTTACTCTGCCATCCTGGAGTTCCTTCTCTGGGCACCGGTTGTAATTTATGAACAGAAAATGTAGAAGATGCTTAGTAAGTCCTCTGAAGACCTCGTTAAGAATGAAGTGGAAGTCTGTAGCACGGCAAGCCATTTGTGTGGGAGATCTCAAGAAGCCATTTCATTTTATTTTATTTTTCGCCAGTTCAAGATCATCAAGAGGATATTTATAGCCAGCATGTACTACAGGATGTTTTAAGAAACATTTTTTTTCTGTGAGTTAAATGATTATGACTGGGTAGTATTACCTTCATATGGATGAATCCTGACCTTGTTAATCAACATTTCGGTTTTTCCCAAGTTTTCACTGATACAAAGAATGACACAGGGCACATTATCAGGCACATATCTTTGTGTGTATAAGTCAGTAGACCAGGTAATTCCATTGCAGTGGATTTACTATGGCAAATGTACTAGCTTAAAAGATATATGTGTTTAAAATCTTGATAGCTGGGGTAGCTTATTCATTTTTAAACCTTCAGGATTATATTTTCTCTGTCATGCTAGTGTTGGGAAGATTTTTTTATGGTTCAGTCTTTGTCCTTTTATTTTATTGAAGTTCCTAAATCTGTACAGAATGTCTGAAACACTGGGAAATAAGATAAGCTAATTTAAAACGGAATGTTAATTATATTTTCAAATATATTTTCCAGTGCCCTCTTAGCATCTCTTTAGATGAAAAAGCTCTAAATTTAAGGCAATGAGGCCAATTGTTAACCTGAGAAAATAGTGTAAATTGTTTCCCCAGGCATTCAGACTTTTGCACATCCTGCAGATTGGCAAGTAGATGTTTTATTTTATTTCAGTGCATGGCTTCTGTACCAGGTACCAGCCTGACTGGCTAAAACCCTTGTTGGAATGCCGAAACCTAATGTGTCAGCTGCTCTTTTTGAGTGTTTTCCTCTTTTAAGTGTGCGTAGTAGGATGCCTTACCTTCCTGGGTTTGTTCATGACAACATATGTGTTCTTCCAGCTGGATGAGTTGGATGAGAGCATGACCCAAAGCAACACAGTACACGCAGAGCCTGGGTGTGTATAGCGCCCTTTAAAAAGTATCTCTGAGCTGTGACTGACCCCTCTTCATTGCATGGAGGGAGAATAAAAGTGATCGCTTGTCGACAGCCTCCCTCCCCTCCCCTCGACTTTCATCTGTATCTGCTGCCCTTTGAGTTTTTATTGCTCACCCTCGCGTCTGATGAGCAAAGCAGTAAAATGTGTTTCAGGCGGACCTCGCTGCGGTGTAACTGCCTCATTAGGGGAGAGCTGCTGAGTGCCAGGACCCTCCGGCGCGAGGATCCAGGAAACGGAAGGGCCCCTCGCTAATCTCAGTTACCTTCTAGGCCAAATCCCGGTACAACAAGCCCAGCCAAACCGGACCTCTATGTTACGGTGACCAGACGTCCCGCTTTGGGCGGGACAGTCCCGATTCCTAACAATTTGTCCCGTGTCCCGAGGCGTTTTTAAAAAAGTCCCGACTTCTTTCCAAAAAATCGGGACTTTTTTAAAACGCTATGGGACACAGGACAAATTGTTAAAAATTGGGACGGCTGGCCACCTTACTCTATATGGCACCAGGATTTCCAACTCCCAGCCCCACCACGGCCCGCTCATGTCCCGCAGCCCATGCCCGCCCTTCACACGCGGCGGGAGGTTTTCCTAACGGAACCTGACCGGTGGTCATGCTGGGAGTCAGAGGGATGCTTTGGGAATACCGCTGCCGCCACACACAGATGCCAGGAATAGAAGGCTTCGTTTGCTTGGCCTGAAACAGGCTGTGGGTGGAGCAGCCCGATAATACATGGGGCAAATTCCCCCAAGCGCAGGAGGTCAGTGGAAGCTGCTCATCACCCGACCCACAGCCCAGCTCCTGCGGCCACCAGCCCCAGCCCGCCCGGGCCCCTGGCACCCCGCATGCTTCCGGGACGTGTGTGCTGAATGAGGAGGACCAGGAACAACGTGGACCTGTGTTCCCGTAGCCTCTGAGTGGAAAGGCTCCCCGGGGTGACTCCGGCTCTCCGGGGAGGCTGGCTTTCATTGCACTGCAAGCAAACGCAGGCTTCTAGGCTCCAGCCGAGGTGCTGGGCCCCTCAGCAGCCTGCAGCGCCCGAGGGCAGCGCGGAGGAAGGAGCTGGGCAACTGGGAGGAACTCCATGTAGCCCATGCAAAAGATGGGTTCTGAGGAACCCATCCAAGGACCGTTTGCAAAGCCACCGAAAGAGGACCTTGGGGACGCCCGGGTTCGGTGGAGTGAGGAAGTGGCTCTCCTCAGCCGGGACCCAGTGTGGCTGCGGTGCCACCTGTGCTGAGATCAGGACAAAGTCTCCGTGTCCTCAGCCACCAAACAGAAACAGAAATGCTCCTGCTAATCAGTAAGACATTAATAATGACGGCAGCAGCAGATTCTTCTAGAGCCCTTTACCTGCCCTCTTTGGAGACGTTATGTGTGCTGTGTACTTTCCCAACAAGGACACTACGCGGGTAGAACCTCTTTCCCCCACTTCATGAGGAAACTGAGGCGCAGAGAGGTCAGATGTTCTATCCAAGGCCTCAAGGCTATCAGGAGCTGGGGTTTCACCTCCATGATCCATACACTTGACCATTCTGCATCAGTGCATCTCGTCTGTAACCATTGGACTCACCAGCAGTGTCTCTCTGCGTTACTAACTATGCAAATACATGCAGGAAGCGTTCACTGAGCACCAGGCGAGGGATTATCCTGGTGAACAAAAGGAGACCAGGCGCTGCCTTCCCTTGGGAAGGGGGGCTTGTGGACGAAGGCCGAAGGGTGGGACTGTGCCCCCCAGAGACCCGCGATGGCGGCCCCGCTCCGGGCCGGGAAGAACCATGCGGAGGCTGGCCTGCAGGAAGGACGGGGCGCCTGTGCCTGGGAACGGGGCGTGCGAAGGCCCGGGGCACGCGGGATCCCGGTCTTTTCAAACAACCGCAGCCCCAGGGCCAAGAGGAAGAAGCTGCAGAGGCCGGCCAGGGCAGACCCCGTGGGCTCCAGAGGGCAGGCTAGGAGTCCCGCCTCACAGGCAATGACAAGCCCTGGCAGCGCCTGGAATGACTAGACTGGGGTTTTGAACGGTGTCTCATGCAGAACAGGTGAGGGAGGGTCACCAGAGAGGGCGCTGGGATAGCAGTCAGGGGGCTTGTCTGCAGTCCATGCAAAAGACAGAAGCCACTTGGTGGGGCTAGAATGGGTGGCAGTGGGAAGGAGTGGGTACACGGGTCTGAGAAATACTTAGGGGGTAAAATTAGCAATCCCTCGTGGGTGAAGTTTGGAGGGTAGCGATGACTGCACCTGTCAGGAAAACCAAACATCGCAATGGAAGGGCGCATAGAAGGGTTAGACTTAGATTTCTTTCTGGGGTCCTCAGAGCCATCGGCCCAACATAACGATGCCCTTAGCTGTGCAGCTGGAGGAAGACATTGTGCAGCGAATTTAGGAATTTCTTAATCACCTACTGTGTGCCAGGCCCTGGGTCAGGCAGTAGGCACACAGTGACAAGGAAAGACATCCTGTCCTCAGGGGTTTGATAGCAGTGGTTCTCAACCAGGAGCAATTGTGCCCCACCCCTCCTCCACCCTGGAGGTTTGTTACTGGCATCTGGGGGGGAAGGGGGAGAGGGGAGGTTGCTAAACATCCTACAACTCAAGGGCCGACCCCTGCAACCAAGAACTGTGGCCTCAGATGCCCACAGCGCAGAGGTTAAGAACGCCGGCTTACACCTTAGTTGGGAAGGGTGTGTGTACAGACAGTGTGATGAGGTCAGAGAGGGCGTCTTGGCAGCGCAGCAGGCAGGAACCAGCCTCCTGTGGGCGGAAGAGACAGCGCAGGCCTCTTGCCTTCAGCGAAGGTTAGAGGGGGCGGGCGGGGCAGACCTCCTGGCACAGCCCTTGAGTTCTGCTTAATTCAGATGAAGGTACTAGCTATGGCTGTGGGCTCCACGTCCAAGGGTTTAAGTCCCCATTCTCCCTCTGCCGGCTGTATGAGCTTTGACATCACTGTGCCTCAGTTTCTGTATTTCAGTGCTTGGTTCTGCCTTTATTACCCTGTGTGGACATTAAGGGAGATGACGTGAAGGCTCCACCACAGGACCGTGCACAGGCTGGCCTCACTCCCTCACTCAAGGCCCATAATAAACACGTTTCTTCCGGTCGCCTGGCTTACGTCACTTTTATTTTCCCCACATTTCCTTGAATGAGCAGAAGACATCAAACTGCTTGGCTCCAGCACCGGTTGCCTCCTTCCTGCTCGTGACAGGGAAGATGAAAGGGAAGAAAATAAAGCAATACCTGTTTATTTGAACTCTTAATAATTAGGTTCTTGTGAGAACATCTGATGGGAAAATTGGGATTTGAAACGGGACATCAGCACTCCCAGGTGAGTGGCAGGGGGTCTGCTGAGTGGGTCCAGGTTGGACAGCAGCCGGCATGTGCTCCTCGCGGAGTCGCTGGCTCAGGGGTCCGGATCCGGCGCGTCCTGGCCTGGCCCCGGGCTAAAGCCAGCTGCATTCAGGCAACTGTGTTTGTGAAGAGCCAGGCAGATTTGTTTTTATCCCCAAAGAACTTAACACTTTTAAACCTCTTTAATTTGGTTCCTTCGTACCAAAAGGAAAAAGCATTGGGGAAATTTCCCAATTGAGACAGAACCATCCGACCTCAGGAAAAGGGTGCATCTGGTGAGTTGTTGGCAGCGTTAACGGAGACTGTGCTGCCGCCACCACCGAGGGGTGAGAAGTCGGTCTAGGTGGAGCCCACCCCTCCCGGGCTAGAATGTGTTCCGTTGTCTTACAGCAAACCCGAGAGTGAATCCTATTGGACGGGGATCTGGCCCATAGCGCTTTGTAAATAAAGATGTTCAGAACACAGCCATGCCTAGTCATTTGTGTATTGTCTTTGGCTGATTTTGTGACGAAGTTGAGTGGTTGCAATGGAGACCATATGGCCTGCAAAACCCACAGTACTTTTTGCCTGGCCTTTTATGGACACGGTTTGGCCAGCCCACGGCAGCTGCTCAGGATTCCAGTCTTCCACTGGCCGCCAAGTGCATGCTGGTACCTGTGCCTTCTGTAGGCAGAGCTGAGAGAATATTCTCACCGGCCTCAAAGCCAAGCTCTCAAGACAGAACAAGACAGGAGTGAAACCTTGTTAACTGCTTTAGCTAAGCCTTGGTTCTCTTGGAGCCAAACTGATCCGTAGTAGGGATATACCAGTGCGTTAGGCACTGTGTGGTGTTTTTATAGAGGACCTCGTTGCATGAACATTTTCTAAAGGTTGGCAGTGACCTAGGGGCAATCTAAAGCATTCTGTGATCAGCCTAGCCTAGCCCAGGAGGCTTTGGGTTAGGTCTGTGGTTGGGAAACTGTGGCTCTCGAGCCACATGGGGCTCTTTGGCCCCTTGGGTGTGGCTCTTCCAAGAAAATATCACGGCCTGGGCCAGTCTGTTTTGAAGAAGTGGCATTAGAAGAAGTTTAAGTTTTAAAAAATTGGCTCTCAAAAGAAATTTCAATTGTTGTACTGTTGATATTTGGCTCGGTTGACTAATGAGTTTAGCGGCCACTTGGTTAGGTGATGAGTGCTCTCTCAGCTCTTAAGTATTTGACCCATGCCCACCAGTTTTGTGGCCTTGGCTTCTATGATGTCTCTTAGCAATAGCCTTTACCCCATGTGCACATTAACCCACCGCAAAGTTTGCCTGACCAGACGTGGGTCTGGTGACAACCAGAAGTCACCGGTCTGGGAGGCCAGCTCGACAGCAGGCTTATTGGGCCTGTGCCTGCGTTCCGCCGTGTGCTTCCCCTCCTCATGACCAATGACACAAGACGCCAAGACAAAAATAATAAAAAATAAATAAATAAGTAAACAAACAAAAGCCAGGCACGATCTCTGGGAAGAAAAGGATCAATAAAAGCTAAGAGCACTTACAACAAAGCTTTACCAGAGTCCCTGCGCCCAAGGAACTAGTTCCGTGAAGATTTTCGCCAGCTCATCTGAACTGAGAAATGGAAAAACTCACCATTCTCGCTTCCATCAGATCCTGCAGGCAGAGACCGAGGAGCCTGAGGTGGTGCGGATTCTTAGATTCAGCAGCTCTGGTCAGAGGTCCCAGGATCTCCCCGTTGCAGCAGCCTCAGAGGCACACTGTGCAGCCAGGAAACTTTGTGTGTGTGTGTGTGTGTGTGTGTGTGTGTGTGTGTGTGTGTGTGTTTGGGGGTGGGGGGGACTTTTCCTTTACCCTTCTAGTTTTGTTGACTTGCCTAATAATAAAATTAACATAAGGCAGATTGATAGGAGAAAAACAAATTAAGGAATGCATGGGACCCCATAAATATATGAGACCCAAAGGCAGTTGGGCAAAAATGGCTTATGTGCAGTTCTGAACGATGGAGAAGGAGTACAGGTCTAGGACTTCGAAGGGAAGGAAGGCAATTCACAGGAAGTTGAGGGGAACAAGCGTTTGGTGACCGGTGTTCGTCTGCCATGCCCTGCAGAGACAGGGGGCACGGGGACTTTCTCTCCAGGCCCTGCTGGGTGCTCCCAGCCCCCACCCGGGCCACAGTCTGTAGTTCTCTCTGGTGATCGTCTTCTGCTGGGCCAGCCCTGGTCTAATTCTGTAGGCACGTAAAGGGGCGGCAGTAAGCTCTTCGGAGTCTTTTGGGCCATGATTGTCTTTGGCTCAAAATCTGTCTACCTGCCAGAGTGGCACATTGTGGGGAGACCTCCCCTTTCAGAGGTCACCTTAGTGGCTGGGATCGATGCAAGTTTCTTTGGAGCCACTGAAGGGCAATTTTTGTTTAATGGAGGGATTATTCGGATTGCTTTGATTTTAAAACTTAATATTCGATTAATTGAGAAACCTAATATTTTTCAAGTTCAGCATTCAGATCTTACTATTATCATATTTATATATCTCCTGTCTCCATTTACAAACTTAAATATTTTTTATATTTAAGATATATTCATAGCCGAAACCGGTTGGCTCAGTGGTAGAGCATCGGTCTGCAGACTGAAGGGTCCCGGGTTTGATTCTGGTCAGGGGCATGTGCCTTGGTTGTGGGCGCATCCCCAGTGGGGGGTGTGCAGGAGGCAGCTGGTTGATGTTTCTCTCTCATCGATGTTTCTAGCTCTCTGTCTCTCTCCCTTCCTCTCTGTAAAATATCAATAAAAATATATTTTAAAAAAAGATATATTCATAAATGCAGAATATTCGGCTTCTTTTTACCTCACCTGACTTTGACACCTCTTTCCCCAAGACAAACAAAACCTTGTCCTTCCCTTTTAATAATTTTTATAATCCTCACAAATGAAATGTATAAATATGCTGAACATCCAATTGACTTAAATATCCTAAAATGATGTGTGTCTTATATTTTAGTTTAAAATTGTAAGTCATACCAATTACTGAGTTAAACATTTAAAATTGGAATTATAAGAACAATTTGTTCATATGAGTAGACAAATAAATGGTAAAATGATTGAAGTTCCAAACATGTACAGATCCCCTAACACAAACAATGCACAGACTATAGATTTAGTTCTTTTAAACATTTTGTATCTCATTATAAATCTTTCCAGGTTAAAAGATGCTTACCCATTACAGAGACAATTTGTCATCCAAAGCAGTTTAGGGGAAGACCTTGTCAGCTGCATTATGATAGGCATGACAATCAGAAATTTCAGGTGTGGACTGGATTTTTATTTTTAATGCCACTGGAGGACCTGGGCCGTATTTATAGTTTCTGAGTCATGGAGTTCATAAATTAATAATGTGCCTGGTCAGACAGCCCGTGGCCCTTAGATGCAAGTTAGAGGTCACACACATAGAGGACTCTTCCAAGCTGCTCCAAGCGTGCTGTCTCTTAAGGAATGCAAATACCTTGTCAGCTAACTTTAATGACTTCTGAACTTGTTGGAAAATGGCATCTTTTCAAACACTTCCTATTGCTTAGGGCTACAACTTCTCTAGGTATTCACATGAAAACGCTGCTTATTTTGAATATCTCGATTGACATGTTGTTACAATTTCTAGGCTCATTCTGCTAGGGGCGTTGGCCCAGATCATTAAACTTCTTTGATAGTGAAGGTAATCAGAACAGTTAAATATTATCTTTGTTGTGTCTTTGAGTAGTTTAATTATCGGGGAAAATATTATAGTTGTAGTTGGTTAAGACTGTCTAGCTTGTATAGTCCAAATGTTTCATTTTAAGGGAGAGAAAAGAGAGTTGTTCAAGAGAAGGTTCAAATTCAGACAGAAGTGCTAGGATATGCCTCGCTTTGTGCTAGATTGATTAGATGGTTGTCTTGCCTGGGAGATCAATGCTACCCACCGCCCCCTCTTTTAATAATAGAACTTTTCATAGAAGATTCTTATAATTGGTATGAGAGAAAGGACTCCAGAGATTCATTTTTGCCTGCATTTTTAAATTTGAATATGTGAGTAAGTCTTGGATTACATTACCATAATTTATTTAAAAGACAGTCATTTAAAGATAGTATTGCTTCTAGCTCTTGCCATCTGATACATGGCTGCTTTGGGTACCTGATTTAGATGTTTCCACCACAGCAAGCTTTTCTGGGAGTGGATCCAGTGCACACTGCAAGGTTTATCTTAACCTTGGTTACCAAAGTTTACCCCACAGGTGTATGCATCTCAGGCCTTCTCTACTAGAGATGGGTGTATTTTGTATTTAAGGGCAAAAGTACATTTTAGCCATTTTATGCTTGGGGGCCAAGAAGTGAAGCCCGTCAGTGGTATTATAGATATTAAACATGATCCTACTGGCTTGAAAGACATTAAATCATTACTTCCTGCTCATGGCCAGGATAAAACCGCTGTGGTGAGGCTGTCTCTTTATCATCTCTTGAAATATGTCTATCTGCACTTGACAGTTTAGAGCAATGAAGGATTGTTTTAAATGACAAGTGCAGAGTTGATAGCCGTACCAGTGTTTGCACATGCAGATTTTCATGACACACCCAAACACGGCACTTCCTCCCTTTCTACCCATTGTTGCTCAGAGTATTTGAATGTGCTACAGTTCTGGAAGCTTTGAAAAGTACTAAATTTTCGTTAAAGAAAAGAAAATAGTAGATTTAGTGAACATTGGAAACAGTCAACGTATTCATTTTGCCTTTCCTTTTGGCCCTGGAAAAGCATGGTGGTGCTATTAGGGGCTGACACTGGCTCTGTATCCCCGACCCGGGACTTCTTCCTGAGGCTCGGCTCTTCAAGTCCTACCTGACCTGCTCCCGCCTCTCGAGTGCTGAGCGAGGCTCACTCCGGGCCGGAGGCCGTGCACCCAGGAGGAGTGACCGGAAGTCTGTATTCCCCGGAATTCCCATGCTGAGTTCAACTGTCTTAAAGGCAGTCAAAGGTTCCAGCTCAGTTTTATCCAGTCATTTAATCTCCCTTCGCTCAATGAATCCATAAATATCCGAGTGCCTTCTGTGTACTGGGTACTGTTTGAGACTGGCATTCTCATGATGGATACATGTGGGCCTTGCTGGCCTGTGCTTTTATGTCCTAGAAAGGAAGACCAACATGGAACAAATGATCACGTGACCATTTAGTCCCAGCTGTGACACATGAGTACTGTCCCGCATTGCGTTTAACATAGTGGTGTTCGCTCATAGATGTTACGATTAAAAATCTTTGGAGGTCATTGGAGAGGGGCTCCGGGTGCACTTTGCCCGGCTCGGGCTGCCCTGCCGTGTTGGCCAGTCTGTTTTCAGAGCAGTTTCTTACCTGTGCGTTCTCTACACCAAACTCCATTGGCTGGAAATCTTTAAAAACTAGGATTTAAATACTTAAATTCTAATGTTCCCCAACTATGTGTGTCCAGGGGTGTGGCTTCTCCTGGTTCCTTCTTATTACTGTCACAGTGAATATGGCCATGTGTGGCTTAACCGTGTGTACCTTCATACACGTGTGCAATTGATCTGCATTTCCCCTCAGGTTGCTTTAAGTGTTTATTCTTTGTTACTGATTTTAAAATATATATATTTTTCTCCCTCTCATTCCACCGACTCTATTAAAATGCTACGTTTTGATCTAACGATTCAGCCGTGACAGATGAAGATGGGTTCAAATCCAAGGAAAACTCTAAACCGGACCCTGTAAAGCACAGAAATGAAGAGCAAGATGCACGGGGGAGCCACCGGCAGAGGCCACTTCTCTGGTTGTTTTTCACAGGCCTGATTCCACTCCTACCGCAGCAATAATCCTCCTGGTCATAGGAAATGACGGACACACCAGGCTTAGAAGTGCCTGAGAATAAGGGATTGCTGTATGCTTTTCCCCAATTGATACTGAAAATTTTACCAGTCCGCTCCATGCTGTCTGTTAACACGCGGGTGGCAGGCAGTCTCCTGAGGGCTCGGGCAATTGTAGACGCCTCAGCCCGAAGCACAACATTACTATTTTATCCAAATGCAGAGGCATTGTGCAGACATTGAGTATAGCGAAGTGCCAGTATGCAGTTACTATGCAGGCTGAGGAGACCGGGTCTGCTCACCCACTCACACCGGGTGGCACATTCTCCCCGGGTGGAGCCCCGCCCCTGCTGCCCAGGCTCCAGGTGAGAGTGTTTCCCGCTGCGTTCAGGATGAGACTGGGCTCTGAGGATCCCCAGCCAGTTGAGTTTTCCGGGCTGCACCCCTGCCTGGCATAGAGTGCCCTGCGGCCCGTGCCCTCGCTGTCCGTGCACACGCTCCCATAGAGGCCGTTATCTGGGTAACGAGTGCCACCTTGGAGCAGCTGAGGCGCTTACCAAGCCAGATACGTTTGGCAGCAGAAACAGCTGTTTCCCCGAAAGGCTGTTGGGCCTTTCTTGTTGTAAATGAGCGGCGCCAACTCCTGCCAGGTGTGCGGGCTGCTCCTGAGGCATGTTGGGTGGTTAGGAGGGTTGTTAACACTTACAAGCTGCCGGATACCCAAGGGGGAGGAAGGTGAGGAGAGGAAGCCGGCGGAGGCCCCCGTGGAGGACCCGCAGCCCACGGCGCCTCCAGGAAATTTACATCCACTTTGTCTGATGTACATTTCTCCAAAGAAGCTAGAAGTCCTGCTTTTTATGTAAAACCTCCTGAGTTTTACAAGTTGCCAACTAATGGAGAGTTTTTGGAACACCACACGAGCCAAACATAACACATCTGTTGGCCAGGGTCCTTTGTGTGCTGGGGCCTGCCCACTCCAGCTGTGGTCCCCGCACCAGCGGCCTCAGCCTCACCTGCGAGCTGGTCCGAAATACACTCTCAGCTCCACCCAGGCCTGCGGGTCAGAAGCTGCGTGCACAAGGTCCCAGGTGACTTGGCTGCACATTGAACTTGGAGAATGGTTGTGCTGGGTTCCAACTTGGGCTCACTCTCTCCGTGCAAGAAGCTTTTTTGAGTTATTGGCTAGAACTTAAACATTTTAAGTGGAACTCCATTTTATTTTATTTTTTAAAAATATATTTTATTGATTTTTTACAGAGAGGAAGAGAGAGGGATAGAGAGTTAGAAGCATCAATGAGAGAGAATTATTGACCAGCTGCCTCCTGCACACCCCCTCCTGGAAATGTGCCCGCAACCAAGGTACATGCCCTTGACCGGAATCGAACCTGGGACCCTTGAGTCCACAGACCGACGCTCTACCACTGAGCCAAACCGGTTTCGGCTCATCCTTGATGTATTGGCTTGGGCATACCTCCTCTGGAGAGATCTTCCCACAGCCAGGTTAGGCTTGTTCTTACTGTGTGGCCCCGTCCCATTGTGTCCTCACTCGGACGCTCCTGTCATCAGGGGCCCCGTGAAGACACGCACCCCTTACGTTTCAGCACTTGTCACAGGGATTGGCACACAGGGGTGGTCAGTGAATGAATGGTTTCGGTGAAATGGCATGATCCTCATCATTCAGCATTTCTTGCCAACATATTTCTATGTGACCATTTACCTGTTGACTTGTTTACTATTAGACTTTCCAGAAGGAAACAACAACTATACAATATTTTTTTCTATTAATACCTGTTGCAGTATTCTTGTCCACTCGTGTGGGGTGAGTCTTCCCTCTCACTGTACACCTCATTCACTCTTCCATCCCTAGGACCTCTCCCTTGACCTGGTATATAGTAGATTCTCAATAAGGACATCTTGAATGGGTGAACTGGCTCAGTAGTAGCCCCTGCATTAAATTAATGCTTCTTTCATCATCCTTAATTACCCATCCAAATTGTACACTCATTGTAATTAGTTGGCTTAATTACAGACTTAAAATTACTTACCTATATAGATATATCTTTTTTAATATATTACTCACCGGCACTATTCTTTGAATTTTAATGTGGCTATAGGGCTCTTTGAGATGCAGAGTCTACTCCATTATGGAAATGACTAGAGAGCTGGTGCACGAAAATTCATTCACTCAAGGGGTCCCTCAACCCAACCTGTGCCCTCTCATAGTCTGGACCCCTCGGGGGATATCCGACTAACCGCTTAGGCCCATTCCCTGGGGGACTGGGCCTAATCTGGCAGCCAGGCATCCCTCTGGCAGCCTGTTAGTCGAACATCCTTAGCGCTGCCACAGAGACAGGGGTGGCTCTCACCACCCCCAATGCGCTAGCCAGCCACGAGCCAGCTTCTGGCTAAGCAGCACTCCTCCTGTGGAAGCACACTGACCACTGGGGGGTAGCTCCTGTGATAGCACCTACCCCCTGGTGGTCAGTGTGCTTCATAACGACTGGTCTTTCTGCCAATAGGGTCAATTTGCATATTACCTTTTAATAGGATAGAACAGTGTCCTCATGCTTATCTTACCCACATAGAAGGGTCAGGAGCACCTCTCTCCCTCAGTCTCAATAGGGCATCCTTATGGAATCTAAAGTAAATCTTAACTTTCCCCATCTGATCACATTCTTTACCCACACATTCTCTAGAGAGATGAGCATATTGTTAAGAAGGAAAATGGGGCAAAGCAGACACAAAAATAAAGTGTCCTATATTGGAGTTCACTTTTTATAAAGTCTATACAAAAGTCATTTGTCATTGGGGCACACACCTTTTGATCTAGATAAAAGTATTTTAAGTTGAGTTTTATTAAAATTGGACTTCTTTTAATTTTATGGCATTGCTTTCTATAATTCTATTATCTGATAGAAATTGACTTCCCATGGTTCTTACCTATTTGCAATATATATATATATATATATATATATATATATATATATATATATATATATCAACATTCATGTCTTCTAAAAGAAGTATTCCATTCAGTGTTACCCTTACTCATTTTTGTATTGTGCTTTTGATGTGAGTTTTTTTATGTTTGTGTGAGAGATTGTAATGGCTTGTTTCAGATCTCCTGGGCTATCATCAACATGGCTATTCTGACAGTTGACTTTAATTCTAAAAGGTATAGTAGCACCTTTCATATGAGAATTCTATTTTAGACCAGAACACTGGCTTCATGAATATATATGAATTGTACAACAGACCTTTCTGTGGAATGTGTAAAGTGAAGGAATAATTGTCACTTTGAGTATTCAAGTACAGTTAATGTCATAGATACTTTATTATAATAAGTTGAGGTCTTTATAAAATACTAAAGGCCTGGTGCATGAAAATTCATTCAATGGATTGGGGGGGGGTCCATTCGGCCCAGCCTGCCCCCTCTCACAGTCCAGGAGCCCTCAGGAGTGGGAGGCGACGCCCCCGTAACACCTTTATTCCTGCCACTGCCGGCAGCGCAAGCCTCAGCCAGCCCTGGTTACCTGAGCCCCTGGTGGTCCTGGGCAGCTGGGAAGCCAACATCTGAAGCTTGCCTGCAACTCGGGCGTTGGCTGGGCAGCCGCCATCCAAGGCCTCCCATGCCTCGGGCCGGCCCTGGATGGCTGGGGGATTAAGGGGGGGGGAGGTTGGCTGCACCACATACCTGCCAACACCCACCTCCCCGGTGGGACTGAAAAGACTGGGGGACTCTGGCAGACTGATGGGACTTGGCGCTGCCATCTCGTGGTTATGGGTGCTGCCATTTTTGTGAAGGTGTGATGCTCAATTGGAATATTCCCTTTTATTAGATAGGATGCTCTTTAGAATCAACTGATATTTCTTATTTTTTATTTTATGGGATAGTAACTTGGTTGGCTTTTAGTAACTTTATTTGCATAATTAAAAGAAAAGTGTTAAAGGTGGACATTAAATTAATAATGTGTTACATAACAAGGTGAGGTTCAAGGGTGAGAGCAAGGGACGCTGACTTTGTATACTTTATATTTTAAAAGCTTGTACTGCTTTTGTGATTTAAGTGACTAAAATAAAACATGTGAAGACTTGAGAAATGTTTAAATGTGTGATTGAAGGTTATTTACTATAGGTTTTCAAAATTCATGCTAAAGGTTACACTGTACCTGTCTGAATTTTTTAATGGAATGTGGTGCATAGCTGGCTGGGATGGATATATATATATATATATATATATATATATATATAATTTTTATTGATTATGGTATCACATAATTGTCCTTATCCCCCCATTCTCATCCCAAATCCCTCCCTACATATGCCCCCACCCCACTGTTGTCCATGGTCACTGGCTAGGTCCATATGCATGCACACAAGTCCTTTGGTTGATCTCTTCCCCTTATCCCCACCCTCCCCTACTTTCCCTCTGAGGTTTGAGAGTCTGATCGCTGCTTCTCTTTCTCTGGGTCTGTTTTTGTTCACCAGTTTATGTCGTTCATTATTTCCTCTAGATGTGTGAGATCATGTGATCCAAGAAATACCCTTGTAAGAACCTAAACTGCGACAAGCCATAATGGTTATGCTGAGAGGCAAATGAATCAGTCTGTAGTGAGTTCCTTTCTGGGCCAACAGTTCTTTTGAGTCCCAATTTCAATGTCAAATGTTTCTTATGTGTACAAGTCAGCCATGATATTTCAGATCTGGTTGGTGGACAAATGGTGGTAATGCAGGTAGGTCCGACTGTCTCTGGTTTGGTCCTGGGCATCCTTCAGCAACACGCAGCTGCTGTCTGCTGGTATGGTGAGGCATCATCAGCATCTTCCATCTCTGAATTGTGTCTCTTCTGTCTTCATAGCTGGAGCACTTCTGTCTATTCCTCTCTGTTACCAGATTCCAAATGGTCTCGGAGTTGTTTTCTGAAAATATACAAACATATTCTCGACCAAAAGTTAATAAAGGGATATTTTCTTTAAATTTTGACTTGGGATTCTTTTTCATCCCCCCCCCCCAAATAATTTTCCTTTGGCTTGTATTGACACCATGTGTGTATTTTCATGGGTGTCTTGCTGTTACCGTTTTGAATGAAGGTTAATTTTCTAAAGTATAAATTTTTTATATGTAAATTATTCTCAGGATATTTTTCCTTACATGATATTCTTCCACTGTCATCCCTTTTTTTACTTTAAATAATAGGAGACTTCTGGAAATTTTATAATGTAGTCTTAATAGCTTTTACATTTTAATTATTTACGCTACACCATGACTGCTTTAGGTTCATAACATGTTGTGAAATTTTACCATGAGCTGCTCTGCCAATAAGAATTTTTGTTAACACTTTAGGAACAGGTTTTTGTATAGTACAATTAGTTTTTCTAGAATATTTATTTATTTCCATTAGCCACATTGATTTCCTCTGAGAAATTGGCTACTATTCATCTGTCAAACTCAATACTCTTGCAACAATCTTATTTACCATGTGTATATTAGTGGAGTTGATTATTTGCCTTCATGAGAAGGGCGTGAGCATTCCTGATACTAGGATGGACTTGGATATTAAAAACCTACTTGCCCACACCATGGGTACAAGACCTCTCAAACAAGTCTTGTTGCAGTGAGAGGGCAGTTGCTGTCAGCCAAGTCTCTGTCTGTTACCTGGGTCCCAATTTGAGCTGTGCATGGGAAGCAAAGCAGCCATGGGGGCAGGAGACCTCCCTCAGAATGGGAGAAGGTTCAGGCACCTGCCACATTGCAGGGGGAGGTGGTAAGGGTCTGTGCCCCACCTCTGTTGACCTCCAAGTTCTCTCCTGATCGCCCCTCTGCAACTGTGCCTGTCTTAGGTTGTTCCTTCCCTGATCAATCTTACCCGTCTCTGGCTAACCTGGCTGGGATACTTTTGATTTACTGTTTCCCTTGCTCAAAATGGTATTTCCTTAGGGCACAATAGTCTTTTGTGATCTTGTTCATTGACACAGTTGTTCACTCTAAACGATGCTCTTCATAGCTATCATATAGAATAAATATGCCTATAGAAGAAAAATAAAAGGACTTGAGAGTCAGTATTGTATGATTAGGGGGCTCATACTCTGAGGACAAATTGACTGTGTGACCTTGGGGTAGTTATCAGGTCTCTGAGTGCTTAAGTTCCTCATCTGTGAGATCAATAACAGCATTGCCCCAGAGGTTTGTTGTAGGGAGTAAAAGAGTTGATTTATGTAAAGCTTGGAAGAATGCTTGACATGTGTAAACCTGTATCAACTAGTGTATGCTACATAACAAAGCATTCCAAAATTTAGTAGCTTAGAACAATACTCATTTATTACTTCTCATGATTGGAATTGTGACAGGTCTCCAGATGGTGGCCACCATGGCTGTGCCTGGGTAATATAGGATGGCTTTGCTTACCTGGTCAGCTGGGATGATGGCAGCTGGGGCACTGGGCGTGTTCACATGGTTGTGGCCACATGGTTCTCAGCAGCAGCAAGAGGGTAAAGCCCAGATGCACAATTGCTCTTCAAGCCTCTGCTTCGGTCACATGTGCTGATATCTCATTGGCTGAAGCAAGTTACAGGCCAAGCCCAGAGTCAGTAGGACAATGGACCACTCAAGAGCGTGGACGCAGATGGAAAAAGATTCAGACCATCTTTGCAGACAGTCTACTGCAACGGCTATATAAGCATCAGCTGCTGCTCTTACTACTACTGCGGTTAATATTAACTCCCCAAACACAAAGCTGCGGAAAGTATGGCCACACGCAGAACTCTTGAGCATGTCTTCAGGTAGTCATTAGCATTCGCCATTTCCAAATGTTGTGAGGCCTCAACAATTAACGCTTGCAACAAGAGAGTTTTTAAGAGGAGCCTATTCCGCAGGGCTGAAATTATTATTTTTGTTACAAACTGTAGCTGTCCCTACTGATCTCCCTGGGAGCATTTTGCAGGTTATAAAATACAGCGATTACTATGGTAATCATATTGCAAGTATAAAATGGCTTTGACCTACTTGTTAAAATGCAGCACATATTAAAATAAAGACTGTGAGCTTAAAGCTAAATGAACTCAGAATACAAACAGAATCACAAGTCCAACATGCTAGAGAGATCTTCAAAGGAAACCGGGGCATCTGGTAGAGAGGAGCCATGTTTCCTCATTTTGCAGGCAGATTTTTTTTTTTAATTATAAGAGCTATCATTTGCAGATCCATGTACCAGCCATGGACTAGGTCTCTCAGTTCCCTACTTCAGTTTCTCATCATGACACCTGCCCAAAGTAGGGATTACCATTCTCTTGTGGTAAAAGAGGAAGCTGAGGCTCAGAGAGAATAAATGATTTCCCAAACAATGGAATCCCTGCCCTGGAGCCTGGGACCCAGAGGATACCTGAGACCTAAAGGAAATTGGTTACAATGACAGGAAATGCACTTTGTACATTGACATTTGTTTAGTCAAGAATATTGATTGTGTGCCAGATAGCATGCTGATTGCTGAGTTAATCAATAGACAGGTTCGCTGGGAGGGTCAAGGAAGGCTTCCTAGATGTCCAGAATTCAACCTAGAGGATGGGTAGGCATTACTGAGGGGAAAGGACTGAACTGTGATTCGGTAACAGTTAAGAGAAAGAAAGCATTAAGGGACTAAAACCAGGAGCTCTTAACACTGTGACCTATAATTGAAGTTCTCCATAGGATGTAATAGACACTCTCAATAGTGTCTATTCTGTCCTGAAGAGATATATGATATAGCTACTCATATCAGTGATTGGTGAGGTGGGAAAGTAAATAACATTTCCAAGTTTAGAGAGAGAGAGAGAGAGAGAGAGAGAGAGAGCGCAGAGGACCTGCACACAGGCTAGTTTACTAGTAGCTATAGCTGAGGGCAACTTCGATACAGAAAGTTAACAAGGGTCAGATCCTAAGGCCTTTGTGAGTCGGGTTCCTTTACTGGAGGGCACTCGGGAGCTGCAAGAGAGTTTCGAGCAGGGAATGAATGACATGGACAGATGGACATTTCAGCCATCATATATAGCAGTGTTTCCCAAACTTCTCTTATGATGAGAATCACCTGGTGGATTTGTTAAAATATAGATTCCTGAATCCCAACTAAGAAATGCTAAACTAAAATTTTTGGGAACATATAGGTAAAATTGTATACTTAACTAGTGCTCTAATCTTAGAGCACTAGTTAAGTATACAATTTTACCTATATGCTCTAAGCTTAGAGCATATACAATTTTTACCTATATGCTCTAAGCTTAGAGCACTAGTTAAGTATACAATTTTACCTATATGTTCCCAAAAATTCTAGTTTAGCACTTCTTAGTTGGGATTCAGGAATCTGTATTTTAACAAATCCACCAGGTGATTCTCTTCATGAGAGAAGTTTGGGAAACACTGGCATATAGAATGGGATTGGGCTGGGCTGGGCTGGGAGTGAGTGAGACTGGCACCACCATCCAGGAAAAAGAGAACAGTGCCCAGATCGGGGAGTGGTGGCAGGAATGGAGATGTGAACAAGGTTGGAAGGCATTTGGATGAAGAGGGAGCGGAAGGATTTTAGGATGACATCCGGCATCTGATTTAGGAGTCCGGTAGGTGGTTCTGCTGAAGAAGAAAGCTTGGAAGAAGATGATGCATCCACGGTGGACACGGTGATCTTGTGCCTGTGGGACTTCCAGGTGGAGATAGCCAGCAGGGCGTTAAGGCACATGGGTCTGAACCCCAGGAGACCTCTGGGCTGGAAAGCAGGCCGGAGTCCATCAGCACTCTCTAAACTAGCACCTCTGGGCCCTGCCATTCCTCTTTCTCCTCACTCGACTTTATTCTGCCTCTCGGTGCTTATCATCTCATTTGCTTATTGTCTTTCTCCACCACAGTAGAATACAAGCTCCGAAAGGGCACATAATGTGGTCTGTTTTGTTCACTGCCACGTCCCCAGCAGCTCGAACAGTGCCTGGCACTGAGCGAATCAGGCCGGGGTCGGGGTGATGGATGCCACTGGGTGAAGAGGGCGGGTGATAACCCCCCGGGAGGATGTGGAAGAGAGTCCAGCACAGAATCGGGGAGGACTGCACAGAAGGAAGGGTAGGGAGAGAAGATACCTCCATAGAAAACTGAGAAAGTTCACCTTCCTAGAAAGAGTGGCTGTTGCTGATGCCTTCTGGAAACAGCAAGAGAATAGAGCTGAGCAGATGTGCTTCAGTTTCTTTGTCATTTCTTTTGTTATTGTTATTTTTCTTTTTTCTTCCCTGAATTAAAAAATAAAATAAAATAAAATTCAAGGCCCTGGTCTTGATAGCTCAGTTTGTTTAAAGCAGTGGTCAGCAAACTGTGGCTCTTTGGCCCCTTGAGTGTGGCTCTTCCACAAAATACCACGGCCTGGGCGAGTCTATTTTGAAGAAGTGGCATTAGAAGAAGTTTGTTTAAAAAATTTGGCTCTCGCCGAAACCGGTTTGGCTCAGTGGATAGAGCGTCAGCCTGCGGACTGAAGGGTCCCAGGTTCGATTCCGGTCAGGGGCATGTACCTTGGTTGCGGGCACATCTCCAGTAGGGGGTGTGCAAGAGGCAGCTGGTCGATGGTTCTCTCTCATGTATGTTTCTAACTCTCTATCCCTCTCTCTTCCTCTCTGTAAAAAAAATCAATAAAATATATTTAAAAAAAAATTTGGCTCTCAAAAGAAATTTCAATTTGGCTCTGTTGGCTAATGAGTTTGCTGACCACGTGTTTAGAGCAATGTCCTGATCCAGGGGTGGGGAACCCTTTTTTATGCCAATGGCCACTTGGATATTTGCATCATTCACGCCCTTACAAAATTATCAACTTAAAATTAGCCTGCTCTGTTTGGTCAAACATATAGTTAACTCACCTCTAATGCCTTGGCAGGGCCAGGTCAAATGGTTTTGTGGTTCTTATATGCCTCTGGGCCAGACTTTGCCCACCCCTGTAATACCAAGATTGCAGGTTCGACCTCTGGTCAGGGAACATATAAGATTCAACCAATGAATGCATAAAGAAGTGGAACAACAAATCAATGTTTCTTTCTTTCTTTCTTTCTTTCTCTCAAATTCAGTAAACAAAAAACATTTTTTTAAAAATTAAGCCTAATGCAAGCCTGATGAAGAGGGAGAACTGTCAGTACATTTAATTCAACTAGAGACTAATTGATTTTATCTTGCAGGCCAACAGGGACCACTTGGTAGGAGCTTTCGTTCCGGCAGAGTTGTGTTGAGAAAGAATCTTGAGTCCCTTCCAGACCCTACTGGCAAGAGTACTGTGGTTATTTCATGGTCTTTGGTGTGGAAGCTGGACCGGGGTGGTTACAGCGCTGGAGAGCATTAACTGCCTTCACCTAGAGAATTAGTGCTGTGAATAATAACTTCCAAGAGACACCCTTGTAGCATGTATTTGCCAAGACACCCTTGTAGCATGTATTTGCCTTCCCAAGACCCTGGGACTCAGCCTGGTGACATGTGGTCATCTGGTTTCATTGGCACAACTCACTGAGGCCAGAGTGAAGGTGGACTTTTCAGCTTGGTGAGTTTTATGCCTCCCAGAGAAGCTGTGACTCCATAGCTTACAAGCTCAGGCTCTCAGTGTTTTCCATAATCACTTATTCCTTAGCGTAGATAACTCTGAGACAATCAACCCCAAGCGTTGCAATTATCAGTCATATTAATTGACTTGCTGCTGATAATGACAAAAATGAGAGGCAACTGTACGAAGGCTGGGTATGTAAATGTAGGTCCCAGAAGCTCTAATTCTAGAATCCACCCTGGGAAGAAAGCTCATGATGAAGGCTTTAGACAACAAATAGATTTTTTTAAGTGTTCAATTATTTTGAAATCTGAATTCCACAGTGAAGAGCAATCCCGTCATTAGGGATAAATGATGCCTTTGGATGTAACTTCTTTTAGTTACCCGTTTCTATGTACTCCTCTATTTGTGCTCATTGCCGAAACCGGTTTGGCTCAGTGGATAAAGTGTCAGCCTGCAGACTGAAGGGTCCAGGTTCAATTCCGGTCAAGGGCATGTACCTTGGTTGCGGGCACATCCCCAGTAGGGTGTGTGCAGGAGGCGGCTGATCCATGTTTCTCTCTCATCGATGTTTCTATCTCTCTATCTCTCTCCTTTCCTCTCTGTAAAAAATCAATAAAATATATTTAAAAATATAAATAAATAAATAAACTATTTGTGCTCATTATTTTCCCAGAGAAAAGTGGAGGTCTGCAATCCTCTTATTGAGGAGGAGGATGGAATATTTAATGGACAATGCTAATGCAAAGCTCCCACTTGCCAACCTCCCAAATTGGGTCTCCTAACTAGGAGAATAAACTCCACGCCCAGTAGCTGGAAACTTCAAGCTTCTGTCCACATGGGACGAGCAGCCAGAGAGTGGAATGCAGTTTTGGGCTGGCAGTTCATAGTAACTGATTGGTCACGTGGCCCTAGGAGCTAAGTGACCCAAGAGATGTCACCGTGACTTGAGAGTCATTATCTGTGAGAGTGATGGCATGTAAATAACAATTGAGATAAAAATGGTTCTTTGAATGCTAGCAAATTTCTGCAGGTCATGACATGAAGTTTGGCAGTGGTATATGGCACCTCTTCTCCCTTCGTGTGGGGGTTCGTTGGGGGAGTGGGGGCAAGGCCAATGACCAGTGATGATTTACTAAGTGTCTACACTGGGCTGAACACTGGTATAAGCACTGAGAAACTCAACAGATCTTTGAAGAGATGCACTGTCTTCTTCGTGCTGACTTTTTTTTTTTTTTTGAGGGGGGCGGGGAGGTGGGATGGAGCCAGGGGAGGAGCAGACAAAAGAGCACGCAGTCATTCAGGAAATAGTCAATGGCAGACGAAACAGTACTTCATCAGCATGAGGTGTCACAAGAAGATGAGGGCTTTGGTCAGCAGGATCAGCATGAGCGAGTGGTGATTTGAGGAAACTCGCAATGGCCTGGCCTGGCCTGTGGGCACAGTGGGGACAGGCTTCATGGAGGAGAGGGTTTAGCTGGACCTCGGAGGACTGTGGGATCAAGGTTGTATTCTTTTGCTCTTGCTGTTTAACAAATGACCACAGCCTCTGTGGTTTGGAGTCCAGGCAGGGAGTGGCTGGCTTCTCTGCTCAGGTTCTTAGGAAGCTGGCGGCAGCATGGTGGCCATCTGTGATCTCAGCTGCTCCTCTTCCTGGCTCACCCGGGTGATGGACAGAACTGTGGTGGTGGGACTGCGGTTTCTGCATGCCCTGCTGGCTCTCTACTGGGGGGTCATGCTCACCTTTTAGGTCCTTGCCACGTGGCCCTTCCGTCTTCAAAACCAGTGACTGCGTCTCCCTCACATCAAATGCCCCTCGCCCTTTGAATCTGTGTCTCCAGGAAGATCCCAGACTGTTTTAAGGGCTAATGGGATTAGGTCAGGCTCACTGAGGATAATCTCCTTATTTTAAGGTCAACTGTTTTGGGACCTCAGTGACAGCTACAAAAATCCCTGCACAGCAGCACGTGCATTAGTGTTTGATTAAAAGGCTGGGAGAACATGTGTGCAACCCCAGGGCCAAGAATCTTGGAGGTCATTGCAGAGTTCTGTCTGCCACATGGTGAGATAGAAGGCACCCAAGTTAATTACCCAACTAATGGCTTCTAATGTGCCCCGCGCCCGCAGGCAGGGGCTGGCGGGAGGCCCTCTTAAAGGAAATGAGCTTCCGAGTGGCCGGACGCTTATTGAGGCTGAGGGGCCCGGCTAACTGGCTGGTTTCGTGATACGGAGACAAGCCACCTCACTGGACTTGTTTCAGCCCTGGTCCCTTTCTTCTTTCACACACACTTTCACGCTTTCCCATCCGTCTAGGTTCTCAAAGGAGAACTGCTTAGGGCGTTTGGCACTCTCTGGAGATTCTTTTGGTTGTCGTAACCTGGGCCAGTGCTACTGGCTCCAGTGGGTCGAAGCCAGCGGTGATGCTCATACCCTGCATTCGCAGGACAGCCCCACGGCAAAGAATTATCCGGGCCCCGGTGCCTGTGGTGCCCAGGTTGGTTAACTCTGAAATGTCTGTCTTTCCTGCCCCTCCTGGGCCTCTTGCAGGCTTCCATCATGTTGCTCACACTGTCGCATCTGTCTGACAGCACCTCTCCCCTTTTCATCTCCAAGATTCCTGCTCATTCTTAAGAGGGGCCGCTAACACCACTAACACCAGTCCACTCCTTCCACTGTTCCCGAGTGCTCCCCCGTCCTGGGCTATGCACTCAGGGCTTTGTTTCATGTGTGTGTGTGTATAACATAGATCTTTGTTTCACGTGTGTGTGATCTCTCTCCCACCAAGCTGCGAGTCTCTTGAGTGTGGCCTGTGTCCTTTTTATATTGGACCCCAAAGCTTATTGCCATAATGCCTTGTATATGGTAGCTACTCAGTAAGTGTAAGGTGGACAGTTGGGTGGATAAGTGTACAAGCATGTGAAAAGTTCCTAGAAATCAATTATGATTATTTTTTGGTGTCCTCTCTTTCTTCTTTTAAAAAATATATTTTTTTAATTTATTTCAGAGAGGAAAGGAGAGGGAGAGATATAAACATCAGTGATGAGAGAGAATCATTGATCAGCTGCCTTGGGACCCTTCAGTCTGCCGGCTGACGCTCTATCCACTGAGCCAAACCAGCTTTTCTTCTAAATATCTCTCATGACTAGGGTCCAATATGCTCTACATATTAGCCAGAGTGACCAGTATGTGTGAGAAGGTCTGCCTGGTGAATCTGGAAGCTGCGTTGCCCGGGTTTGAACCCCACCCCTGCCACATACACGCTGTGTGCCTAGGGGCAGTTTACTTAGTTTTTCTGGGCCTTGGTTTCCTCCTCTGAAAAGTGAGGAACATCATAGTCCTACTTCAAAGGGCTGCTGCGAGGATGCATAGAGTTCATAGAAAGGCAGAGTGGGAGAAATCCCCATAATGCTCTCTTGTTTTCCAAGGAAGCATGAAATTCCCAAGGAAGCCAGGAAACGCAGGTCAGCAGTCTGGAGGTGGCATGCCCTCCAAAGCACTGTGCTTGGACGTGCAGGACCTCACCAGGGAAAGAGATGCCGCCAACATGGAGGCCCAGAAAGTTAAAATACTGGTGCCGGTCTCTCATGTCCATACAAATTACCTCATCTAGAAATGCACTTAGAGCTTGAGAGGTGTTGATTTACCTGCGAACTAACTGGAAAGTTTGCCTTTATAATTTGGGAGTGGCCAATCTGAGATAATAGAACTATTTCCATTATTTTCCCCCTCCCCAGATATAATGAAAATATACTATTCAATCTTTAAGTATCATTCATCTTTAAAAATAAAACACACCAAAAAAACTTGATATAATGGAGAAATAATGAATATATTAGTTTGGTTGAACTTGAAAAATACAAGTTCGAGGCCCTGTCCCAAACATAATGAAGTTGAATGTCTCTGCTTGAGGCACAGGAATCGGCAGAATTGACAACATCCCAGGTGGGTCTTAAATAGACAGAGTCCAGCGGTGGACACTAATAGACTAGATGCTACATAGTGTCAGGAAGCAGACTGAGGACCCACGTTTCTGCACACAGAGAGATAATCGGCTGAAAGTAAAAATAAAGAAATAAACAGACCTGCGCTTGGAACCGGAGACCCAAGTGTCCAGGTAGAGAAGAAAGTAGCCACAGTCTAGGGAGAGGTTGTGGAGGGGGAAAACCCTAAACTTAAACAACTTTTGGTCAACAGTTCCCTGAGAATCAAATTACTATGACAAGGGAATCACCGCGACAAAAACCGAAGGGCATAAACCAAATGAGCCCTGGTAAATCACACAGAAAGATTTTCATTCGTAAGAACATTTTCAAACATACTCAAAAGTAGGGAAAAAAATAGTACAATAATCCCTACATAATGGATTTAATTATCAAAATTTGTCTATATACACTGCATCTTTTTTTTTTTTTTTTGCTTTTGCTTAAATTCCCTCCCTCCTCCTCCTATTCCCTCCTTCCTTCTTTTTCCTTTTTTCCCTTCCTAAGTATTTCACAGCGAATCTCAGCCATCACACGACTTTGGCCTCCTGTGCCTGAGCGGGCTTCTCTGCAAAGCACGGAGGCCTTTACATGACCAGGTCTCACCTGCAGCACGGACCACGCTGTTGGTGGCTGGCGTGTCACAGGCTTTGCAGCCATGTCCCTTGAGGAGCAGTTAACTACAGGTTGATAGGGGACAAGGCTCGGGTTTGGGGAGGATGCTGAACGGAAGAGTGGGCTGGGCTGGTTCTTGGTGACCATGCCAGTGGCATGCAGGCGGCCAGCTCCCTGCAGCCAGCTGGCGGTGGTGAGCAGAGCTGCCCAGGAACTGTCTCTCAGAAGGATGGGTGTGAGACATGGCGGAGAGGTGTATTCCGCTCCTGTTAGGAAAGTGTATCCTGTGCTGGAGGATAGGAGCTGCCGAGGCTGTGAGGCCAGCAGGTGCAACCCTGCCCCCAGGGACCTTCCTGTCCACAGCACTGACTCCCACAACGTGACACGGTTTGGGGTGATACCCAGTTTGTTCATCACTCACATCAAGCTACACAGCGTTTTTAGAAATCATCTTTTCAGTCCTCTGCACTCGGTAAGCACAGCGAGGAGGGCTCACTGGGGGCTGGAGTTGCCACTTCTCCAAAATTTGATCCTCTCCCTTTTTATTGAAGAAGGAGCTGCTTCATGGGTGTGGTCTTTGGCAGACCTAAGTAATGATATTTTGAGTAATATATTGAACATCTTTACAAAAATAAGTGAGCCAATGAGAAAATATTTAATACAGAAAAAATAAAAATCACAGTGGTACTGCAGATGGCTTTAACTTTAAAAAAAAAAAAACACAAAAAACACCCCTATTGTTATTTTTTGTATTTGCTTACAGTGAAATTTGCTCTTTAAGTTACAGTTCCATGAGTTTTTACAAATGCACACAGTTATGTAACCACTCCCGCAATCAAGATACGGACCGGCCTGTGCTTTTCTCATGCTACTCAGTTCCACCTCCCAGGGTAGCCCTTGCCAACAACTGGTCTGCCTTCCGCTGCCATCATTTCGCCTTTTCTGGAGTGCCATGCAATGGGATGATACATTAGGTAGGCTTTTCAGCCTGGCTTCTTACACTTAGCACAGTATGTTTGAGGTTCAGCCATCTTGCTGCTTATATTCATTCTTCTTTTTCATTACAGAGTAGTATTTCATAGTGTGACTGTACCACAATTTGTTCATTCATTATAAATAATAACATAAGGCATATTCCATATGACAAATAGTGAACATGACATTTAGTAAAAGCATATTTGTTAGAAATCCTGACAGTGGTATGCAAATGAATGTGTCTTGGAGGGAAAAAGTAATCTGACCAGTTGAGGTATCAAAAAGAGTTGTTTGCATTGGGTCAGCTTTTAATTTTTTTCTACCCAAATTTTCAAAAGTGTGTTTGGTTGAAATATAAATAGGCTTCCTGTCATCTGGAGTCAGAACTTACCCTTTAGAGCATCAAGGGTGTTCTTTGGAACATCTTTTCATATTTGACTCACTCATTCCTTTCTTCCCTCCCTCCTTCCCACACTCCTTTTCCTTCTCCTCATCCTCATTCTCATATTCTCGTTCCCTTGTTCTTGCTCTCCCATCCCTCCACACTAATATTTCACTGGAATTTATGTAACTGAATTCATTAGACCTATTTCTCAAGGAGTTGGTTTTCCATAAAATTCACTTTGCGGCTGGCATGACAGGAGAGCTGGCATATCAGTCAAATGCTACAATTTGTTCTTTGTATCTGAATCAGGTGGGGGGTTAGGCTTCCTGCTTATCTCTTGTCCATTTACACCGTTCTGTCCTTTGCAGCCAGTGAGCTCGGTTCTTTGTGATTGGACTGGGTGATGGTTGTATTTATAGATTGGGTGTGGAAACACTTAACAGGAACAGACCCTATCTCCTTAGTTCCTGTTACAGAGTCCCCAGGATATAAAGTATCTGTATGAAAATAAATAAGGGCTTTTCTTTTCCTTTCTTTGGCTGCTGATATCTGTACCATTTAATAGAATATAGTGATAAAAATCTTTGTCCTTTCTTAAATAACATGTTAATTGCTATTCTATGTGTTTATTCATTTTGTGTTTCCAAAATGTATTCACTTTATAGACATCTCTGTCACTCAAAACATTTTAAACCCATGATATACATTCAATATAATCTTTTGTGTGTGGGGGGGGGGGTACACTTTGTAGCTAAACGGGAGACCAACATCTATCGTTTTCTCTGTTTAGCCAGCTTGCTGCAGAATTCAAAGGCTGCTAAAGGATTTGAGTGGATATCTTAAAAGCTCATCAGAAATATTCCAAGCTATAGATTTTTTTCTCTCTCTCAGCAACATTTCAGATACGGAGGTTCTCCTCGGTTGCCCCTGCTAGAGTTGCTGGATTTAAAATGCCACAGGAAGAAAGAAAGACCCGTTCTATTTTCTCATCTGTGGGAGCAGGGGGTTGGGCTCCATGGGAGATGTCAGATTCCCAGTTCTAGTGCTGTCAGGCCTTCTCCATCAGCGTGACAGACATGACTAATCAATCACAGCATCCTTCCTAGCTCAAGTACCTGGACTTCTTGTCAAGTCAGCACTCCAGGAAGCCACTACTAATCAATCAGTGTTTGTCGGAGAGATGGAATCTGTTTGTCCTTCTGAAACACAATGGTGTTTAATCTCCAGAGCAAAGCTGAGACGGCTTTTGAAGGTTAGAGCGTCTTTGCCTGGTGAGGGACAAATGTTGGGGGCATGGGCGTTACGTGAAGAGGTTTCTGATCACTCCCTTTGATGCTGCTTGAAGGCAGGCACCATGTTTTATTCGTGGTGTTTTTTTTTTGTTTTTTTTTCATGTTGGCCCAGCTTAGAAGGCAAACCCGTCTTCATAGTAGACATTAGATAAATGTTTGTGAAATGGTACATGGAGGAATGCGTGTTAGGCGTGTTCTTGGCCAAGTCTTTCCTAGGACTGCACGGTTCAGAGTTTCTTCCAAAGGGCAGACACCCCTCGCCATTATTGAATTTCATCTCCTTTAATGCAGGCCATCCCCGCAGATGGGCCCGATCGCTCTGTGCTCTCGTCTGGGAGCACTGGCAGAGCCCAGCAGCTTGGAATCGATGGTTGGACTTCACGAATTTCTTCCCCATCCATCATCTCAGTCATTCACAAACCTATTGAGCAACCCGGAGAGGGCCGTCTATTCCTTCTCTGCCAGACAGGCCTTCCCGCTTCATCTGTGGTTACAAATCTGAAGGTTCGACGGTATAGATAGGAAGTTCGTCACACTTTGGGGACTTTAAAGTGGAGATAATCATGCATTTGACACTTCACATATGCAACCTTCATTAGTTATTGGGGGAAGGGGGCTGTATTTTAAGTTCCTTTATGAAAAGGACCCGCTCTGATATCTCCTTATATTTTGGTAGCATGATAAGGTACTTTTTTTCAGGGTGGATACTGAATCAGCATTCCATACTCCTCAAGGTGGTTTTATGAAAACAAGCGGAAGCCTTTGTCTCCTTCAGGTTTTAGAAGAAAATTGACTTTTAAAGCAAAAGGCATATTTCCCACCAATGCACTGCCTTTCATCTAATAATAATACCGGTCATTCATTTAGTGAAAATCAATTCGCAGGCCAGGCCTTCTGCGAAATGCTTTCAATATACATCATAGATATCATCCCTAAACCTCAAAACAAGCCAAGACTGGGGAATGAATTTCTTTTTACAGATGAGATGAATGAAACGTAGAGAAGTGATAACTTGGCCCAAGTCACGGCAGTGAGTGGCAGCCAGTCCTGGGCTTTAGAGTGTCTTCCCTGAAGATCCCAGCTCCCTCCGCGCTGATGTCACCTCCTCCGGGAAGCCTTCCGGCAGTGCCACCGCTCCTGCAAGGCTGGTGGAGATGTCCTTCCATTTCCCACAGCAGTTTGCACTCCCTTACTATGACTCCCCATTCCGCGACGGCCTGTCTGTCTGCTGCCTTCCTCCCTGAGTAAGATTCTTGAGGACAGGGGCTGCGTGTTCCTTTTCTTTTCCTGCCACTTTTGTTTGATGTCTAAGTGCATACACCTTTCCCAGAGGATCTCTGCCACTTTGCCTGGGTGCTTGGGCACCATAAACAGGGTACAGCTAGGCCTTCAGAACCTCCTGTAGTTCAGACAGGGTGCAGGAAAAAGTAGGTTTACAGTTGTTCCTATGGAAAAGAACACAGTCCTATATAATAAAAGAGCAATATGCAGATTGACCATCACTCCAACACACAAGATGGCTGCCACCATGTAGTCAAAGATCCTGCCCCCATGTGGACACAAGATGGCCACCCAAGATGGCCAGCAGGGGTGGGCAGTTGGGAGGGACCAGGCTGGTAGAGGAGGGAAGTTGGGCAGGGAAGGGCAGTTGGGCAGGACTCAAGCCTGCAGGGAGAGCAGTTGTGGGGGACCAGGCCTGCAGGTGACCAGGCCTGAAGGGAAGGGCAGTTAGGAGCAAACAGGCTGGCAGGGTATCAGTTAGACATCAATCAGGCTGGCAGGGGAGTGGTTAGGGGGTGATCAGGCTGTCAGGCAGAAGCGGTTAGGGGCAATCAGAAAGGCAGGCAGGCGAGCAATTGGGAGCCAGCAGTCCTGGATTGTGAGAGGGATGTCCGACTGCCCATTCAGGCCTGATCCCACTGGGGTCGGGTGGTTGGACATCCCTTGAGGGGTCCCAGATTGGAGAGGGTGCAGGCTGGGCTGAGGGACACCACTTCTAGTAATAAATAAATAATAAAGTATAAACTCTGTGTTTCACATGCTCACAGCTGTACACCTGCTTTTGCCTCAGCCTGTATTGGGGGGTGGAAGGTGTGGGGACATACGGGGGGGGAGGGGAAGGGGCGTCGCCTCTCTTCTTCACACTGCAGCCTCTGCTTACCTCTCTCACTGCATTCCTGTTTCCTTTTCCCTCACCTCAGCTTTTTATTAACCGTGTCTTTATGAATAATTAATACAGGCAGATGTTCTTATGTTTATTCTGCTGGAGAGGCTTTGTGCTTCTTGAACCTGAAGATTTATGAGGATTATAAATTCTAGAAACTTCTCCGCCGTTATGCTTCTCCGCGTTCCCTCTGTTCTCGCCCCCGGGGACTCCTAAGAGACATGTGTTGGGCCTTCACATTCCGGCCTCCGTGTCTATTAACCTTTCTTTTAAAGTTTCCAGCTCTCTGTCCCTTCGTGCTTCGTTTTGTGTAATGCTCTCAGATCCACGTCTCTCTCTTCAGCAGTAACTAACCTTCTGTTTAACTTAGCCTTCGAGTTTTTAATTGTAATGAATCTACGGGGAGAGATAGATGCCCTATCTTGTTCTTTTTGAGAAGTTCAGTTCTAGCTTTAACATTTTTAATTGTTGAAAACTTTGTTTCATGTTCTTTTTCAGGATGAGGTTTTATGGGCTCTAACGCTTAGCCTCTGATCCTCACTTGTTGACTTGTGACGTGTCCCTCTGGGTGCTGGGACCGTCCTGGGAGCTCACGCTTGGCCCCGTGTGCCTGGTTATGGAACTAGCTCCCCGGGCCCTTTTTCGCTCGTTTCTGCATGGCATTCTTGCCACATCATGATCAGGACCAGACCAATTTTTATATTAAATTCCCAGGTACAACTGCCTGATTCTGACTTTTGTTATTAGTATTCCACTCTCGAGAAAAGCATAGGACTAGGCCAGTGTTTGGCAGACCGCGACTCGAGAGCCACATGGGCTCTTTGGCCCCTTGAGTGTGGCTCTTCCACAAAATACCACGTGCGGGCGTGCACATACAGTGCAATTGAAACTTTGCGGCCCATGCGCAGAAGTCGGTTTTCGACCTGGGCGAGTCTATTTTGAAGAAGTGGCGTCAGAACACTCAAGGGGCCAAAGAGCTGCATGTGGCTTAGGAGCCACGGTGTGCCCACCACGGGACTGGGGTTTCTAATGCTCAGCTTAAACTTTTTCCTCCCGCATAGAACACAGGTAGAGACAGACGAGTATGCTGGGCTAGCTGACAATTTTTCTAATCCATCTGTTCACTCGAGTGCAGCCCTCAGAGTAAGTGTTCCTGGTTTTCTGAAGAGGCCTCCCAGCAACTTGCTGCTTCCCCTGCACCAAGCAAGGCTTGTCTTCTCTCCTGCCTGGGCATTGAAACCCCAGCCCCTGTGAACCAAGACAAACTTCTCCCCCGTGGCCAGCCACCTTCCCTCTCCCTCATACCAACAGTGAAGTGCCATGCTTAACCTTCTTGTTTCAGTCCTTCTTTAGTTCTTCCTCCTGGGACTTTTCCTTTCTTTGCTGTGCAGCTAAGCCCTAAAATAATTGTTGGTGTATTTTATCTCTCATATCTACGTGTTTGAGGGTTGGAGTTCTCAGGCTGACATCATTTGCCATCTGGCCAGAACTAGGAGTTTATCATGGCAAAACACTCACAAGGACATGCGGTGAAATATTAGTCTCCTTCCCACCTCAGGTCTGCCTCGTTCTTAAAGCACCTGGCCAGATATAATAACCTTTACCTTTTTTGTAGGCATAGTTCTAGAAACATTTTACACACATATAGCATACATATGTGTACACAGTACATGACGACTTGTGAACGTGACCAGGGAGACATGTTACCTTCTGCACTGCACTTAGCAATGTATTTTGGAGTTCATGGTTTATTAGGGCACTCCGCTCTGGCTCTTTCTTTTCTCATGACTGTGTAGTGTGCCACGAAAGGGATGTAGCATAATTTTCTTAACCATGTTCCCTGTTCTTATTGGATCATTGTTTCCCATTATTTAAATAATATGAACTATCCCTCCACAAACATTCATATATATATATATATATATATATATATATATATATATATATGTGTGTGTGTGTGTGTGTGTGTGTGTGTGTGTGTGTGTATGTATCTTTGCTTGAGTATCATTTAACATCATTCTCTTTGTATACTCCCTCTCTCCTCCCTAACCCTGTGATGGCTAATTTTATGTGTCAATTTCACTAGTCTAAGGGATGCCTGGAGAGCTGGTAAGCATTATTTGGGGGGGGGGTGAGGATGTGTGGGGAAGAGATTAGCATTTGAATCGGAAGACTACCCTCGCCCGTGTGGGTGGGCTTCATCCAACCCTTGGGGGGCCGAGTTGGACAAAAAGGCAGAGGAAGGTCAGCTTGCTCCTGCTTGTGCTGAAGCATCCGTATTCTCCCATCCTGGGCATTGGCCCTCTCAGGCGTTTGGTCTGGACCTGGAGTTGGCACCACTGGCCCCCGGTTCTCAGGCCTTGCCACTGGGGCTGAATTCTATCACCAGCTTTCTTGGTTCTCCAGTTCACAGAACTTCTCAGCCTCCAAAACCCCATGGACATGCAAGTCAATTCCTGTAACATATACCTATATCTTTATGTCTGTATCTCTCTATATGTCTATATCTGTAGAGATATAGATATATAGACATACTCTATTGGTTCTTTTTATCTGGAAAATCTTGACTAAAGCACACCCTGGCCCCCCACTACGATTTCCTTGCGGTTAAGGACATTTGTCTTTCACTGGTGACTGCACCACCTTGCATGGGTCCTGGCACGGAGGTGGCGTTTTTTTCCTATCTGTTCCATGAATGACTGTGTACTCACCAAGAAGCCATACCAGCAGTCAGAACAGTCCCAGCCCCCAGCAAATATAGTTTGATTTCAGGCATAATAGCAGCTCCTGACCGAGCAGCTCCTCAGGTCCAGAGGTGAGCTGGTGCCATCTTTGCAACAACCCTGGGTGATGGGAGGTTCCATGGTCATGCTCCACAGACAAGGAAACTGAGGCACACGTTATGGAGGCCATATTTGAACACAGTTTTGTTGGAAAGGAACACCTGGCCTCCTGCATACTGCCTCTTAATTTACATTGGTATTGTCCCAACTAACACGGGATATATTCCTCCCTCCCTCCCTTCCTCCCTCCTACCCTTCCTTCCATGCATCCATCAACAGTATTTACTGAGAGCTCACAGCGTTCCAGGCAGGGAGTGATACAGTGTGATGACATGAAAACATCGGGCTCCAGTGGAATTCACAGTGTAAAGGAGAGACAATTAATGCAGGAAAGGGAAAGTGCTGAGTAACTGCAGTGGGAATAACTGGGAGGTTTAGAAGCACATAGCCTGGGGCTCTTCCCAGGAATGGAGGTCTCCAGCTGGGTGAAGACCGGGATGTGCCTTGAAGGATGAGTGACTGGAGGGGAGGTGGGCGGGGAGACGAAGGCCCTGGTCAGCTTGCCCCGTCTTCCTCACGTGCTCTGCACCTTACAGTCTGGCTCTCCAGCCGCTGCCAGCTTCGGGACCTCTGTGCCCTGCCTCTGAAAAGCGCCCCATACCCACCCCACCCCCATATAGGCCCTTTCTAATTTTAAAGCAGTAGCTCCCTTGATTGAAATCTCAATTTGGGAACAGGTCTGGGATTGGCCTGTGGCTGGGAGTGTTCACCAATAAGCAGAGCCGGAGGTGGGAGGCGTCCCTTCAAGCAGTTCAGAGGCAGCCTGAGCGCTGGGAGCGTCCCTCCCCAGGACCCACGGTTTCTGTGCGTCCGGAGCTGGGAGCCGTGCCGGGGCGCCGCCACCGCCCCTGGAATGCCACCCCTCTGGTGCGGAGCCCCCGGAGGGCCCCCTCCGGCCCCGGGCGGCGCCCGGCCCGCGCCCCGCCGGGCTTCTTAGCCTCGGCCGCACCCCGTGCCCCGGGTCTCCGGACCCTCCGGGCTCCCGGTCCCTGGCGGCGAGCGATGCGAGGCTGAGCGGTGAGTGGCCCGCGGCCCGGGCGCGGGGGGAGGGCGCGGGGCGCCTCTGCTCCGGGGTTTGACCGGCCCCCCAGGGCGAGGGGCCCTGAGCCGGGATGGGATGTCCCTGCCACAGAGACGGGAAGGTCCGGTGCTCCGGGCAAGGGACCGGGACCCAGGCAGCGTTTTGGCCTGAGTCCCTGCCAGCTTTTGCGCAGCCACTTGATTAACCAATAATAGCAACCATGATACGATCAGGAGGAGGGGATAATGATGTTATTGTATTAGGACGACTTCAGGGGAGACATTGAAACTCCCCGGAACTTGCTTTTCGAACGCCTTTTACCCACTGACAGTTCATTTTCCCCAAATAGTTTAAATTACTATATGTTGCTAATGACCTACTTATCTCTCTTACACTGTCACAGAGGTGTGTAATGTCTTCAGATAGGTCTCCTTTAAGAAGTTCTTTACATCTCCCCGCGCCCCTTTTTGCGTATCTTCCTATAGCTTTCCAAATGCATCCCTTTCTCTCCGTGGCGGATTTGTCTCATTACGAAACTCTGGGCTTGTTCATTTATCCTCTCCGAACAGGGGGTGGAGGCTGGGGTGGGACCCCCCCGGTGGGACCCCCCCGCCCCCTGCTCTCCTGGTCTTCCTGGCGCTATGTGAGGCAGCCCAGAGGAGGAGAAAGCTGTTGGGGTGTCGTTAACCGGAACCTGGCCCTCCCGGGTCAGGACTGGGATCATATAAACCTGGGGTGTCTGGGCAGCTGGATCCTGGGAAATTTGAAAACCAAAATATTCCGTAGGGCATGGAGGGGGGTTTATCAGACGATGCAGTTTCAGCTTCCTGCCCCGACTCCAGCCTCTGTGTGTGTGTGTGTGTGTGTGTGTGTGTGTGTGTGTGTGTGTGTACCTAAGCCAGGAGTGGAGAGCCCAACGCAGAGGGTCAGAGTTGTTTTGTCTTGTTTTTAAGACGAGGCAGCTGGGAGAAATACCTTTCAACATGGGAGCGGAGTCTGATGCGCGGGTTGCTGAACTCCCGCTTCCACCCGCAGGAAGTCGTTTTGGCTTTGAGGGCCCCCCCCCCCTCTTTGCTGCCTGGCCTTTATTTACGCTTGTTTAGATGGTGTGAATCATTTGTATACTTTGGGTCCCCTGCTCTCTGCAAACAGATGTTTTTATCTGTGCGACTGGCTGAGTAATTGGAGAGATGAGCGGGGCCCGGGGCTGCGCGCCGAGAGGAGAGCAGAGACCATGGGGGAGGATCGGGGGGCCTTTCCTTCTCAAGCCGGCCACTGCCAGATCTTCCCAGCTGTTGAGCAATTCGGATAAAGGTGTCAAGTGAGGCTAGCAGTGAAGAATTTATATGTGCAGCTAATTCTGCTCGTTCTACCATAAAACCTCGTCCCCTGGGACCGAAAAAAAAAAGTGGGGATGAGCTTATAAAAATGATCCCGTGTCCTGTCACTGACTCCCCCGCTCTCCCTGGCTTTCTGAGAACCTGCCAGGAGAAACTGTTGACTGGATGGAAGTTTCCCGAAATGCAAAACAGAAATCAGTACAGGCCCTCCTTGAGCGACTTTCCTTTCCGTGAGGAGGAAAGGAACACTTTGTTAGAACAACAAATCCTGGCTGCTTTTCAAGAGCAGAAAACAGCCCTTGTTCTGAAGGCAGATTCGTTCTAAGAGTGTGAATCATTTGGTTTAGGTTTTTCTTTTTTCCTCTTGCGGTGGAGGCTTGGAGATGATTAAACGTCCTGTCTGCAGGAAATTACCGAGAGATCTGAGTATTTTCCCCGAGCCGGCCTCAGATGGTACACAGCTTTGGGGGCAACACAAGCGAGCTCTGTTGCGAGGCATCTCTCCGCACGGATGTCCTCAACCTCTCTCACCCCCCCAGGGCTCTCCATCAACAAGCCTTTTATTTCTTTATTTGGGGGCTTCCACTTAAGAAACTAAAATAACCCCCTCATGCCCTTCCTAAGCTTTTTAAGAGGGAACATACTTTGGAGACAGTTTTATCGAGCCCACTTCCCCACTGGCCTCCTCCCCCTGGCCTCAGCAGGAAAAGCTCTTGGCTCCCTTTCCCCAGATTTCCTCTGAGCCGGATCGTTGGATTGCTGTCCTCCGGGGCACAGATGTCTTGAGGAATGAGCGAGGAAAAGGTTTGCACTCGTGCTCCCCCGTTGGGTGGTGACATCTGTGGTCTTCGCAGAGCCCCCTGCAGAGAAGGCCGAGTGGTTCTGTGTTGAGCTGACCCCAACGTGCACGAGCAGCGTGGAGAATGGGCAGGAAAAGGACGCTGGGGTGGCCCAGGGATTCCGCTGCTCTGTGCGTGTGCTTGCGGAGTCTGCAGCGTTCGGGAACTTGGAAAACCAAGTCGCCGAGATGCTGTGCTCCCCACACTGTTTCTGTTAATCTCTCCTGAAAGGTGACCACTCACCTCAAGCCCTTCCTACCTGGACAGTCGAACCGGTGCGCTCTGGGTAAATGCAGACTCAGTGTGGGTGCTGGTGTCAGTGAGAGGAGGCAGAGGGAACCATTCTTCAGCTGCCAGCACTCAGAATGGTAATCCTCGTTGCATATAATGAAACTTCATGGGAATCACAGTGAGAGCTTAAGTGCAATGCTCCGGAGAATGTTTTCTTACTGCTTTTTTTTTTTCTTCTTCTTCTCTCAAACACTACATGGCAAGGGGTTCTTTTTCAGGATCCTTAGCATTGGGTTACCGTGCAGATTTCTGGGTGACCCTGTTCTTTCATAACCCGATGCTCCGTGTGACAAGCAGAGGAAGGCTCGTTTTGAGCCAAGATTGTATCTGACTTCTTCCAGGAGAATGGCAGGCGTGGGGGCGGCGGAGGGAACAGGCAGACGCAGGCTCTGTGGGCCTCGGTGTCTGGGAACAGCCATGGGCGAGGTCCCTGCACGTGTAGCCCAGAGGCCGTGGCTGACAGTCACCAGCCAGCCTGTGCATGGAAATCCCGGCCCTGCCATGAGAGCCTCCTCCTCACAACACGCCTTCCCAGGCAGGAGCCAGCCCCGGGGTGGGGAGGGGGGTGCATGATACTGCTTATCACATCCTGAAAGCTTGCTTCGTACTCCTGTCTATTAGGGAAAAAAAGAAAAGAAAAGTATGACTATATGATTTATTGGGAATATTTGGAAAATATTATTTTGCATTCACCTAGGCTGCTGCGATGACTTACTGGTTTTATTTTAACTTTTCCCAATGATGGGCCCTCGGTTTAGGCTTCTGAGGCTGAGCGAGTATCTCCTGAGTTGGGTTTCAGATCAGTTCTAGGTTTGAGTGGTGGGCTGTCCGGCCTGGAGAAGAGGTCTCATATTTGCATATTATAGATTATAATAGTAGCAAAAAGAATGACAGCTGTTGCCGAAACCGGTTTGGTCCAGCGGATAGAGCGTTGGCCTGTGGACTGAGAGGTCCCGGGTTCGATTCTGGTCAAGGGCATGTGCCTTGGTTGCGGGCACATCCCCAGTAGGGGTGGTGCAAAAGGCAGCTGATCGATGATTCTCTCTCATCGATGTTTCTAACTCTCTATCCCTCTCTCTTCCTCTCTGTAAAAAAATCAATAAAATATATATTTTTAAAAAAATGACAGCTGTTAACTTTCCGAGCTGTTGCCAAGCGCAGACTCGTCTTACCAATCTTCTGTGGACCTCCCCACTCCTGAGACTGCCCTCCAGAGTCCGTTTCGGTAGGTCTGGAACTCGCAGTTCAACATTCACCCCAGGTGGGACCTTGGGTGCCGTCTTAAGACACACTTTGCCTTTTGCTCGTTGTAATTTCAAGTCCTCACCCTAACCCTGTGGAGTACGTGCCATCATCACCCGTCTCCCAGATGAGGACGGATAGGCTCGGAGAGGTTCAGTACCTCCCCTGGGACACACACCTCCTGAGTGGCCACGCAGGGGCCCGAGCCTGTGATAGTCAGACTGCAAAGCCCATGTGCTCAAGCTTATGCTCTGGGCAGTTGCAGAGTGGGTGGCGGGGGGGGGGGGTCTCCTTTTACAATTTGAACCTAGTGCCCCTCACCCTAGTCCCTCTGCTGAAGGGTGTTCAGTAGGGCGGTCCACGAGGCCCTGCCCTGGGGTTCGCTGCGGCAGACACAGGGAGCTGCGGGCACCGATGTTAACACGCGGGAGTGGCTCTTCGCCTGGGGCTCCCGCTGCTGGGCGGAGACACGGTCAGATTGCTTTCTTTGTGAGGTCCTTTCAAGTCCCAGCTTTGGGATCCTTCAGGAAGCTCTGCCCCCCCCCCAGTGGGTCCTTCCCAGCTCCCAGGGCCACCTGCGGTCCCTTCTTCCTCTGGCTCCATCCAGCCTGAGCTGCTCCATCCAGCCTGAGCTGCTCCATCCAGCCTGAGCTGCTTCTGCCCTGGCCGGGTCCCTGCGGGCAGCAAAGGCAGGGCCGGTGCTGGGAGGAGCGGGCAGAGGCCGCAGGGAGGCTCGTCTAGGCCTCTGGCCTGATCCCCCTCGGTCTGACCTGAGTCCTCTTGCCCTGGCACATGGGCCGGGCCCGGTTTCTCTGGCTTAATTGCTGCCGGAAGGACACAGAACAAACCACTTAACCTCAGGAGCTTGGCCTCCATTACCTGCAAATGGAATGCTCGTGTCAGCACTTCCTTCTCTGGGTGCAAGTGAGGTGTGTCTGTGGGAGCACCTTGACTTTGAACACATTTTGAAGACGTGATCGCGTTGCCTTCTAGCAGCGGTCCCCACCCGGGGTTCCCAGGAACCCCTGCTTGGCGAATTGCTCTTCCAAACAAGAAAGCAAAAGACGGTCCCATGTCTGTTTGGAAGGCGGCTGTGCTCACCACTATAGCACCAACGCTCCGTGTCTACTTGGGAAATGCTGGCGGGTTAGACGCTCCTGGGCCTGGGGTCGGGAAAGCTGTTGCACTTGACTTTGCTTGTCCTGTGCCCATGTGACCCCGGAGCTCTGCGGCCTCGCGTGTGAATGTGCTGCAGGCACTCGTGGGGAGAGCTGCTGCGCTTCCAGATGTTGTTCCCACAGTTAGTTAAGGTGCCCCTTAATCGCTGAGCCCTGGTTTCCTTCCCTGAGAGGGCACAGCACTGGCTCCTCTCTCACAGAGCAGGAGGGAGAGTTAAATAAAGGACGTAGAGGTCACCGTCAGTCAGCCTCTCAGGAGCATGTGTCTGAGGGCGTGGCTCCCTCCTGTGGCTCTTCTTCCTTCTGTGGCCTCTTCCTTCCACCCCGACCCCTTTGCGACACTCTCTCCTCGCTGCCCAGCCTCCCCTCGGGGCTCTCCTTCATGACTTCATCCTCGCGGGGGTCATCCATCTTTACATCCTCAGCCTGACTCTCTCCTGAGCTCCAGACACGCACACGGCTCTCTCCTCAGCGTCTTCCTGGGAGGGTAGGCCGGCTTCTCGAACTTACCATGTCACACCCCAACTCTCTTCTCTTCCCAAGCCTTTGCCGGTCAGCAAGTGGCACTGCAGCCGCCCCGTTGCTGGAGCAAAAACCGTTTGGCATCTTTGATCTTTCTCTTTGCCACACACTCCCATGCCCAGTCCAGTGGGAGCAAGTCCTCAAAAGCACATCCCAAGCCGGGTGTCGGGGAGAAGAGGGAGGCCTGCCTGGGAGGGGCTGGGAGGAAGGGGCTTGGAGTCACTCCTGGGGCTGATATGCTTTCTGTCTCGATAGGCAGGTTTCATGGGTGTAGATGTTTGTCAGAAATGAATTTTATAAACAGAACACACTCCCCCTGTGTTGCCAGCGCACAGACTATGAGTAAAATGTCACCAGTGCCCAGAAGCCATTCTGTGTCTGTTCCAGCCTCTGAGCACTAACCATCCTCTCACTTCTGGGAACACAGATGTTGCCTGTTCTCTTTACAGAAACGGAATCATACGATGTCCTCTTTCGTATCTAGCTTCTTTCAGTCAACATTCTGTTCGTGGGATTTAATCATTTAGTTGCATATAGTTATAGACCATTCATTCACTTTGTTGTTTGGTAGGAGTTCAGTGTTAAATACATCACAATTTATCCATTCAGTTGTTCATTGGTTAGCTTTACCTAGAGACTGGTACAAAGACAGCTGCTGTGGACTTTTTGATGTGTGTCTTTGGGGGGAATATATAATGCTGAGAGCAAATCCATGCTACTTTTATTTTTTAATACATTTTATTGATTTTTTTACAGATAGAAAGGGAGAGAGAGATAGAGCTAGAAACATCGATGAGAGCAAAACATTGATCAGCTGCCTCCTGCATAACCCCTCCTGGGGACATACATGCAATCAAGGCACATGCCCCTGACTGGAATTGAGCCTGGGACCCTTCAGGCCACAGGCCAATGTTCTGTCCACTGTGCCAGACTGGTTAGAGCCCATGCTGCTTTTAATCAAGAACTTTCCCATCACGGTCACCCCAATCGCCTGCTTCAGGTGCTTGGCAGGATGAAGAACTTCTCATAGTCAGAATCATGACTGATTTAAAGAAACAGGTGTCCTTCCCTGGCCGACCTGACACCCCTAAGCCATCGGCCAACCCCATGTTTCCTGGATGTGTTGAAATCTCTTGAACCACCACACCTTCCAGATTATGTTTCCCTTGGCTTGCTTGCATTAGGCTGGGACTGGATGTGGTAATTTCAAAGGAGTCAACATCCAGCCAGAGACACAGCTCCACCTCCAGCATCCCACTCAGTGCCACCTCACTCATCTACTCGGGCCCCACCCCCAGGGCGGGATCAGCCCTTTCTCCCCTGACTGCCTATGGGAGAGACATGATGCTCCATACATGTCCCTCTCCTGCTCCATCGGGGGTCTCCGCTGAACCACATCATCACCCCAAGCCTGGAGTTTGGACAACCCAAGGTTTTACAGAGTAGAATGTGCCTACCTGAAGGTTGTGGGCACAGGATGGAGAAAGTAGCTGGCACAGGCTGGCAGAATGATATGGGCATAAACCAGGAACTTGGCACGTTTGCCTAAAATGTCTGAGAGCTGCTGCTTTAACTCGGTCATATAATTTTCCTTTAGTTGGAAGGTTGGGGCTCATGCTTGAACTGCTCCTAGTTGAACTCCTCACATTGAGTTTGGTCATGGATGAAGCATTACTGCCATGTAGTTAATGGTAGAATCATCCATATGACTTTGCCCAGGGTTCCATTAATTTGTGCCAGATGATCAATTTATACATGTTAAGCTGGAAATTAGCTGGAGAAGCAATAGAAAGGGTATGTGTTCTTTGTTGTTGTTGTTGTTGTTGAGTGACCTTAAAAATACATCTATGCCAAATGGGATGGGAGGGAGGAGGCATGGAAAACAACACATCGTCGGTGTCTTTGTTGTGTTCTCCTGTTCATTTGTGATGCCCGGTGGCCAAGAAGTAGGAAGGGAGGTGGGGGGGCTTCAGAGGAGTGAGGTTGACTCTGGAAGAGCTTTCACCTGTTCAGGTCCACAAAGAATTAAGCCCTGCTGTTCTCACCAAAAGGAACAGATGACGAGGCAGCCCCAGGGGCAGACTCTTTTGGAGACTGCATGACAGCAGTAGCTCTCACTCATGTTCTGTGCGGCCTGTCGTATTTGGGACTTGTCTGCATCCTAAGTTTTCTGTCCAGAGCCAGCTAGGAAGCATTTTAGGTCTTGTGAGTCAAGAGACAAAAATCAAAGACAGTCTGTAAGGTAACTTATTTAAAAAAAAGATATTCACACAAAAAATTTTGACAATCAAAACTGTATCAAAATAATAATTGAGTATAACTCAACTTTGTAATACAGATCTACTAATAAGAAGGGAGTTCTTTTTTTAGGGAGTGAGGATTATAGTTTCAGTTCTCTATCATCAGATGGATTGCCAAACTTCATCTCTAAACACGGGTGGTGGACACGACTGGCCTGCAGGCCATAGTCTACTTGCATTATTGCTGAGCTTGTTAAGCCCGGGCTGCACAGGACCGAGAAGAACTCGCCAGGGGCACAAATGAGTTAGATGTATTCTCTCCCGGTGAGAGGTTTAGAGGTGGCTGTGTGGGTTGGTCCGGCAGCCTCCCTGTGTCATAGTGACCCAGGTTGCGTTATTCCTGCCCTGCCATCTCAGCATGCGGCTTCCTTCCTCGGCCGTTCCATGGCCCCAGCTGCTGCCACCAGCCCTGCCTTCATGCAGCAAGGAGAGAAAGGGGAAGGAGTACCCATCTAGTCTGTGTTAGGAGGCATCTGGAAGTCCCACCCAATCCTACCACCCTCTCCTCGGCCAGACTCCTCGGCCAGATCGTGCCCACTGCCATGGCTGCACATAGATCTGCAGGAGAGGCTGGGGCGTGCAGTTGCCTGCTCCAGCTGTTGGTGTGCTTGGGCCTCAGTGGGAGTGCTGCTGTGGGAGCAGGCCAGATGTTGGCATAAGTGATGAGAGTCCTCTGCCACATGTCCCAAGGGCAGACAGTGAGTCTTGCAGAGATGACCGTCTTCCCCAGGGCTGCATGGTAGCGGGCTGCGATTTGGGCCAGGTTTGTCCAACTCCAAAGTCTCCTCCCTGCGCCTCTGTCTGTCCTCAAGCACTAGGGCGGGAGGTATGAATAATATTGGGGATGAGCTGAGGGTGACTTATACCCTTGCCCCTTCCAAAGATGTTCCCAAAGTACCTGCAATGAAGGGACAGCCGTCACCCAGCAGGGGAAGGCCCTGTGAAGGCTGGACCAGGGCACGTGGCTGCAGTTGAAGCTGAAATGGGGCCTCCTGCTTCCCTTTAAACATTAACGCATTTGTTGATATTCTACCAAGCCTCCTCTTCAGCCACAAAGAGCAGGAAACAAGTGTGTGGCCATCAAGCTCAGAGGAGCCTGCTGAGAGAGAGCTGGCAGGCCCTGTCATAAGCCCACATACCCAGCTGCCTGAAAGCAGGACGTGGGAGCTAGAAAACAGTGCCTGGCTGGGAGGCCTTTTAAAGTGACCCTGCTCACTACGATGGCTTAGAATTTGGCCAACCTGGTTCACAATTTTGTATCCTGAAGTGGGTAGCTGGGGGAAGGTAGATATGAAGTTTTCCTTCTATGGACGACTTTACTGCGTGCATCTACATGTGTATGTAGAAGGAATCTGAGACCTCATATCTATATGTATGGATTTGTGCATCTATACTAATAAAAGGGTAATGTGCAAATTGGTCACGACGCCCTCACAGTAACAACCGAAGAGCAGGCTGCGTAGGGCGACCAGACCGGCAGGGGGGTTAATGAGGGAAGACCAAACAACTGACCAACAGGCTGCTTGAGGTGGCCAGGCTGGCAGGGGGGCTGCGAGGGGTGGTCAGGCCAGCAGAGAGGGGCAGTGAAGGGGCTGGCTGGGCGGCGGGGGGCAGTTGGAGTTGACAAGGCTGGCAAGATGGGGCAGTTGGGGGCAACCAGGCTGGCAGGAGGGAGGGGGCAGTTAGGAGTGATCAGGCAGGCAGGCAGGTGAGCAGTTAGGAGCCAGCAGTCCTGGATTGGAGAGGGTCCAGGATGGGCTGAGGGGATGCCCCCTGTGCACAAATTTCATACACTGGGCCTCTAGTGTATATATATATATATGTGTGTATGTGTATATACATCCGTGTGTGTGTGTGTGATATAGGTATAGATATATAGCTATTACAATGCTTGAGTAATTGCTAAAGAGCAAATAATTTATCTCACAACAGTCCTTTTGGGCGCCATCATCTCCATTTTGAAGATAAGCAAGTATGACGTGGAGAGGTTAGGTAACTTGCCTGAGAACACACAGCTGGGAAGGGGAGAGCCTGGACAGGGGACTTGAGTCTTCACTTCAACTCTGCTGTTCCTGACCCTCGTTCTAAGCCACCTGGGGGATAAAAGCTGTAATATCCCTTCAGCAAAGCACAAGGGATTGCCACAGAAGGCATGGTGCGTTTTGACTTGGGGGGGAAGGTGGGGAAAGTTTCCAGGAAGTGGTGACTTTTGAGCTGGACTCAGAATGACAAGGGCCATGTGGTTGGGAAGAACGGAGAACACTGAGAGATGGTTGCTGGTCAAATGTATAAGATACTATTATAATGCTAACTAGCCCTGGCTGGTCAGGAGGTGAGCACTGAATTCAGGGTCTTAGCTTTTGCTCCCTTCCTCTGCATCTGACCATCACCGTGCAGAGAGCTGGTCCGTGTTCCCGAGCTGGCTTCTGGTCTGGCTCTGTTTCCCTCTTATCTGCCACTGAGGGCCAGGACAAGCCTCGTGCCAGAATGTGACTCGCCTCCAGTTTTGATGGTCTGGTGGAATCCAGTAGTTTGTTCCCATTTCTGCTGTATGCATGGCTCAGTTTGCCTGCACCTAGCTGTGTGTTAGTGTAAGGGAATAAAGCTCATAAATAAAAGAGGAGGTGAAAGTAGGTTTTAGTAATGAGGCTCCTGCTTAATCGCATCAGTAAGCTAAGGAAAGGGCCATTAAATATTGATTGGACTGATGCCTCCACGTCTCACTGCGCCTGCTGCGGACCAGGGCTCTCTGGAGAGCGCAGCAGCCCTCCACCCAGCATGAGAGGAGACCTGAGGAGAGCTGCGGCTGCAGAAACATCTGCCTGCTCTCTCTCCCCTCCTTCCTTCCCAGCGCCCCAGAGAGACTGCGTTCATTCCTAATCACCTGTGGCTCGAGGAGACTTAGTTGACATTGAAGAGAGTTGACAGTAGTCCAGGTGTGGAGGGGACACCACGAGGCGCCCACTGTGTAATGCTCTCAGGGATCAGCCGGCAGGTCCCCTGCACATTTCAGGCTGCCCTGCATTTCCCCAAGGCTACCATTTCTTCTTATTATTATTCTTTTAAAATTTTTAATGTATTTTATTGATTTTTTTTTTACAGAGAGGAAGAGTAAGGGATAGAGAGTTAGAAACATCGATGAGAGAGAATCATCGATCAGCTGCCTCTTGCACAACCGCTACTGGGGATGTGCCTGCAACTAAGGTACATGCCCTTGACAGGAATCAAACCTGGGACCTTTCAGTTGCAGGCCAACACTCTATCCACTGAGCCAAACCGGTTTTGGCAGGCTACCATTTCTTGAGAGTTTGTGTGTGATTAACCACAGTAAGATGTAGGTCCTTGGTTCTTCTCTTTTCTCTTTCTTCTGGGTTTAAGGAATCCTCAGCGGGGCAGCGGGGGCCTGGTGAGCAGCGGCTGCATCAGCAGACCCGGCACTGGTCTTGTGGTCGCCTTCCAAATAAGGCCTGCTGTAGGTACCGCCACTGCAGCGAGGTCGTGAGCTGGTTGGGGGTCAAGTGTTATACATTCAAAAGCAATTCATCATCTAGAGTAGCGGACTCGTGTGCTATTTTTAGGCCAACCTTTTAATTCGTGTGGCATGCAAGAGCAGAGTTTCTCACGTGAACTTCTGGCGGGTGCATGGAAGAATAGCCAGAGTAGGTAGGGATGGAGCAGCCAGGGGGTAGGTCTCCGAACCGCTTTGTGATTATCCCATAGACAAGCAAGAGTTTTGAGCAAGGGCTTTAGAGTCAAACAGTCACAAGTCCAAATCCCAGCCCCCTCCACCTCCCATTTTGATGATGTTGAGTGGGATACGTTGGTGCTGGAAACTCACTTTCTTCCCCTAAAAACATGGGTTAATGATGGTCTACCTCAACAAATTGCTGTGAGGACAAAATGAGATAAGGCACATAAAGCCATTGGCATAATACTTGGTACATAGCAGCGTCTTTAAAGATGGTAGCTGCTATTGTGATTTCCTGAACTTTTCACTTAACCAAGGATTTTTCTAGCCTTCCAGACTTGCTCTAAGTCCCGCGGGGATGTGTGGTCCGTGGCTGCTGATGGGCTGATCGGCCGAGTTGAGTGGTTGTAACAGAGACCCGCATGGCCTCAAAGCCCAAAATATTTGCTGTCTGACCCTTTGCAGAGAACGTCTGATCGAATCCCCTGAGGTTTTACCCCTGAGAAAACCAAGGCCCAGAGGAGGCCAAAGTCTTGCCAAGATACACAGCCGAGTCTTTCTCGCAGACTCCCCGGCTCCTGTGCCAGAGCCCCCAGCGCGTGCACGCAGCCGCCTGGCGGGGGCGGGAGGACCGTAAGAAGCACAGGGAAAGCTGGTGCTGCTGTGCACTAGGAACCATCACAAAAGTGCTCTCGACCTGCAAGGAGACTGATTCTGCCTGGAGGAAACCACTCCTTAGAGTAAAGAACCAGCGTGGGGATGCGCCAGGTCCTGCCTGCCGCTGATGTCGCATGTACGCTCCTTTGTACGGCTTCATTCCTTCCCACCTGCTGTCAACAATGACTCTGGCCTCTCTAGACCGGAGAGAGCCATGCTCTCAGCAGTGAGGCCCTCTCTCTCCCAGTGTCCCATCCACTGAAGGGACTCAGGCCTCACGCTCAGTTTTCTCCAGCCAGTCAGCCAATGGGTGGGGAGGGGCGTACTCCCAACTGACCTCCCTGATGTGTGGTTGGCCTGGCTGGGCATGCTCAGTGTGACCAGTGTGAAGTTTCCTGGGAGAGAAAGCTTTTTTGCTTTAGAGGATTGGCCCATGATATTTTCATTTCCTATTGAAGCACATCCCGTAATCTTCCCAGCAACCTTATCGGAGGAAAGGGTTGCATCCTCATTTCCCGGAGGAGGGCATGGAGGCTCAGAGTGCCTGGAGAGCTTGGTCATGGTCACAAGGCCAGTGAGTGGTGGAGCCGCGTCTGACAAGAGCTGTCAGATTCCAGAGAAAGGAAGCACATGTGAGCCGTGAGGGAGGGATGTTGGCATCGTGTAGAACATGTCTTACTTTTTAAAGACCAGCTTGGATTGGTTCAGATGCATTCTTCAACACTTTGCTATGTCTCCAGTGCGCTCCCTTAAAATGTGAGCTCACCCCTAGGAAGGTCTGACCAGACAGGCAATAAATCATGTCTGCAGGCAAAGCACATCCATAGACATACATCAGGGCAGGGGGATGGATGTCTGTGGTGCTCACCGACTGTCCCCAAAGCCTAGCACAGAGCCTGGCGCACATTGGGAGCTTAGTAAATATTCGGGGAGCACTGGGTGAATTAGCATTCAACACGTGAAATGTTACTAGTTTAAGTCACCGAGTATAAGCGGTTGCTGTGCAGCAAAAGAAATCCCGATCTGGGGGACAGAGTCCAGAGGCAGACTCAGAAACCCAACACTTCAGACTGCAGATCACTGTGAGCAGCCATGAGGAGCAGACACGCGGGTATAAGTGAGTCCCAGACCTGACAGCTAGCCGCACCTCTCTGCCACATGTGCGAAAGAGCTAGCTACCTCAACAGGGGACCTTTCTTTACTTTTTACGTTTCAAGTACAGTTGACATACAGTACATAGACCATAGAGGTTAGACATTTATGTAACTTCTGAAGTGATCACCTTGGTAAGCCTGGTACCACTTCGCACCCGGCATAGTTACCATGGCTGCCTCTCCCGCCAGAGGCGGGCTGAACGTGGACTTGATGCTGCAGCGGAGAGTCTCAGGCTGGGGGACCCTCACATGCAGAGCGTGCCTGGTGCTCAGGGGCAGCCAGGAGGACCCTGTGCTGGAGCAGGGTGGGTGAGCAGGGGAAGGGAGAGATGCCAGGCCACGTTAGAAGGGAGAGATGCCAGGGGAAGGACCTTGGCTCTCACTCTGTGCTGGAAGGCACCTCACACACAGGAAGTCAGGCCTCTCTCGGCTGCAGAGTTGAGATGCTAAGTCAGACCAGTATCGCCAAAAGGGGATTGACTGGCTCGTGGCCACAGAGGGGTGGAGCCTGCTTCAGGTGCTACTGGGGAAGGTTCTCACACAGCATTGTGGGCGTTCTCTCTGCTCTCGCATGTACGCTCCTTTGTACTGGCTTCGCTCCTTCCCGCCTGCTGTCAACAATGACATTGGCCTCTCTAGACCTGAGAGAGCCATGCTCTCAGGAGCGAGGCCTTCTCTCTCTCCCAGTGTCCTAATCAATACCCTCCCACCTAAAAAATGCTGACTGGCCCTGCCTCCATGACACACACACTCAGGGGCTGGCCAAGGGCGGAGGAGGGCAGTAGGGGACACTCTGTTTGGCTAATTTGGGTCATATGCCCACCTGCAGGCGAAGTGCACTTGGTCTTTCTCTAGCCCAGTGATGCCCAGCCAGTGTGATCACCTGCCCTCTTTCCCGGGGGACATTTGTCAGCTTCTAGAGATGTTTTTTATGTTCACAGTTTGGGGGAGGAGGGCTCCTGGCATTCCATGGATAGGGGCGAGGGATGCCGCCAGGTCTCCTCCGGCGCCCAGGACAGCCCCACAGTAAAGGAGTGTTCAGCTCAGAGCATCAAACAGTTGAGAAACTGGATAGACGCCCTCCCCCCCCCCCATGAGAATGGAATCCCACAAGGACAGCTATAATGTGGATGCAGTAATGGCCTGGCTTCCACAAAACTTGCCACTGGTGACACTGTGTGTGACAGAGAAAGGGAAGGGAAGCAGCTGTGGCGTTGGCCATCCTAGGTTCAATTCTACCTGTGCTTTTTTTTTTTTTAACTATATTTTATTAATTTTTTTACAGACAGGAAGGGAGAGGGATAGAAAGTTAGAAACATCAATGAGAGAGAAACATTGATCAGCTGCCTCCTGCATACCTCCTACTGGGGATGTGCCCACAACCGAGGTACATGCTCTTGACTGAAATCGAACCTGGGACCTTTCAGTCCGCAGCCCGACATTCTATCCACTGAGCCAAACCGGTTTCGGCTCTACCTGTGCTCCTTAAGCATTAACAGGCCTTGACCAAGTCATTCAGCTCCTGTCTACTCTTCAGGAAAACGGATGGAAAAGGCCCACATCACCCAGTGGTGGGGAGGGTTGGGTTATAAACTGATAAGCTACCCGAGTCACACATCCTAGTACACAGCTCGTTGTGTGCAGGGCACTTCGCTTCACTGGGTGTCCCCCAACGGTCTCTGCCCTCCAGGAGCCTCCACTGGATGTACCACGTGGGTGAACATACTTGTAATACGTGCCAACCAACAGAAAAGTACCCTCAAAAGGTGGGAAGGATTCGGACCTCCACAGCAGAATGTTCTGGAATGGAACAGATGGATGAGAGGTCGGGCTCCAGGAAGAGGGCTGGGTCGTCTTCAGGGCATGGACGGTGCAGTGATGCGCAGACGCTGGTGGGGTTCACCGCGGTGACGCACAGCGCACTGTGGGATTTATGGGCGGGTCATAATATTCCTCACTGAGCCTCCATGTGACAAGGCTGTCACTACCACTAGTGCAGCTACTGTTTTGTTTTGCTTTTCTTGGATTGTTAATGTATTTATTTTTCTTTATGAAAAGAGAAAGATTGCCAGAGTTTGGGAGATAGTAAATCATATCGAGGAAATATTTAATAGATTTGTAAATCGGAGGAATTTACTTTTAATCACAGCCTTAAATTGAGGCTGGGTGAGGATTCCAAAAGGAATTTCCCTTATGAGTTAAATTTTCAACTTATTTTTCCAGCTTCACGTAAATCCTGTTACTGGCAAGGTCGTGTGTGAGGATTTCTGTGGCGGACGCTGTCATTGTTTAATTCTGTTCCCTGGCAGAGTCCATCAGGACCCAAGATTTGCCTCCTTTCGCATAATGGAATCGTGGGAGGGGGCAATGCTTTTTATGAAGAGGTGACACATTATAAATGAAGGGACAAGATTTTCCAGCTGGCCTGGCCTCTGGCTTCACCTCTGGCTCCTCGGATGTGATTGGTGATTATCTGTGTGGTTCAGGTCGCCACCTGTCTGATAGCTAGAGGCGGTGACCTTTTGCTGTTTAGGTGACTGACATTAATTATTCGCCTGCAACTCACTGAGTGTGGGGTCCCTCAGCCATCTGCCTGTTGCATATTAATTACCTTCTCCCGGCCCTTCCTGGTTGGAAACTTAACGGGGAAGGAAAGTGATTTCCCTTTGGAGTTGACTGGCAAGTTTTGTGGGGGCTTTTGCCTAGTTTTTTGCCATTTGCCCATTGTTAGTTGCTTTGCTTGAAATGAATAAAGAAGATTGAAGAGGAGTTAGGTGAAACAGTTTTCTGCCAAGACAGATCATTAGCAAGAAGTTAATGGGAATGACTCACGAAATTAACTGATGTTCAGTGGTTTATTTTTAATGTGCATTTTAATTTTCATCTGGTGAGATGGTGGGCTGCCTTTTTAAAAACGAAGTATTCTGTGTTCAGCTTTCTGTGGCAGAAACTTTCAGTGAGTGAAGTTTCCGTTACGTAAGTTCCACAGAGGAGGGTTGAGATGCACTTCTGTGGCTCGGGGCGTCCAGGCCACGGAAGGCTGTCGGTTCTCCGGACCCGTCTAAGGAACGAATGGCTGGTTCCTCTGTTGGTGACGGGCTGGGGAAAGCCAGTCCACACTCAGTCACTTCGGTCTCAAAATGATTTGGCACAGCCACTTTAGGCCCATTTGAAAATGAAATCCCGTGCTGTAATTCCTAATTAAATTAATTGTCTTCATTAAGAATCAATTTACATTGTCAGCTCAGTGGTATCTCGCTCCAGTAGGCCTATCTCACGTGACGTCTCTACATCTCAGCACAAGGTTAAAGGAACTTCAAGAGGGAAAACGTACATGGTAGCCTGTGTCAGATTTCAATCCTGTAGGTCAGCGGTCAGCAAACTGTGGCTCGCGAGCCACATGTGGCTGGCTCTTTGGCCCCTTGAGTTTTTGACAAAGGCCAGCTTAGGAGTACCCTAATTAAGTCAATAACAATGTACCTACCAATATAGTTTAAGTTTAAAAAATTTGGCTCTCAAAAGAAATTTCAATCGTTGCACTGTTGATGTTTGGCTCTGTTGACTAATGAGTTTGTCGACCACTGCTATAGGTTCATAACTTAAGCAACCTATCCCAGGACTTACATCTGCACACTCCTTTCAAAGCGGTGTCTTACTAAGGAAGGGGAAAAACTTGTTGCTGTGCTCCGAACTGCTGCAAAATTTTGCATAGCCAGACAATGGAATCAAAAGAATCCACCTACAATGAAAGCCTCATTCGGTAAGAAACAGGAGGTTATGCATGATGCAAGACAAAAAGATTGCAAAAGTAAGACGTCTTTATTCCCTGAGGATAATAGCCATTTTGGAATGTTACTCTTTTAAAATCAGCATGCTTAAAGGTGATGCGTAGCCTATAGATACGGGCCCGGGTAATATAAATAGCACGGCGCCGCGGAGAAAAACACCACCTCGTTGTATCTCTGTGCACGCTGAAATGCATGCACGGGAATAGCTGTGCTTATTAAACGATATTTTAGGAGCTTTCTGTTCATATGAGAAAAAAAATGTGCTATAGATCATGGGAATGTCTCATCCGGTGGGGAGCAGGCTGCTGGAAGGGTTCTGTCCTGGAAACTGACTGGCCCATAGGCCGAGGTCCGAAGTGCAGCCCGCTGGCCCTGGGACTGTGGACAAGTCACAAGACCTGTTGTGTTTTCACTGAATGAGATGTTCTTATGTGCGATCCCAAATGCGATCTTCACAGAATGGACTCCAGATAGACCCAGGAGGACTTCCGGAGAATAAGTATTGCTCAGCCATGGAGATAGGCCACGCCCCTTCTTCTTGGCCATCCCTCGCTGGTTAGGGAGGGACAGCTCAGGGAGACCCGAGGACTTTCTGGGGGCACCTTCTACCAGGAACTTGGCTGAAATGGAGGCAGGGCCACAGCCTGAGAGAGTGAAACCTTTGGCTGGGAGCCGGACTGAGCTCTCTGGGAGTGCCTTCGCCTGTCCCGTGGCAGCATGCATCGAATTTAGTGGTCCTCCGAGTGGTCCATGAGCAGCATCAGCCTCACCATCACCTGGGACCTTGTTAGCCGTGCACATCCCCAGGCCCCACCCACCTCAAGACCCGCTGGCTAGCAGAACCTCTGGGGAGGGGCCCAGCAATCTGTTGAACAAGATGGTTCGGCTGCACATTGGGTTTTTAGAACCACTGTCACAACTGAACCCAGACCACAGGTGTCACAAAGCGGAGAGACGGGAAGATCCAAAAGGGAGGAAAGAGAGTTCATCCTGATGTTAGAGGTGGGAGGTGTGACTGTGGCCGGGTCAATGTTACCTGAGATGATCACTAAATCTTCTCTGGCTTCTCTGTTTTAATAGCGCCACCAAGTTTTAGAATGACAACTAAAAGGGGTGCATACAGGGGGGATTTTATATATATATATATATATATATATATATATATATATATATATATTTTTTTTTTTTTTTTTCTATTGATTTTTCACAAAGAGGAAGGGAGAGGGATAGAGAATTAGAAACATCAATGAGAGAGAAACATCGATCAGCACACTCCCTACTGGGTATGTGCCCACAAGCAAGGTACATCCCTTGACCAGAATCAAACCTGGGACCCTTGAGTCCACAGGCCGACACTCTATCCACTGGACCAAACCGATTAGGGATGGATTTTGTTTTTTAATGATATTCTGGAGAGCCCAAATGAATAGGAAAGTCTCAGTGAACTCTCACTTTAAAAGAGAGAACCTCATCTTTACAGAACTACCTGGGATATTGGCAAAATGAGCATGTGCTGATCCGGACGCCTAGTCCTTTCAGCCTGCTTCCTCTTATACCCGAGTGCTCTGAGGCCACACTTGGCTTTCCGACCTCGGGGTCTTCGGCTGGAGAATGCTCAGCTGCCAGTTACCCTGGACTGGAACTCAGCAATCACGCCTTGGCAGTGGAAGAGGAACCTCCCCACGCCTCTCTGGACTTGGGTGATGACCCCACTGGCAGGACAGTGATATCACAGTCAGAAACCCTGGAATCTCTCAGTGCATCCTCCCAAGTCTGAGCAACGCCTGTCTCCCCTGCAAGGTCCTCCCTTTTCTTTGAGGTCTTCCGTGATGAGTACGAACTCTGACTAAAAGCGGCAGCTCACATGGAGGGCGTGGGTTTCCCAGTACTCTGAATGCTCCGAAGGAGGAATGTGGTAGTGGGAATTGAGGACCACAGGTGTGTAGCCTTGACTGAACTTCTAATCCATTATTTTCCCCAGATTGAGAAACCCAGCATCCCCCACCCCCAAAGGTGGCTTTCCTGACCTTCCTCATCTACCCATTCAACCTTTTGTGGAGCACTTGAAAATACTAGAATTTTTGGAAGGACATTTTAGATTCGAATTGAACCTTTTTGTAAAGTAAGCTTTGGGAAATTGGAAAAAATCCAGTGTTATCTGTACAGTGAGTACAGTTTTTCTCTGAGAAATAGTGGCTTGAAATTGTCCTATGCTTCTTACCTCTTATTACTAATAATTCACCCCTTTGACATGAAGTGGCTAAATAACCTTATTAGGCAGGATATTGATATTGTAGTGACATCTTTGATTACAAAAATATTGCACACATTGATCAAAATTTGTCCAATTTCAAAGGATTCAGGGTATACTTGCTAAGACATTCCTGGTTGAGAACTAAGTAGGTCTACTAACACCCTCAATGTAATCATGTATGTGTATTATGTATGCATTGTGTATATCCTTCTATTTTGAGCTATGATCCACCTGAATCAAAGATTGTGTTTTAGCCTTCCTATATCTGATGACCAAATGAGGCCAAGATCATGCTGATGTATGGTTTGTTGAAGACATATATCCATCCTCTTTCTCTCTCTCTCTCTCTCTCTCTCTCTCTCTCTCTCTCTCTCTCTCTCTTTCACACACACACACACACACACCAGCCACATTTACTAAACCCAGGGTAACTGAATGTCAACTCCAGCCAGAAAGAGAGGAAGAGATCCCCTAAATATGACTTGATAATTATCCCCACATTTTCAAGTGAGAAATTAATTACTGCATCAGTTACAACATGATTCCCTCCACCAGCTAGCTCATTTCATTAGCTCCCTTTAAATAAGCACAAATAAATATACAAGTTGCATATTGAGATGGTATTTTTCCATATGAACTGAGAACACAGGGTTACTAGCTGTGGTTACCAAGTGGTGACACAGACATGTTCACTGAGCAGAATCAAACACCATGAGCTGGAGCTGATGTCAGTAGAATATCAGGGCCAAATACTGTAACTTCCAAAATGCTGGAAAGGTCCATGTGAGCCATACTGATTCCACATAAGTTAAGACTTCTTTTCTCTGACTTGTTTTTGCGTTGATTCATTGCTCCATCAAAGGATGGTAGGTAGTTCCTGAAAAGACTCAATTAGTCCCACTGCATAATTTTACTTCCACAAATTGGAACACTAACCATGATGAGATGGAGGATCATGGGAAGTAGAGAAATAACACACCAGGAAGCTCAGAGAGACTTTTTTTTTATAGAGCAGAAATGAGCAAGGGCATTGGGAGCAGTCACCAAAGATGTGTATTTATTGGGGGAACTCAACAAGGTCTTAATTAGAATTAATACCTCCCATTTCTGAGCCACAGTCTACTCAGCTTCGTGATAAAGTGATTAAATTTGACACCTTTCAGTTCTGTTTTTCATAATCACAGCTAACACTTTTGCGCTATTACTGTGTCAGGCACTCTGCTAAAGACTGCATCTACATTTTCTCTTTGATCTTCAGAATACGTTATCTGACCCAGTTGACACTGAAAGGCTCAGAGCGGTTGAATAATTCATCCCAGGCCACAAGGCTAGCAGTGGCCAGGCTGACGTTCTGACTCGGGTGTGTTTAACGCCAGATTGGCGCTCTTCACCTCTACCTTCGATAGTCCCCAACGAGGCTGGAATCACTTGTTGGAAGGTAGACTTTCTCAATACCGCTAGACCAGTGCTTCTCAGTGGGGGGTGCTTTTGTCCCCTTTGGGACACTTGGCAGTATCTGGAGACATTCTTAGTTGTCACAGCTAGGTAGAGGGGTGCTACTGGCATGTGATGGAAAGAAGCCAGGGGTGCGAATAAACAGCGTGCAACAGGTGGCCGAGACCCCGCAACAAAGAATCACCTGGCACCAATGGTTTATATTGATTGCCAAGGTCAAGAAATCCTGCTCTAGACGCAGCCTCAAACCGCCCTCTTCACCGCTGTCCACAGAAGACAGATAAACAGTGCCTGTCTTCGGGGCGGACACCCCTGTCTAGAGTGTGTACTCATGCGAGTCACAGTCCAAGCCTCTCAGCACACCGCTGCACTTAATACGTGTGGGCTCCTATCGGAGACACACCTACCATATTTGCCGGCGTATAAGACGAATTTTTGGCCCTGAAAAATATGCCTCCAAGTGGGGGGGGGTAGTCTTATACGGCGAGTATATAACAAACTCTGTATTTTTAGTGGAAATGTTAGGGGGTTGTCTTATACTCCCAATCGTCTTATACGCCGGCAAATACGGTAAGTTCAAAGCCCTGCTCTGTGACGTCCTGCTCTTCTCTAGGGACATCACTGACACTCAGAAGCTCCATGTTTCTCCTCCCTCAAATGGAGGTGGTCACTCTCTATGTTGGGCTGACTGGGGCATAGTAAGCCCTCAGTTAATCATCACAGCCTTCTCTCGTCATGGCCTCCCTTTCCTTTTATGCACATCTCGGTCGGTCGGCCTGTGCTCTTCTTAAGATGGCCAGGTATGCTCTTGGCTCCCCCGTTAGCTGGCAGGAGCCACGGACTGTCATTTGTAGGCTTAAGCACAGAGGATGGTGTCGGTGAAATGCACCCAAGAGGGGCAGCTACAAAGGCCGTGCAAGTGAAGGCGGTGGTGGCAGAAGCAAAAGAATCCAGGACTCTTGGCCCGTGGCCAAGGCATCGCTGCAGTGGATTGGATTGTAGGATGAATCGTTGCTCTGTCATGTAAATGGAAAATTAATGTGTGCAGCCAATCAAAGAATCTTGGAGATGCTTTGTGAAACCATGCCACCCGGATAAGCTGAAGATGTATATATTTTCTTTCAAGAGACCTTTCCTTGGGCAGGCGGGGTGGGGAAAGCTGAAGAGAAGGGGAGAGGAAAGGGAGAGGAATTTCCTTCGTAAAAAGCCTTCCCTCCCCCTGAAAAGTGTGTGGTTGCAAGTGCGGTGCGCGGTTCATGCAGCTTGGGTTACAGTGCAAGGTTCCAGCCAGCCTGCTGAGGGGACATTACACATGCCCTTTCCCTCCCCCAGAAAAGATCACTCCCTGTGCGCACATTATTTATTTATTTGGGTCAGTGGGGGTGTGGGAAGGAGAGGAGAGAAAACTGGCTGCAGGTGGAAGGCTCCAGAGGAGACCTTGATCCCTTAAGCTGCTTGCAGAAAAGAGATTACTGGAAGTCACACCTGGCACTCTGAGCTGCCCACAGGGCCCTTCGCCGTCTGTGCACGGAGGGATTCTGGGTGCTCCCGGGTGTGGAGCGGCGATAAGAGGGCCAGTGCCGTGGAACGTTATCCATTGTGGGTGTAGATACCTGAGGTAGGAGAAAGCACCTTCCCCTGCTCCGCCAGCCGGAAGTAGACCTTGGGCTGCTGGCAGGCCGCTTGGTGCTCCTCTCTGGCCACGCTGCTGGCTGGCTCTCCCCGCCGGCCTGCGAGGAGGGGAGGCGGGCGTGGTGTCTGCACTGGGACCCGGAGCCGCTGAGGGTCACCCGCTTAACCAAGTGCAGCATCAGGTACAGATCAAGGGCTGGAGCCCCAGCCTGGAATTGTAAACCAGGCTTCAAACTACTGTGCCATCAAAGCTCTTTAGAGATCATTCCGGTGTCTCCTCGTATAAAGTACTGAAAGCTGGTGAGTGTGAAAACACACACACACACACACACACACACACACACACACGTCTATAAATCACAGATATGTCAACACAAGTAGATGACTGGGCAGTATAATCAATGCGAGCTGAGTCCCTGCCTGGGATGTGACAGAGATGGGTTGGTGAGCCTGGAAAACGAGTGTCCTCCGCGAACGGAGGGGACGTCTGCTCCAGCTGGTCGCTGCCTCTTGGGAACTTGAACTCAGAGAGGCCAGATCTCCTGCCTTATTTTTGTTTTATTTTTCAAGAGAAGCTGTTGTGCCGAAACCGGTTTGGCTCAGTGGTGGAGCATCGGTCTGCGGACTGTGGGGTCCCAGGTTCGATTCTGGTCAAGAGCATGTACATTGGTTGCGGGCACATCCCCAGTGGGGGGTGTGCAGGAGGCAGCTGGTCGATGTTTCTCTCTCATCGACGTTTCTAGCTCTCTATCTCTCTCCCTTCCTCTCTGTAAAATATCAATAAAATATATTTTTTTAAAAAAAGAGAGAGAGAAGCTGTTGTGGTTGGCAAACTGCAACCTGCAGGCCTCTTCTCCCCATACCTGCTGTGATAAAGTTTTATTGCAACAGAGCCACGCCCATTTGTTTATAGACTGACACTCTTCGGGCTACAACAGGGAGATGAGTAATTGCCACGGTGACCGCATGACCTCAGGGCTCACACATATCCGTCCAGGCCCAATGGACACATGGTGAAGTCCACTTCCCAGCTGGACCCATCCGAGGCCGTCCAGCCTCATGCCACTGCTCACCCCTCTGCCTCTCTGGGGCACTCAGTAGCAGTGGAAGGCGAGGATGGGGTCTCAAGCTGATGTGGAATCCCTTTGCGGCCTGGGCAAGTGGATTGGGCCGGCTCCACCTCCAGTCTCAGTGGGTCTGGCTGGGGCCCGAGAACCTGCACCTTCAGCAAGTTCCCTGGTGGAGCCGATGCCGCCGGCCAGGGTCACACTTTGGGGACCAGGGACTCAGATACGCCCGGCTGTTCGGGAGGTTTCAGGGCCCCTGCTCTGTCCAGAGGGCGGCTCATGTGGCCCAGGGAGAGGAATGAATTCCGTGGCAGCCCTAGGACAGACTCGCTGAGGCACTGCACCGCCCCCACAGGGCCGTGAAGGATTCTGTGGCCTCCGAGTCCCTCAGTTTGCAGAACATTTCTTGGGATCCATCCACGCCACCACCAACTGCATGGGCTGCCGGGGGCTCGGGCGATCTGTGAACAGTCTGTGTTCCCACACCCAGTGTCCTGAGTGCCTGGGCCTCCCAGCTGCTTCCCTTGACCTTGCCAGTCTCTTGGGGGTAGAATATGATAACCGGCTCAAACCAAGAGATCTTATGTCAAGATTAACCCAAATCTAGGATGGAATGGGAGGAACAGACTCAGCAAGCTAAATAAGAATTTAGCAAGACAGTTATAAATAGAAGGAAAAGGAAGTACGTTCTGAAATTGGAGGAATGCTTGCAGTTAAAAGCTATTTTGATTTCTCTGAGCCTCAGTTTTCTTGTCTACTGGTATGGTAGGGACAGTTTCGGCGTAACCTTGAAGGGTTGTGCTGAGAGGTGCTGTGTGTGCGGTACCTGTCACCTATACATCTGGCTCCTAAGCCTTCTCTCCACCTGTTTCCCATGGTTCGACGCTCCGGAAGGCAGTCATCTTAGAGACTCCAAAGGAGGGCACCCTTCGCCGTGTCTGGGGGTGGCCCTGGCGGCTCTGATTGGATGCTGCCCGAGAAGCATCCTGTTTTTTTTTTTTTCTTTTTCCTAGGCAGCTGACTCCAGCCACTAGCTGCCTCTCACCCTTTCATTCCTGGCATTTCTGGTTGCCAAGTGATGTGGCTGCCTCCTCCCAGCTAGCCGAACCCCCTCTGTATGTCTCCTTCCTGGCTGGGCTCCTAGCAGCCCTGCCTCGCGCAGCCGCCCAGCTGTGCCCAGTTGAGCAGCGAAGACTCTGCCAGCCTGGGCCCCAGCAGGGCTCTGTGCGTGCCATTTAGGGGAAGAGGAATGTGGCTCCTGCTGGATGAGTCAGGGGCTGCCACCTCCGAGGAGGGGTGCTGAATAATTCACCGGCAGCCGGCTCCGACATCCATCCGGCCTGTCCCCTGGCGACCCTGGGGGCGTCGGCAGGGCGCCTGCTTGCTGGGGCGTCACGGGGAGCAGGAAGAAGAAATGAGGCGGCAGGAGGCTGCCTAGCTGTCAGGGGCCCCACGGGCCGAGGGTCAGGGAGTGTGCTGACAGCCACTCGGATCAGAGGGCTTCCCACAGCCTCCCGCTACCAGGCGTGACTGATGGTATTTGAGACTCTATTTACATTATTTTTTAATGTATTGTTTTTTTCTTTCCGACAGAGAGGAAGGGAGAGGGAGAGATAGAAACATCAGTGATGAGAGAGAAACATCAATGGGCTGCCTCCTGCACGCCCCGCCCTGGGGATGGAACCCGCACCCCTGTGCCCTGGCCGAGAATGGAACCGTGGTTCGTGGGTCGACACTCGGCCACTGAGCCACCCTGGCCGGGCTTCTACACACATTTTTAAAGAACCTGCTGTGTACTTGGCAGCTTTACCTGTATTATCTCGTCTGGTCCAGAAAGTCCAGGAGGCAGAGGCTGTTAGATGAGGCCTCCGGAAGAAAAGTGGTGTCCCAGTGCCCACAGCTCAGAGCAAGGGGCAGTCAGGATTCGCCCTCGGACACATGCCACTGGCAGGGTGGCTGTCACCCAGCGGTCCCTGGCCAGCGGGGGACTTCCTCTCTCCTCCCAATGCTGGCTCCTGGTGGCTCAGACACCCACATGTCAGGCCCAAGGCCACCAGCCTCTCTGAGGGGAAGCACGTTATGGTGCACCCGCAGAGCTCGCCGCTGCTCCTTGTGGCTGGCGTTCCAAGTTCTGAACCTGGTTATGGTAGTTTGGACCCTGCCTTGGCCTCGTCTCCTGCTGTGCGTGTTGGTGGCCGGGAGGTGGTGTACAAAACGATGGCCTCGCCGGAAAGTCCTGCCTCAGGGAGGTCCCCGTTCTCCCTCGGGGCCTGGCAGCCGGGGTTGAAGAGCTGGAACACAGCCATGGGGGTGGGGGAGGGGGGGGAATGGTGGACTAAGACAGACACAGAGCAAAGGGGGCACTTCCTCAGCCCAGCAGCCAGGAAGGCCGGTTCTGTAGCTCTGAGGAGGTCATTTTGCAGAACACACCACACAGACACTCTTGTGTCGCCCCTCTCCTGAGATACTCAGGGCAGCCCCGTGTGATGGGTGAGCAGGTCTGTGGTTATGGCGTGCAGAATGCTCTGTGGAGATGATTTCAACTCATAAAGTTATCACCACTACTTACATTTTTCAGGGGGGGCTTCTGAAGAACCGAGAGGTTAAGTAACTTGCTCGATGGCACTCAGCATGAGCCAGAGCCCAGAATCAAACACAGACTTCCCGATTCCAATTCCAGGGTTAGTTCCGTCATAGGACTTAGATAAATTATATGTCCTTGGTAGCAAGCTATTTATACATGTTAAAGAATATTTAAGATGCAAAGGAATTGAGGCAGCATCAGCATGGTGGGCTGAGGGACATGTATACTATAACTACACTTTCCATTCTCTTTTCTGCATCCATCAGCTGCCTGATGATATTCACGGTATGAAAATCTCCCAGGGTTGTGATCAGTTTCTGAGGAAATTGCGAAAAAAAAAAAAAGTTCCATGGAAATATAGAACTGTAGTTATTAATAATTGTCACAACTGTGAGAGGATCCTCAGCCATGGCATACATAGACTAGGCCAGGGGTGGGCAAACTTTTTGACTCGAGGGCCACAATGGGTTCTTAAACTGGACCGGAGGGCCGGTACAAAAGCAACCTGACCATGCTGGCACTCTCATCTTGGGCTGCTGGTGAAGGAGCGGAGGGGAGAGCAAGAGAACCCTCCACTCTTTCGGTTCCACGGGTGGATAGAACAGCCGAACAGGCCGGATCCGGCCCGCAGGCCATAGTTTGCCCACGGCTGGACTAGGCTGTGAGTCATGAGCAGTCCACTCGTTCACCCATATTTATTAAGGCCTACTATGTGCAAACACTGTTCAAAGCTTTGAGGATATATTTTTTTTAAACTGACAAAAAAAATCTGCCCTCTCCTACCCAAAATGGAGCTTACATCCTAGGGCTCCATGGGGAGCCAGAACATTTAGCAACACAAACAAGTAAAATGTATAGTGATTTAAGAGAGCTAAGCGCTGGGCATCAACTTCCCAAAAGGCAGTGTGAGGGGCACAGCAGACCCTTTAACCAGGAAACAGTCATTTGACTGCTGAAGATTATAAAAACACACACAAACATTTAGGGTTTCTAAAAATTGTCCCAGGGTTATGTAGCTAATGGAGAGACATCTACTCAAGAAAACTTACTAAATCTTGGTAGCTGTGAGTCTGAGGCATGTGAGCCATACCGCTCATCCCCACCCCCCATCCCTCCAACACAGATGGTGTGATGGAAACTCTACTCTGGGAGTATGCAGCCAGGAAGATGGGCTCCTCTCCTGGCTCTCGGTGTAGGGCGATGGTTTCACCTAGGGAGGGGCCCCCTCAAAGTCTGGCAACGCCCCGCCCCTGCAGGGGAGCCCTGCTTTAGTCAGAGCAGACTGTGGAGTAATGTGTGGCCCAGGGTATTGCTGGGAACAATAGACCAATCAGCTGGCAATTAGTGGCGGCTAACTTCTGGGTGTTGGCAGTGAAGATGGACCAGCCCAGGGAGTGCCCAGGGAAGCGGTGCCTGCCCCCCGAGGAGCGCAGAGCTGCACACTGCTGGGGAAGCAGGCCTCCCTCGACTTGTCTACTGAACAAACAAGCACACAAGATGTCCCAGGAAAGGGAGGGGGACCTGTATTCAGAACTGCTGTAATACTTTATCTAAAATGTTCCGTTTTCAACTATCATGAGTCATGCAAAGAAACAAAGAGTGTGACCCATTAACAGGGAAAAATGTAGGCAAAAGAAATGGCCTGTGAGAGTGCCTACATATCAGATTTACCAAAGACTTCAAAGTAGCTGGTATACATTCAAAGCACTGCAAAAAACTGTCTAGTGCAGTGTTTCCCAAAGTGTGGTACGCGTACCCCTAGGGGTACAGGAAGAGTTTGGTGGGGATATGCACTGCACCGTGCTTAGCTGCACCTAATTCTACATTCTCATGAGTCAAGACAAAATAGTCTTGTGAGACGTGAGATGATCCCGTGTGCAAATAAATGTTATTTATAATATAACTTTTATTTATATTTCATTATGAATAATTTTATTTTTCGTCTATTATTATTTTGTGTATGTACCAAAAATAGAAAAAATAAATATATTTTGATTGTTATTCAAATACATCCTTTTTTTGATGAGGGGTACTCAGCATTACAAAAACTATAGAAGGGATACATGTATGTCAAAAGTTTGGGAAACACTGGTCTAGAGTATTCAGGGAAAGCATGATGACAATATTCATTAAATAGAGAATATCGATAAAGAAAAATTATTTTTTTAAATTATTAAAAGTGAAATTTTTGTAGTAAGATTTAATAACTGAAATGAACAATTCACTAGAGGATCTGAGCAATAGATTTCATCTGGAGGGAGAAAGAACCTGCAAACTTGAAGGTAGATCAATAAAGATTATGCAATCTGAAGAATGGGGAGAAAAAGAAAACGAGAATGGGGAAAAATGAGAAATGTGGGCTATCATTAAGCATACCAACATATGCATAATGGGACCAGCTAAAGGAGAAGAGACAGAAAAAAGGAGCAGAAAAAGTATTTGAAGACATAACGGCAGAAACTTTCCAAGTCTGATGAAAAATGTTAGTCTGTACTCCAAGTAAATAAACTAAGACACACCACAGTCAAAATGTTGAAAGACAAAGAGAAAATCTTTAAAGCTCTAAGAGAGAACAACTCATCACATATAATCCAGTAGGAATAACAGCTGACTATTCAGTCTTGGCAGAGTTTGGCAATTCCTTAAAATGTTAAACATAGTGTGACCCAGCAATTCCATTCCTATCATTATATCCAAGAAAAATAAAAACATTCGTCCTCACAAAAATTTGTACACAAATGTCTGTGGTAGCATTATTGATGATAGTCAAAAAGTAGAAACAACCCACATGTCCATCAGTTGATGAATGGATGAATAAGAAGTATGTAGATATAATGGAATATTAGTCAGCAATGAAAAAGAATGACACTCTGTATAAGCTGCAACGTGAATAAACCTTGAAAGTATTACATGAAGTGAAAGAAACCAGTTGTAAAAAAAAAAATCACAGAGTATATGATTCCATTTATATGAAGTGCTGAATGGGCAAATTTATAGAGACAAAAAGTATATGTGTTTGCCTAGGGCTGGAAACAATGGGGCAAATGGGGATTGATTACTAAGCGGTTTCTTTGAGGTTGGTGAAAGTGTTTTAAAATGATATTCTACATAAAAAAGCCCAGTGACCAAAAGGCAGAACAACCAGAACAACCGGCTGACCAGTCACTATTACACACACTGACCACTAGGGCAAAGACACTCAATTCAGGAGCTGCCCTCTGGTGGTCAGTGTGCTCCCACTAACTCTATAAACATACTAAAACCTGTTTAACCATGCACTTTAATTGGATGAACTGTATGATATGTAAGGAGTCCTAAAGAGAAAAATATAGTGGGGGAAATGTTGGCAATATTAGGAAGGTGGTGGAAGGGAGGACAATCTCAGGGCAGGAAGGCTATAGGTGACACTCTTAAGACTAGAAAAGGTGACAGAGTAAGCTAAGCTACTATCAGCACGGGGAACATTTCGGAGGGAAGGGCAAGTGCACAGACCTGGAGGCAGGCAGGTGCCCGCTGTGTTTGGGGGCCAGTGTTCCAGGGCCGGCGGGGCAGAGAGCAGCAGCGGAGGCGTCGGGGGCACAGACCTCAAGGGCCCTCCTCGGAGATGAGCGGCTCTGGGGGCATGGAGCAGAGCACCACAGGCTCCCGTGTTGGTTTTCACAGAGCCTCTCGGTGCAGCTGGCAGGTGAGCTGAGCTGATGGTGGCTGTCACCGCCGCCCAGAGGCTCTGGGTGGAGGCTTGGCGCAGGGAGAGCGTAATGCAGGTGGTGGGAGCGGTCGGATCAGCTTACATTTTGATGGCAGAGCCAACAGGACTGAGCAAGGGTGACAAAACGTTCAGTGTAAATGGTCAGATAATACGTTAGGCTTCGCAGGCCAGGAAGTCTCTGTTGCAACTGCTCAGCTCTGCTCTTGAACCATAAATATGGGCAGTGCTTGATGAATGGGCACAATTGAAAAGCTGTATTTGCAAAAACCCGAAGCAGACCGGATTTGGCCAGTGGGATGTGGTTCGCCAGCTCCTAGGTTAGATGTTGGGGGCAAGAGAAAGAAAAGAGTAAAGAGTGAGTTGGAGATGCTAGTTCTTAACCACTGAAGAGACAGAGTTGCCATGAACCGGAAGAGTGAGTCCTGCCGAGGGAGCGGGTGTGTGATCTGGACTCAGTAAATCTGAGAAGCCTTTTCGACATCCACGTGTAGGCGTGACAGAGGCATGGAGATATGGAAGCTTTGAGCTCATGGAAAAAGTCCGGCCTGGACTCGTCGGCACAGAGGTTGTATTTAAAACCTCAGTCCAGTGGTTGGCAAACTCATTAGTCAACAGAGCCAAATATCAACAGTACCACGATTAAATTTTCTTTTGAGAGCCGAAAACTGATGTCTGCACATGGGCCACGAAGTTTCAATCGCACTGTATGTGTGCATCCGCACGTGGTGTTTTGTGGAAGAGCCACACTCAAGGGGCCAAAGAGCCACATGTGGCTAGTGAGCCACAGATTGCCAACCACTGCCAGATCAAAGAAGCGAATTGAGAGAAAAGCAGAGGCCCCAGGACTGAGCCCCGGGTTTAGCGGTCAGGAAGAGGAGGCTGAACTGGCAGAAACACCTCCTGGAAGCCGGGAAAGTGTTTCAGAGAAGCTCCCTCTGTCCTTCCCTTTCCTGCTCCCAAACCCTGCTGGAACACAAATGAGCAGAGACGTGTGGGTACAGGAATAATTCTGAATTCCCTCTAACTTCTAGATAAGAATAATCATTGTCAAACTTTTTATTCATCCGACAGATGCTCCTTAGCTGTCAGGTCTCCAAGCGCTGTGCTGGGTGCTTGGAATAGCGCGGCGAGCCAAAAAGGCACAGTTCCTGCCCTCAGAGAGAGAGAGAGAGAGAGAGAGAGAGATGTTAACCATGGTCATTGACAGTCACACACCCGCTGACCAAGGCTGTAGCTCTATGAAGCAGGATGAGAAGTCTGGAGGGAAGGACACACACCGAGGACAGCAGGAACCTGAGTTCTGTACAAAGGACTGATCTCGGTGCGGGACCAGGGACCTTCTGCATCTCTCTCTGTTTTTAATGACGTCTTTTCCTGCCCGCCGCACCCCGATGGATAGCGACACACCTAGATTTTGAAAGGCTGAGAGGGACCCTTTGAATTAGCGGGGGAAATGTGGACTCTGGAATCAGAGCCAGGACCAAGTCTCCCCATGGGTCCTAGGGCCGTTCCTGTATTCTCTGTGACCTGTGACCTCACCCATCCGGTTCAGAGTCATAGAAGCCACAGGTTCTGGTTACGGCGAGGCCTAAAGGAGAGACAATGTACAGCCACCTGGGATAGACTTTCTCCCATTCCTGGAGAAGAACAGTATGTCAGGGTGTACATCGGTGACATTTTTCCTTCCAGGATAATCTTCCCATGGCAGGTATTTGCTGCCAGTTAGCGATGGTATGAGGCTGGGGGCTTTTTCGTCTTTTTCAGGGGCATCTCCCCCTGTCAGCGTCTCTCCCTAGAAGAGGAGCGGGCAGGAGGGGGAGGGCCTGCAGTCGGAAGCGCTGAGAGGCCAGAGCCTCCGTGTGCAATGCCTGCTGGATCTCCCGTCCTTTCCAGAGGAAAAAAATGCAGTGTTTTCTTCAGCTGTTTAATGAAAATTAGTAGTTCCCAAAAGCTGCCGTAAGTGCAGCTTTCATTATCTCAGACAAAAGTAATGTTTGCTAACACATCCTGTCAACTTTAGCAATATTTTCGTGGAAATGTGCAGTGGTAAGCATGCTTAAATCCTGGGTGCAGCCTTTAATCTTTTCTGGGGACGGAGCAAAACCTCCAGCAGTCTTTCATTCCGATCTGCCCCGTTTAGCTGGTTCCTAGTTCTCCTTTAAGTTAGTGCCATTAAGGGGGGATCACGGGCTCTGTTAAAATGCTGTGCAGTGGATTAGGTATTGGGGTCGAGAACAATTAAAACGCATGAAATGTGGCCCATTCCTAAGATGGCAGAAAAAAGAAAAGGAAGGCCTCTTTTCTGGATTTAAAGTATGCCAGATGTTTTATCACAAGATATGGAAAGGTGCCCGGGGCCTAAAAAGCATTTTTGTTCCTGGAATCTTAAACAAATGGAAGAGAAAGAAGAGGTTTGGGAGGGAGCTGGGCAGTGAGGGCAGGGCAGGGGGGGGGGTCATCCTTATATTTATCGTGAACAGTTTCTCATTGCGCCTCCCATTCTTCCTCCCTCTTTGAGAACGAAGTGGGGAGGAATAGTGACACCTGTAACCCGCTGGGTACTGTACTTATATCACGTAGCGCATCTAATCTTACCCGCACCTGGGGTAGGGAGGCATCTTCATTTTTTGCTGGAGAGACCGAGTCTCAGAGAAGGTGAGTGGCTGCTATTACCAGGGCCATGAGGGTGGCAGACAGTGGATCCAGGTCTGCGTCGAGGTCCTTGTGCTGGGCTCTTCCCCTGGCAAAGCCCTGCTTGTGCTGGGGGCAGCCATTGTAAATCAGAGTTGGGAAAGCGGCTAGAAACTCCTGAGGAGGCTCTAGTCTGAGAGCTTACTTCTTTCAGGGTGGGCAGCTCACCTCTGTGGTGCCTTATTCAGCTTACCGGCATGCAGCAGCGGCACAGTCTCATCCTCTGCATGGTTATGGGAGAGGAGGGTGCTGTTCGTTAATTTTAAAGGTTCCTAAACATCAGGAGTGTGTTCTCCCTTTTAGGACAAAACAGACGCAACTTGGACTTTCAGTGTTTGGTTAGGACGGTCATTACTTCCTTGATGATAAACATCCCTTTGCTTTAGGATATTAAGGGTTTAGTAGATTGTGCTATTTTTTTTAATGAATTTACATAGCAAAAATAAAAATTGCCTGCATTAGACATTACCACGGTTCCTCAAAGCTTGCTCTTCTCCTCTTCTTGGGCATCTACTTCCCTGCCCGCTTCCAGGTAGATGAGGTCATGGGACTAGTTCCACCAACAGAGTGATATCATTCCCCTTCAAGTTGAAACACCTAAAAACGCCAGTCCTCTCTTCCTCTGTGGCCGTAGCCTGGGAATGATGTGAAAGATCACAGGCACACAAGAAAGGACCAGGCCAGATCCCTGAGTCACTGCTTGGAATGGAGGTGCTGGAAGAGCCGCCGGACCTCCAGCCAAGTGTGTATGAGAGAGAAATCAATGTTTCTTGTGTTAGATCCCTGAGATCTATGATTATTTGTTACTGCATAATTGCCTAGCCTAGCCCAACGTACATAACAATTCTTTGTCAGCCTCCTCTCCCTCATTTAAAAACTTCTACTGAATTTTGAAATTTAGATGTCTGAGAACCACACTTGAGTAGGTTACTTGAAACTATATAACCCCCCTCTCTCTTCTCTCTCTCTCTCTTATGTTTGTATGGAATTTCTGCAGTAATCCTATATAGTAAAAGACTAATATGCAAATTGACCGAACTGTGGAATGACTGGTCACTAAGATGCACACTGACCACCAGTGGGCTGACACTCAATGCAGGAGCTGTCTCCTGGTGGTCAGTGCACTCCCACAGGGGAGCCCCACTCAGCTAGAAGCTGGGCTCACAGCTGGCGAGTGCAGCAGCAAAGGCAGGAGCCTCTCCTGCCTCCTCAGCAGGCGGATATCCCCCGAGGAGTCCCAGACTGCGAGAGGGTGCTGGCTGGGTTGAGGGACCGCCCTCTCCCAGTGCATGAATGTTGTGCACCAGGCCACTAGTTAATAAATAATAATACAAGAATAAATTCTGTGCTTCATATATTCAGAAATGTAAATCTACTTTTGCCAACCTATATATATATATATATATATATATATATATATATATATATATATTTGTGTATGTGTATGTATAATTTTTAAGAACTATATTCCCTCTATGTCTCATTATATATATAGAGAGAATATGGTTCTTTAAAATTATATGTCATTATAATACATACACAATAACACATACTTTTTAAATAAAATAAGCTTCAGTGAATTTATGACTTTCATTAGATGTGTGATTTGAGACTTTGGCAATATCCCTCATAGTAATTAGTATTTCACAATAGCAGGATCAGAAGGTACTTATCTGAGCCAACTAGGACTAATGCTGTCTTTACCTTTTTATTTATTTTCTCTTATCCTCACCAAGGATATTTTTTGCATTAATTTTTTTTAAGACTGGAAGGGAGGGGGAGAGACAGAGAGAGAGAAACACCAATATGAGAGAGACACATTGATTGGTTGCCTCCCACAGGTGCCTTAACCGGGGTCAGGGATCAAGACTGCAACAGAGGTATGTGCCCTTGACTGGAATCAAACCCAAAACCCTTCAGTCCTCTGTCCTACACTCTAACCAAGAAAACTGGCTAGGGCCATCTTGACCTTTATAAAGTCTTCTTAAGACCAAGACCATTGATCTGAGTGACACAGGCCAGTCCTATCATCTCAGTGTTCAAAAGTCTTCCGAAGGGTCAAGGAAATCCCTCTATGGCTCATTTAAAATCAATTCCTCTTTATTTTACACCTATGGGAATAGAGATTAAAAATTGTTCCATGCCAGCCTAGCTGATGTGGTTCAGTGGTTGGGTGTCATCCCATGCACCAGAAGGTTCATTTCCGGGGCAGGGCACATGCCCGAGTTGCAGGCTCGATCCCCAATAGAAGTGTGCAGGAGTTAGCTGAACGATGTTTTTATCTCTCTGCCTCTCCCTTCCTGTCTGGGAAATCAATAAAAACTTTTTTTTAAAAAATGTTCCCATGCCTGTCCTCATTGAAAGCCACAGTCCGGGCCGTCACACATCCTTGTCTTCTGAGAGGTAACCGGCAGTGATCAGGCCTGTCCCCTTAATCCTCTAATAAGATTTTGACTAAGGCCGGCGAGGCGGGGGAGATGATTTGATTTTCCCGCACGTGCGGAGCGCCGCTTAGTCACGCCCTGCCCGGGTCGCGCTGGCCCGGTGCCCGTGCAGACGAGGCTTTTCATCTGCATTTGTGTGAACACTTTTTCCCATATTCATGTTCTTGCTCCTGCGTGCAGCGCCCTCTCTAGCAACTGAAGTTTGACCTTGGCTATGTTAGCAGTCTTTTCACTTATAGTTTCTGGATCATTTCTGGATATTTTCTCATTTTAAAAGAAATTATTTTTGGCCGTCCACCTGACTCAAATTAGACTTTTCTCGACTTCTGGTCACCTCAACCACAATCAGTCTTGTCCTCCTTGACCCTGTTCCTAAATGCTCTAAGTAGTCAAGGCCATTTATGTAAACACCTTATTGAACTATGTAAATAGAACGTTCCGAAGGTTGGCAGTTGCAGCCCTGTCTCCCAGCATTCCACAGATTCCCATTAACTACCGAGGGTCTCATATGTGCTGCCTGTTCTCCCCTGCCCCTGCCCCTGCCCCAGAAATCTGCTGTCACGAACGTGGAAGCTCATCTGTTTTTTGTAGAAGCAGTGTGAGTTTTGTCCCTGTTCACCAGATCTCTGATATTTCCAAAGTAGGTATTGCCTCACCTGGTCTAATACCTGAACGCGTATTTTCCAAAAATCCATCCTGAATGGTCTCCAGGATGAAGCTAATTATCGCCAGGAGTTATCGATCCACGGCTTGTGTTATTTCAGTGATTTGCCAGGACCATGCACAGATCCCCAGCCCTCCTCTACACCCCCCCGCCCCCACCGTGGGTGGTCACAGAAAACAGGCCCTCAGAAGGCCTTCGGCAGCTTGCTCCGCGCCCCCCCGCTCCTGCCTGTGGTGAGAGCTTTGAGATCCCTGCGCCAGCGCTGTCATAACCCGAGCCCACCCTCCTCTAGTCGCTGCTGAAGTGTCTTCCCCTCGCACTCCCAAGCTCAGTTAAGGCAGGGCCCGCCTGTGTGTTGGTCACCATGATGCCCACCAGGCCTGACACGGTCACGGACAGAACTTAGGAGTTCACGCCTGGAAACAGACCGGTGGACTGGACGAGGCGCCCTGCTCCCCGGACATGGCCCTCCTGTGCGCAGTGTCTGCAGAGCAGGAGGCCGGCTCGTCAGTCCTTCTCGCTGCTGTGTCCCAGAGCAGAGCGGACCAGACCAGGTGTTTGTGATGTTCCCCTGGGAGGAGCCCCAGCAGCTCGCCCGCATTAGGTGGGCTTTGGAGCTGTGGCCTGGAATGGGGGTGATTCTGCCGTCTTCCGTCCCCACTGCCTTCCCGCCTTTTGAACCGAGTCTGGTGACTTAGCTGGTTAGTGCCAGAAGTTCCCAGAAAAGCACCGGCACGTCCGCCACCGTTAGCTGCCAGCTGTTGCGTGTCTGCTGTGTGCTCCCGCCCATGCTAAGTGCTTCCCATTCACTCCCATTTGATCCTGAAAACAGCCTGCAAGGGTAGGCACTGCTGTTCCCGCCGAAGAGAACCAGATCGTGGAGTTAGCAAGTGTCCGAGGCAGGGTCTGTCCCCAGGCAAGCACGGATCCCGTGTCATAGAGTCACTTCTTATGAAGTTGGAGTCACGTGTCTTATCTATTCCAGATGAAGACTAATCGGTCACTTTGTGTGCCAGCTTTCCTCTTTATTGCTTCACCGACAATCACTGTGAATCGCTGCTCATAATTCTGCTGTGATCACGCTGACCAGCAGGAGGTCAGAGGGCACGGGGTGCAGATGGAGAAGCTGGAGCATAGAAAGTTGGGGTGATCCGTCCATGGCCACACCGGGGTCAGATGTCACTGCTTCCCCTCGGCCATTGGCGGCTTCACACTGTTGCGTTGGGTGTTCTACTTCTTGGCGGGTGTTGAGGTCTCGGGGCTCTGTCCACTCCCCCACATGCTCTGGTCTAAGACAGAGACTTAAGGCGGAGTTTTACTCCTTCAACCACACTCCGTTTCTGTTGGTGAGAAGTTATTCCAGGTCCTGTGATTTTCACCATGAAAGGTCTGGTAACCGGAGAGAACCATCTGAAGGAAGTAATTAAGCATTAGTAATACAATTACCTCTGACAAAAGACCGTTTAACTTCCCCACACCCAATAGAAAATTCATGTGCAGCTTCGGGAGCTCCGGCTGGAAGGGCCGAGCACAGCCCAGTGCCTCATCGGGTAGAGGGGTGTCGGCTCCAGCGCTGGCTGCTGGGTCCTCAGGCCGGCTGTGTGCATAGTGGCCCCCAGCCCTCCCTCCCCGCCCCCAGCCCTCCTTCCCTCCCCCTAAGGAACCCACCCCACCTGCTTATCACAGGCACAAGGCCCAGACTATTGGCTTGTGCTCGCCCCTCACCTGGCCCAGGGCACCACATCGGCAGCATGAAAGGACAATTGATTTTAAACCATGAAAGCTGACCAAGGAAATGCTCACAGGGTAGAATCAATGGCCATCCTGGTGGAAGGAAAGCCTCGGTGAATTTTTCTGAATTCCTTCACAATGTCAAACACAACTTGGTGTCAGTCCTCACCACAGTTCCCCTCAGAGTTTTCACTGGATGGCACTAAAACATGAGCTCCAGGAGAGCAGACACGGTGCATAGCACAGAGTAGGTGCGCAGAAAATATTTATTGAATGAAGGATGGTACAGAAAGGGAAGAAACCCACAGTTACTTTTCTGAGGCCACATTACTAGCAAAAAACTAAATCAAGACTTGAACCCAGGGCTGCCTAACTCTATGGAGCTCTTTCTCCGTGGTTGGTTGGCCAGGCCGCTTTGTTGGTGCGGAGAAATGGGGATTGGAGACACAAAGGTGTTCATAACCAGGAATGAAGCTCCAGCCGGAAGTCCAGGAAATGTGGCTTCTGGCCCATCCTTGCCGAAATCCCAGTGAGACCTTGAAAAGGCCCTTCTCCTCCCAAAGCCTCAGCTTCCAAATCTGTAGAATGGATAGAGGGAGCAGTGCTGTGCGGGGCTCACGTTGTCCTCACTTGCCCGGGCAGATGCCTGCTTTGTCCCCTCCCATGCCCACGGGGAGCTGGGGTCAGGGGTGGGAAGAGGGGTGACTAATTCCCCACCCTAGCACGCTGAGGAAGGGACCCCAGTGCGTTTTATTTCAGGGATGCACAAGAATTCAAGGACAGCATCCCCTCAAGCTAACAAACACCCTGAAGTGAAAGTTGAAGGGAAAAGAAAGTAGAGGCATTTGAAGGCTTCACAGCTTTTTTGGGTGGAGGGGGGCGGGGGGCGGGGGCGGGGGGGGGGGCGCTGCGTTCACTCCTGGGTTGTTGCAGCCATAATCTGAAGCAGGCGCTCCCTTTGATAGCTGCCCAGATCTGACACCCAGCAGATAAGAGCACCCCTTTCAAAAGAAGAAGAAAAAACCAGCCGCGGGTCTTTAAAGCCTCCCTTCCTGTCTGTGATATTTTTGTGCGCCATTAGAGGATGCCTATCTCGGGCCTCCGCATCCAGCCGGGGCTTTCGTCTGTCTCCGAGGCCTGGGGATTATTGATTTGGAAGGCAGGGCTAATTTACATGTAAATAAATCTCAGCGCCGGGCCGCGGGGACAGGATGTCCAGATGCCGGGACTGGCTCTTGCTGACGTCACGGCCTCATTAGCATGCGGGGGATGCGAGCACTGCAACGGCGACTTCGCCGGCACCTCCAGCAGCGCCGCCGCCGCCGCCGGTTATTATTTTTTTGGCCGAGCCGCGCATTTCCTGGTTCGGAGGCTGAGCTCCGCCACCAGCTGACTGGTTGCCCCGGGGCTGGCTCGGGCTCCGCTGGTGACGCTCGGGCTGGGGTCTGAGACTTCCTGCAGGCTGACGGCAGCAGCTTCTGGGGGAGGCGGTGGGACCCGCGGTCCCATCCTCGGAGGGAGGGAGGGGGTAGGGGAAGAAGTCACACTTTGCCCGGCCTGGCGAGCCCCCGCAGGAGCGGGCAGCCGTGCTGATTGCGGGGCGCGGATGCTGAGATGCTGAGCAGCGCGCTCCCGCCTGCCGCCTGCGCCCGGAGGGGTCCGGCTTTGCAGAAGGGCTTCTAGGAGAGGATGCGCCGGCTGCCCGCGGTCCTGCTTGCGTTCCTGGAGGCCGGGCTCGGGCCGAAAGTGAACTGGGGCAACTGACAGGCTCGGAGGGTCCGGCGGAAGCTCCGGGGAGAGGGGGCGCCTCGTCTTCCCTGGAGGTAGGTAAGGAATTTGCTCCAAATCGCGCCTCAAACAGCGGCGCCTTTGCAGACGGGGAGGAGAGCGCTGGGTCCGGAGGCTTGGCACCGGGGGAGGACATGGGGCCTCCATTATCGGAGCGAGGTGGCATGGTGCGTGGTGGCATGGAGCGTGGTGGCATGGAGTGCGGCACAGTTCGCCTTCCCTATGCTCCTTAGAAAGCTCAATTGCAAAGTGGCACGCCACCGCCGTAGGGCTAAGTCCTATTTCGTTAAAGCAGCATCTCTCCAACGTGCAGTTATCTCTTTGAGAATAATAACAGACGGGGAGGGGGTTTAAAAACTGGACACCTGGGACGGTGCCCAGCAGTCATTCCAGCTCCGAAGACAGCACCGTCTGAGGAGCCGGGAGGAGGCCGTGGCTGAGACGCCAGGTAGAGCCCTGACGCTCCAGCTGCTGGGGTTAATTTTAGCCGGAGCGTTGGGATGGGAACGGTGACATAGCTCCCCAACATGACTCAGTGTGCTCCCCACACCGGGCTTCTCTCGGGAGTGTGCACCGTTAGGTCTCCTCTCTCTCCCGGTTTCCGGAAAACCAATCCTAGCATCGCTAATCTGCCGTGGAGGTCTTGCGATGAATACAGGTGTTCGATCCCATTATCGTTATGGGGTCTTAGAATATGCTCAGGTCCAGCGGGGCTTTTATGAACCATACATAATCCTGGCTGGGCCAATTCACCGAGGGTAAGTGGTCCGTGCCGGATGCGATGCCATCCGCCGGGCCACGCGTGGCTCTGTGTAAGTTGGGCGCCAGGGTTGTCTTCCCAGCGAGAGTTCTGCCTCGAGTCAGAGTCAGTGCACCCGTGACCCCCGCCGGGGAGGGCTCAGCGTGCCGTGCACACACAGGCACGGACCCCGGTGCCAGAGCTGCCGCGTGCCAGGCTGCAGTGTGCTTGGCGTGAGCATCCCTTCCCGGGGAGAGTTTTAGACCATCGCAGTGAGACCTCCTTCCGAGGCCCCCGCTGCTCTGCTCCTGCCGCCCCGGGCTCCCCGGCTGCCGGCGCTGACACAGAGGGGTCAAGATGAGTGTTCCCATGGGCTCCAGTGGAACTCACAACTCGGACCGAATTGCTGTATTTTGAAAATTGGGCTTTTAATCCCTCCTTGACTGCTTATAAAGGTTTTGCCTTTCTATCAAATGCCCCCCTCACCACCACCACCAGAATTCTTTTTTAATGTGAAAATTAACACACATTGGATCCATCTAACATTCTTGTCTGTAAACAGTCGTGGGGCAGCCAGAAATAGTAAAATAGCTCAGTTTTAAAGGGCAGGGTTGTCAAGGTTCTCCATGCAGTGTGTGTGTGTGTGTGTGTGTGTGTGTGTGTGTGTGTGGCGGGGGTGGGGGGAATAGAAATATAGGAAGATGCATAGATGGAAGCTTAGGGACTGAGAAGGGAACTTAGAGGTTAGACAGGATGGGAGGATGGTTTTAAGCACCAAAGACACTGCGAGTTTCACCTCTGAGTGCTAATTCCTGTCTGTATGATCGGAGAGCAGCGGGACCTCGGGGCAGGGGGACCGGTCTAAGGATTTAGTGAGGTGACATGTGAAAAGCCCCTAGCACAGTGCGAGCCCCATAGTAGATGCTCGGTAAGCGTTAGCTGCTACCGTTGTTGTCGTTGTCACCTGTTCAGCATGTGATTACACTGGCTGTCACTGAAACCGAACAGTCCCCTGACGGGTGCCGTGCTCACAGCCATTTGTCAGCAGGAAGGTGTCGCCGGCAGAGAGGCTGCCCTCTCCGGGCACGGTCACGTCCATTCGCACTCAGGGCACTGCACCCTGCTGATGGACAGGATAGAGCCTTCAACTCGGGGCTACTGTGCTTGGCAGAACCAAAAGTGACCGGGTGGTGAGATGAAGAGCCTTTAGCTCAGGCCCCCTGAGGAAGCCCCCTGTTGGGGCCGCTGACAAGTCACACGCCTGAAGCTGCAGGATCCCAGTGGAGGCGTTTCTGGATCTCTGTTTGCATTTCCCTTCTGCAGCTTTGCACGGGAGAGGCAGTTCTGGGCTTTCTTCGCAGTGTGGACACTTAGCGTTCTCTTCTCCATCCAGGGAGGCCTCTGAATCTGTGCGGCCCCTCAGCGTGGATGCCACCACGTGGGCTCCTTCTGTTCTCGGGTCAGCTATTCCGGGCAAGGAGCTGGCCTCCCTGCCGCCTGCCCACGGCCCAGGCCTCTGCTCTGACGCTGTCCCCTGCCACAATCCGCCTTTGCCACATCTGTGCCCTTCCCCCTCCTGTCACGAGCATACCTCAGTCACGTGATTGGATGGCAGTTTCTTCCTCTCCTCCCGGCATCTTCCTTTTAAAGTTAGGAACTTGGAAGCGGGGTGGGTCTGAAGGACAAACTGACCGTGAATTACAGGAGCCAGCGGAGTCTAGCCTAGAGTTGCTTCTCGGGAAACTCAGAACTGGGACTGGATCGTTTCAGGTTGCCACTGGTTCTCAGTGAAGTTGTGTTTTGCATGGAGAATGGTATCTATACGTTGACAATAGCCCACCTCCCAGGTCTCCGGTTGTATCTGTGGTCCTGGGAGAGTTGCCTCCCCTCTCTGGACTTGGTTTCTTCACGTGAAAACTGGGAACAAACTCCCCTGGACTCGTGGCTGTGACGCCGTGGCGGCATGCCCGTGCCCAGTTCCCGGTGCCTCCTGGGTGTTGGCTTTATTTCCTTCCGGTGCTGGGACACACACACACACACACACACACACACACACACCTACCTTCCTATTCCCACGCAATCCCAAGATGCGAACACCAGGGGGCAGTGGTTCTAATGCTCATTTTTACAGGAAATTGCAGGCCAGAGAGGGAACATAAACATGACTTGGCCTAAATGACACAGCTGGTGACAAATCTCGACCCGTCAACTATGCATTGACTGCAAAGGCCGAGTGGGCAGGGCTCAATGCCACCCCTCTGCCCACCACCCCTCTGCCCTGCCTTGAATTAGCAGAAACCTCAGTCTTCAGAAGCCCCACGCCATGGTCTGCTTTCTTCTCTGCTGTTTTCAGATACACAAGAGTCAAATGCTCTGTCTCTCAGACAGAAATTCTAGGTGGCATTGGGGTGAAGACCCGCTAAAACCTTTCCCTGTCCTCTCCTTCCGGGTTATCATCAATGGCTGCTCCTGACTGGGAATGGCCACAAGCTACGAAGTTGGGGGCGAGGCATTGGTAAGATCTGTTTCCCTCATCGATGCTCTTGACTGGCACTTGCCACTTGGCCCTTGTCCTAACCTGTAAAGGTTTTTTCACAAAGCGTTCTCATTGTTATTATACCGTGTGTGTCGGGGGGTGGTGGTAGGGTGGGGTGGGGGGTATGTAAATAAGCAGAGGAGAACATGCTGCAATAAGGTCGCCCTGAGCCTCCCGCAGCGCACATCTCCCACATCTCCACCGGGGACCGGGCCAGTCGAGGTTGGAGACTGGTCTTCTGTTTCCTCTGGCCTGCTGTTGGAGCCGTTCTTTGTTTGGAGTCTGAAACCCGCAGGCTTGCTTGTTCTGTTATTTCCCCGGGGACAAGGGAGAGGAGGAAAGAAGCAAGGAGAGCCAGAGAAGGAGAGATTGGATGGAGGCGCTGGAGGAGGGGAGAGGGAGGCCGAGTGAAGACGCGGCTGGGAGGCTCTCAGCACCATCTCCCGCCCCCGGGAAAGGCAGCGCTGAGAAGACAAGAGCCTCTGCTCCTTCTGCTGAAACGCCTCTCCCTCCCCACCTGCCCCTCAGAACTCCGGGGCAGCCATTTCCGGTCCTAGACCTCGCTCACGGCCACATCTTTCCCCCAGAGCACCACGGCCCATTTTAAAAAGCTCATTAACTTAAAAGGGCCCGTTTTCCAGGACAGCACGAGCCTGCCTTTCCTTGCTGGGTGTAGAGGGCAAACACAGTTGGCTGTCGGGTCTGTAAACATCAAGCTGGCTGAACCGAGGCCTCGGCTTTTCTGAGAGCTGACACAGAAGAGGAGCAGCGACACTGGGGGCAGGAGGTCCAGGGGCGACATCACAGTGGGCGGGGAAGGCAGCGGGGAGGGCGGGGCTGGCCAGTCTGAGAGCGCTTCCGGAGTCAGGCCCACCAGAGCTACGGGATGAGCCTGTGCAAGGAAGAAGCAATAATGATCCCCTCCTTCTTCCTGGTCCTGCATCCGAGCTGCTGCATGGAAACCGTCCTGTGGCCCAGAAGGGCCAGGCACCATTGACCCTGGGGTGGCACAGAGATGGGGCGACCAGGGGCCATCGTGAGTTGCCTCCACCTCTCTGGCACTGGGAGTGCACTGGGCCCAGCTCCCTCTCCCCTCACCCCTTGGCTCCTTAAAATCCAACCTTGCAAGTGTTACCCAGCCCCATCCAGGGTTAAAAGTAACCGGGACAGGAATTCTCAGCATTTCGTTTCAGTTGGGCGGGATGCCATTTTTCCAGCTCTTTTCTTGGCATCCGTTCATCAGTTGTGAGTCCTCAGAGATGCTGGTTCATGAAAATTCCAGGGCTCAGCTGAACACAGCCCTGCTTTCTGTGGTCGCCAGGTCAGCTGGCTTTCAGGGCAGCTGTTAGTATAGATAGACGTGTATATTTTGGGTGTCTGTGTGTCTGTATATAGTCTGCACGTTAGTGCTTATGTAAACGTATAGAAGAAATAATAACTATTGCAGACTAAGCACCTACTGTGTGCTAGCTGGCATGAAAGCTGGGGAAACCAAGACTCCTAGAAGTTAAGTAAGTTGGCCGCATTACACAGACAGGAAGAGTGAAGCTGGGGTTCAAATCTAGCATAACCGCAGTGCAAAGCCTGAATGTCCACCACTCTAGGCCCCCTTACACTTTTCACTGTAGTATCCTCTGCGAATGCTTTTCCTTCTGTGGATCCCTCATTATTTAGCTGCTGCATTGAAATCCCTTGGGCTGATCTTTTGGTAAAAGTGGAAACACCCAAGAGAATGTCAGGCATAAAAAATCATATGGCTTCTTCACCCACAGCTCTGCTTGTGGCTTTTGGAATGAAAGAAGGGTGAGGGCGGTTGGAGAGTCAGTAAGACACACTGAGATGAGGATGAGAAGCCGCAGACCAGCGGGGGCAGCCCTTTGTTGGACGCGAGGGCACATGGGACGTTCTGCTGGGCTGAGGTGTGGCCGTGGGCACCAGCTGGAGTCTATAGAGACAGGGGCCGAGCTTGTTGGCTCTTGATCTCTAGTTCCAGGCACATCAGGTTCCAACCAGAATTCTTGGTTCATCTGTCTGAGCCTCAGCTCTTTCTTCCCTAAAATAAAGGCCCTGATTCAAACGAACTGTTAAGTTCTCATCTGGCACTGACCTTGGTTAAGTGTGAACTGGAAGAATGAAGGCAGCCCTATCGGGGAAGGTGTGTGATCTGCATGGCGCGCCGCTCTTGGGTAGACAACTAAAAGGTCAGGTTTTATATCAGGACCTGACCGCTCTGTGTTAACTGTGTGTTGGAATCTGAGAAGCAGGAACCTTCTAGAACAGCAGTCGCCAACCTTTCGGACCTCACGGACTACCAGTGGTCCGTGGACCACCATTGGTGACCACCGCTCTAGGGAATGACCTGAAGCTTCCTGAAAACACATTGACCTTTGAATGTTTCAGAGGAGAGAGGAGGGGAGAGGCCCCCTCAGTGTGCTGGTTCTCCCGGCTGCGTCTGCAGCGTGCTGGCGACCTGGGCTTCTCCACTGTGCCCACCTGGGGAGATGCTGAGATGCAGATGCTGCTCCTACAAGCTCCTTGGTGATACTCAGCCACCTTTACCATAAGGATAAAGTGTCCCACAGCAAAGAAAATGCCACTCCATTCAGAGGGCCCGGGTTCTAGTCCTAGTGTCCTCATTTCTTACTTGAGTAAATCACTTTGTTGCTCTGTGACTCAGTTTCTCCTTCTTAAAAGTAATACAAATAATTAACAACTGACATTTGCTGACAGCTTACACTGGCAGGCAGGGCGCTCACTGCTTTATGTACTATATCTTATTTACCCCTCGTGATAACCTGATGGTGTCATCTGCACTCCTCAGAAACTAAGCAACGAGGGTAAATTACTTGCCTCAGGTCACAAATCTAGTAAGCGACCAAGATGAATTTGAATTCATCCCACGTAGCTCTGGAGCCTTCACAACTTACACAGGCCATAGATGTGAAGGATCTTGGAACTTATTTGTGTGTGTATTGCACAAACATCTGCAAGTAAATACATTCCCTTCTGTGATATATTGTGCACTTATTCATATTTAGGCCCCCTGAGATTATAAGAAATAGCTGTTTGCTAAATGAGGTTTTTCACTTAAAATGCTTTGGTTTATATAAATTAAAATCTAATGCTTTGTGAAGCTTTGAAGAACACAGGTGTGCTTGCTCTGCTGGCTGGGATAGTTCAACAAGGGGAAATGTTAGCTCAGAGAAATGTTTAGGAGAATGGGAAGTTATGGTTAACCGAGTTTCTGGTTATTTGTAATTAAAGCCCATTAGTTTTCGATCTTTTTTTCCCTCCGTAAATTTGGACGATATATCTGATCACTTTTCTGCCTTAATAGAAAGAGCAGGGTTACCCAGCTGAGAGTATCTTGCGATTCTGGATATGACAGCCATGTACATAATGATCCTAGACCTGACTTCCCAGTGAACTTGCCTTGTGAGTGCAAGTCAGAGGTGGTTGATCATGAGCATCATGTTGGTTTGCCATCTCTCACCTCACTGGACAGCAGCCTGTGACCTTCAGGATCAGCAGATGCCTGCTTTCTCCCCTTACTCCTCTTTATTCTCCCAGAAGCTTCTATTTAAATGGGAGGGAAGACCTTCTTCAGTGGGGAAAATTGTTCTTATTTGGATGTGTAGAATGGTTTAACTCCATTCTTGGGAATGTCAGGACCATGGTATTAATAAGGCAAAGATCGGCACCCGCATCGGCAGGTCCTGTCCAATGCAGACCTCACTAATGAGCACCACACTCTTCCTACCAAGACCCAACACAACCTCAGAATCCTTCTCAACACAACTCTCCAGGCAGCCTCTACCCATCAGTTAGCGCTGACCCAGGAGGCTTCACCTTGCCAACTCCCTGCAAGTTGGTTCTCTTTTCAGCTGGTAAATATTTATCAAACACCTGTCAATTGCATAGACATGCTGAAAAGAAATTCTACTTCCCCCTTATTCTTCCTCCCCAAAGCGGATGACCTGAAGACTTACTGAAAGTTTTAGTTGACTTTCTGTTTAATGAAGGTTGTCATTGACTCTTTTCTTTCTCTGGGATGTACATCCTGTTGTTTGGTTAACACGGTTACTATTCTTGAGGCTCCTGTCGCTTTTCATGGCCTGTGGTTCGGCAGCATCCCTGCTGTGAGGCTCCCAGCGAACTCTTCTCAGTAGGCATCCTCTGGGCAGCGGTCACCAACCTTTCTGACCTCATGGACCGCCAGTGGTCCATGGACCACTGGTTGGCAACCGCTGCTCTGGGCAATCCATTCATTGGCTGCGTGGTCAGTGCAGAGCGGGTGGCTGCTCTTGGCTCAGCAACAGCTTATCGGTCAAGATTCAGGAGTTCGTTTAAATTATACTTGCATTTTGAGTCCATCATCTCAGAAATCGCTTAGAATGCCTGTCAAGACTGGAAGCTTGCATGCATTGGAGCAATGTACACGGTACCCCAGCCCACTGTCTCCCCCACCCCCCACCCCCATGCTTCCTGTGCAGGCTGGGCTACTTGGAAACACCTGCCTTGTAGGAAGCATAATGAACACGCAAGCGAAGAATTCAGCGTTGCTCTCTCGGCAGCAGGAGCTTGGGCCTGGCCAGAATGGCTTCTGAAGGCGAGCAGCCCAATCACTGGGCTCGATTTAGTCAGACAAGCTTGGACTTGTCTTTCTTTCATGCTATCAGTTTGGCTGCCTACACGTCAAGGAGTCCTGCCCTTGCTATGCATAAAAATTGCTTTAAACCCTGTACCACTGACCTGCTAAGATTCCGCATCCTCAATGGTAACTGATATCTAACGTGCTCTTCTGAGTTTTCAAAGGAACATTGCAGATCGTGAGAAATAGAGCAGCTGTAAGATCCGAGGCACTGAATCTGCGCTATGGTGAATATGAGAGAAGACCTTTTACACTTACCCACTTCTGTGAACCGGGTGGTTTGAACTTGGAATCCAAGAGTACCAAAGGTCCAGAGAAGGAAGACAGATGAACTTTTTGAAATTAAATGCTAAACTTTCTGTGAATGTGTATATGTTCATTTTTTTAAGGATGAGGGTCCAAGCTTTCATCAGATTCTTAAAGACATGAAATCACCCAAAAGGTTAAGAACCGCTAAAGTGGCTGGAAGATTGTTGTAAATGCATCCAGGGAAACCTCTGTATGTTAATGTGGGACTGGAAAAAACTGTCCTCTGTGGAAATACACTTTCTCCATGGCTGCCCCAGCTGATGCCAAGCTCAACAGAGAATCCCTGCTTCTCTGAGCTAATTGCGGTCTGTGGTCTTCAGATACCAAGGCCACAGGTGCACGTATTCTTCTGCATTTCAGACACTTCTGATTACTCATTTAACAATGTTTTGAACATTTACTTTGGGTTAGGCCAGGAGTTTTAGTCTTTCTATATTCAAGGCATTCTCTCAAATATTGGCCATTTGCAATACATGTAACAGAATAAATCACATTACAGTTATGGTACAGTTCTCAGTCTTGGTCTTTCTCCACAGTAAACACATTGTCCTCTGCCCTAACCATCCTTTTTTGCACACTTCCACATAGTCCAGGAAAAGAGGCAGTCTTCCTCGGGTGCAGTTTTGAAGATACACTTGTAGTAAAATATATTTTTAATTATTTTGCATAAAATAAATAGTGAAAAATGTTACACGTTGGTCATATCTTGTTTGCATGACCAGGAACGGTCCTTGCCTACTGGTTTGGAACCACCAGGCTAGATTCTAGGCTTAGGCATTCGAGATTCACCTTTTTTAAAAACTACCTATGGCATGCTCAGTGTCCTAGATAGACACAAGGTAAGCTCCTTGACCTTACAGAAGTTACATTACTGCGGGAAAAACATACTAGGCACATCAACAAGTAAGGTCGTTTCTGATAGTGAAAAATGTTAGGGGAAAAAATGTACGGAAAATAGAATAGGCAGTGAATGAGGAGGGGATATAGTTTGCAGAGTCCTTGTTGGAGGCCCTTTGAGTGATGGCTGAACAAGGAAAACTAGCCAGGTCCTGAAGGGCAGAGGGGAAGATACTCCAGGCAGAGGAACAGCCCCGGCAAAGAACCTAAGGGGGCGATGGCCTTGGCACGTTCCAGAACACAAAGGAAAGGTCAGTGAGGCTGAAGCATGGCAGACAAGATGGGCAGCGGGACAAAATGCAATGGAGAGAGAGAGGAAGGGGCCAGACTCTCTGTCAGATCTGGTGGGCCAGGGTCAAGGAACCTGTACTTCATTTGAATTGCAGGGGCATGCCATTGCACGTTTGAAGCAAGATTGTTGAGTGTTATCATGATTGTTTAAGAAACAAACAGCTGGTGGAAAACAGGCTCTAGAAGAGCAGGGGCGAAAGCAGGGGATTAGAAGTGGCTGTGCCATGGCCCAGGCAAGAGGCAATGGTGCAATGGACTAGGGCCGTGGTCAGCAAACTGTGGCTCACGAGCCACATGCGGATCTTTGGCCCCTTGAGTGTGGTTCTTCCACAAAATACCACGGCCTGAGCGATTCTATTTTGAAGAAGTGGCGTTAGAAGAAGTTTAGGTTTAAAATATTTGGCTCTCAAAAGAAATTTCAATCGTTGTACTATTGATAGTTGGCTCTGTTGGCTAATGAGTTTGCCGACCACTGGACTAGGGGAGTAAAGATATGGAAATGGTGAGACGAGACGGTGCATGAATGACTGAGACTTTCCTCATGCACAAGAGCCTGGGCTGGGGTGTTCACTGTATCAACTAACTGAGCATGTGCGGGCATTGCCACATCCAAACAGACTTTGGGGAAGAAGAGTCTTCTAGGGGCAAACATCCTCAACCATCACCCTCTCAAATCTGGACGTAACAAATTTTAAATGATTTCCAAACCTTACTCCTGTGGACCATGCACAGTCAGTTCACCAATGGCTTCGTTCCAACAGCGCATGGAATCAAGAAGTGCCATTTCTCTGTGTCCTCCCCTCTGCTTCTTGTGATGCAGAAGGAGGAGGCTAGTCGTAACAAAACTGCCAGATCCTCTCCAGACACCCAGCTCGAAGGAGGGAAGCCAGCATCTTGCCTTTGTGCCTGTCCCTGCTGTAAGATGCCCTGAGAGACTTGTTTAGTTTTTTCCCTTGGACTTGGCTGCACCAGGTCTCTCCTGAAGGCAAGGTCTTTCCCTGTTGGTCTAACTCTGCACCCAGAGGCTCACCGCCAGCATCAGTGTTCGGTCCGCGCCCAGAGCCCCAATGCCCTTGTTCCCCGAGTCCGCTGGGGTGAGCTTGAGCCTTTGGCCTCCTTCGCAGGGGAACACGGATTTCTGGGAAGTTTAGCCTTGAGCCTCAGCACGGACAGTTTGGAAGGGTGTGACCACTGCCAGATTCCCCACAAGCCGAGCCCCTGAGGGATGCTCTTGCCAGCTGGCCCCCGTCCACCCCGGAGATGGCTGCGTCTCAGTGGTTCTCTGTGCGTGGGGCTGGCCGCGTGCCCCTGGATGGAAGGCTGCCTAATATAAACGGAAAACGTTATTAATAAGCAGCCACTTAAGAATGTCCTTCGACTTGCCAGTGATTTGGGGGGCTCCCTGTGGACAGAGAAAGAGGCACAACTTGTTTTACACGGACTCAGGGACCAGCGCGGCCAGTCGGAAGGGGCCTCAGCAAGGCATTCGGGGGTTTGGGGCAGAGCGCCGGGGCCAGCACTTCTGGGTTCGCTTTTTCATTTCCATCATCGGGCTGGGAGAGCTTGGGTAAGCTCCAGCAACTCCGTGAGCCTTGGTCTTCCCATCTGTAAAATGAGGAAAGTCATTGTTTCTATCGCGGGCTGCGTTTTGAGGGTGACATAAAGAATATGCGGAAAGTGCTTAGCATCGAGGCCACCGATCCCTCGGAAATGTTTTCTTGCAAAGAAAGTTGGGGAAATCAGGCCCTAGAGATGGAACAAAACGGGCATTACTTCCCCTGTCTTGGCGGGGGGGGGGGGGGGGGGGGACCAAATCCACTTGAAACTGTAGACATCCAGTACAATAAGGTGACCAGATGTCCCGCTTTTGGCGGGACAGTCCTGATTTCTAACAATTTGTCTGACATCCCACCGAGTTTTAAAAAAGTCCCAATTTTTGCCAAAAATGTAAAATGCCGCAGGACACTGGACAAATTATTAAAGATCGGGACTGTTCCGCCAAAAGCGGGACATCTGGCCACCTTACAGGTCACCTTACAGTACAAGCCCAGCCCGCGGCCCTCTGGCTGCACCGCCTCTCTCCAGCTGCAAGGAGGCAGTGAGCGTCTTGCTCTCTTGGCAGTTCAAAGACTCGCCGGGGTGAAACGTGTGTGGTGAGCTCTGAAGTGCGTCATTAGTCCCGGGGTCATTCCCTTAATAGCCAACCTGTCCATCTCACTGTATCTTGGTAAGAAAAAGAAAAAAAAGGTTATAGCTGAAACCGGTTTGGCTTGGTGGATAGAGCATAGGCCTGCGGACTGAAGGGTCCCAGGTTCGATTCCAGGCAAAGGCATGTACCTTGGTTGCGGGCACATCCCCAGTGGGGGATGGGCAGGAGGCAGCTGAACGATGTTTCTGACTCTCTCTCCCTCTCTCTTCCTCTCTGTAAAAAAGTCAATAAAGATATGTGTTTGTTTTTTTTGTTTGTTTTTTTAGTTACATGTGTAGCCTTGAAATATTGAAAGCATGGTAAAGGTGTAGTAGTCTTTTGGTAAGGATGGTCATTAAATCACTTCGCTCCGCCCAGCACACCTTTAATGTATCCTAGGTGTTTCATAAAGACATAAAAACCGCTTGTTCATCACCGGTTTAGATCTGTCTCCTTTCCAACAGCATGCGGTATGGAGGCCCAGCTCAGCCTCTGCAGAGCAGGCACCACCACCACGTCTGTTTCCCTGTTTTACTTTCTGTCCCTGCACACAGCATGCGGCCCGGCCGGCATAATCAGGCGTCGCTGTGCCAAGCATGCTGCGTGTATTAAGTTATTTAATTCTAACAAGCACCTCGATGACGTGGCAGAGTTAGGATTCGAACCCAAGTCACTGTGCCTCCAGAATCGAAGGCTGCACTGTGTAGACTGCCTTCAAGCCCTTAGGGGGTATTTAAGGTCTCAGCTCTTGTCTACGTGTGGTGAGCCAGCTTCTGCCACAAGGCAGGTAGAGACCGTCAGCAGACGGCATGGAGAGAAAGAGAGGAAGGCACAGGTGTTTTGTGGCATCTCCCGGCCCTTGCCTTGCAGTTTGGAGGCGGGGTGTTAGTCATTTCCTCAGCAGGGCTCGTCTGCGGAGGAGGAGCTCTGGGGACCTGCTCTGCTGTGTCCAGTGCAGCGAGGACGAACACGCTACGAAGTCACGTGAGCCTGTGGGCAAGGCGAAGTGGAGGAGCCTCCCCACCAGGAGTAACCGCCACGCACCCACCTTGCTTCGTTCTTAGCCAGCAGTGGGTCTGCCAGCAGCGAAGGAAAGCGGAGCTTCTCTAGATACGCACAGCTTTGGGTAGAAACGCAGGGGGGCAGGTAGCAGTGTTGCCATGGAGACACCATCGGGGCCATGCTCTTCTGCTTTGCAGGCTCCCTCTGTCTGCTCCTCACCATCTGAACTAGCTAGCTGGCGTCTGCTGGGCAGATTCCTCCCTGGCTGTGAGCACGTTTTCGATAAAGGAAGCCTCCTTCCCATGGATTGCATGTGTCAGCCTCCAGCTGCCATCTTGTCACCATCTAAGACTCCTCTCCACATCTTTTTTTAATATATATATATATATTTTTTCATTAATTTCAGAGAGGAAGGGAGAGAGAGAGAAAGAGATTGAAACATCAGTGATGACAGAGAATCACTGATCAGCTGCCTCCTGCACACCCCCTACTGGGGATCGAGCCCACAACCTGGGCATGTGCCCTTGACCAGAATTGAACCTGGAACCCTTCAGTCCACAGGCTGACACTATCCATTGAGCAAAACTGGCTAGAGCTCCTCTTAATATCTTGATGACTCCATGCTCTCTCCCACCTCCACGGCTTTATTTACCTGTTGGAAATGCCCCTTTCTTCTCCTTGTGCCTACTTACCCTCAGGTGTAGCTTCCTCGGGAGGCCCTCCCTTCTCATGAACAGGGACTCTAGCACAGTGCTTGGTTTTCTATCAGTCACTGACCCAACAACAAAGTCAAAGTACTTTTCACTTCTGTTTGTTTTAAAATATTTTGAAAAAATCACAATGCTATGTAGAGCTTAAAATAATAATATAATGAATTTCCATGTACCCTTTTAGATTTCTCCATTGTTCACATGTTGCCACATCTGTGCTCTCTCCCTCCTCCTCCTCATCCTCCTCTCTCCCTCCTGCTACCCCACATCCACACATTATTATTATTGCAGATACCATGCTGTAGCTGTATGTATATCTCAGCATCTGTCTCCTCAGAAGAAGGACGTTGTCTTGGACATCCCACAATTACTCTTCACTTTGAAAGTTACAGTCTAGCTGTGGCTGTATCTTGGTGTGCCAGTGATACAGGGACTCCTTACTGGTTTTTGTTTGTTTGTTTTAATTCTTTGCCACACCTATCAGAATGCACAGTGCATAGCTGATGCTGAGGGAATTACTGTTGAATAAGTAAAGCAGCCTGCAGCAAATATTTTTGGCATCCCCGTATTCCCCCATGGCACTCCCCACTCCCGAGTGCTTGACCCACGGTTCCTGCCGCAGTAGGAGCTGCAGCTTTTTGTTGAGCTGACCTGTCTGGTGTGCGGAGTAGGCCAGGGGGCCCCGGGAGTGGTCCTCACCCAGTGGCTGTAGGGAATGGTGCCTAAGTACCCCTGCGACCTTGACTCTCCAGTGGGACATCTCTGAGGACTGTCTGTGCCATCCTGTACCTCCTCTACTGAACTGAGTGACAGATGAGCAAAGCTCCAACTTGCTCATCACCTTGCTGGGTGTCGGCATCCTTCCCTCCCTTGCTTCCCTTCTGCAGTTCCCTGCAAGACCCTGGGGGTTACCCTCAAACTTCATTATGCTCACGTGACTTTCGAGGATTGGATTCTGGGGAAGCCCAATGTCTGTCATTGCCCATGTTGCTGAGACATTATACCTGAGAGATGTCCAAAGTAGGAAAAGTCATCCAGGAGGCTTATTTTAAGGAAGAATGTATATCCACTACTAAAAAATTACAAGATAATGCATCTAAAGGAGGACTCTGTATTTCTTAATTGAAGTATGAGCTGACATATGAATTAAGAGAGGAAACAACTGCCACTGAGAATTATCCTATCCGAGCCTTGGCAGCGCCAGGCAGAGAGAAGCTCCTCGTGGCACAGATGGCCAAAACCACGGGGCCCGGGCGAGGGCAGGCAGCAGGGTTTTGGCTCCCAGCACACACCAGCCTCGCACCCAGCTGGCCCTGTCATGGTCTCCGCCCTTCAGCTTCTGTGTTTATTAGGAAACCATTTTTCCTTTCTCACAGAGATAGAAATCTTGCTTCCTGACATGGCAAGTGTCAAGGTTCATGCTTGGGTCCCTCATTCAGATGGAGTGTTTGCCAGAAAGGGAGGGAAAAAATATATTGTGGCTCAGTGAGGGAGTTAAGGAGCCAGGAAGGCTGCAGGTAACAGAATATGCTGATGTCTGCGTATCAAGACAGAGGGATATAGGAATTCCCAGGAGAAGGAAATTCAGGAGAATGGAAGAACTTTCCTACGCCCACGGTGGCACCAGTGGCTCAGCCAGTTTGGTCTCTGTCATCAATGCAGACACTGATGGGAGAGGGGAGGACACACGCCACCTCCTGAGAGTGACTCATGCCATACTCTTCCCACCTCAGAGCCTTTGTACCTGCCTTCCCTGTGCTGTATGCCTGATATCTTCATACAGTCCCTGGCACACATAGATGCCCAATCACTGTTGTCTGTCTGGATGGGTGGTTGATAGGTTGAATGTATCAGTAGATATGGATGGGTGGGTGGATATGGATGGATGATGGATGGATATGGATGGATGGATATGGATGAATGGATAAATGGATATGGATGGATGAATATGGATAAATATGGATGGATGGATAAATGGATATTGATGAATATGGATGGATGGATGGATAAATAGATATGGATGGATGGATGGATATGGATGGGTATGGATGAATATGGATGGATGGATAAATGGATATGGATGGGTATGAATGAATATGGATGGATGGATAAATGGATATGGATGGGTATGGATGAATTGGATGGATGGATGAATGGATATGGATGGGTAAGGATGAATATGGATGGGAGAAGGATGGAATGGTGCACAGAAGGAAAGAAGGAAGGCAGATCTGGCCACACTACTTAAAACAAGGTGGTAAACATAGCACTGGTCTGGAGTCAGAGGCCATAGGTTCTAATTTGTCTGACTTTAGTCAGGTGGCTTATGAGTGCATAACCCACATTTTTAAATCTGTGAAATGGATACAAATGCCAACTTTCCAGGTCTGGTGGGAATGAATAAATGAGATAAACGATGTAAAAGTAATATGAATATTATAAGCCCTCCATAAATGTAAGAGATGATGTTAATAGTGAAAATACAGCCACAGTGCTCAGCCTGCTCTGCCATCCTCCCGTGCCAAAGCGCATGTTGGAATGAGAGGCCAGCGGCAGGGCCCTGGAGGTCTCACTTGTGTGGATTCCTTGATCCTTTGGGGGCAGGCTGTCACCTTTTGGAGCGACCTCATTTCATTCCAGGCCAGCCTCACACATGTTTTTAAAATACCTCTGTATTGATTCTTAGGGAGAGAGGAAGGAAAAGGGATAGAGAGATAGAAACTTTGATAAGAGAAAATCATCAATCGCCTCCTGCACACCCCCTACTGGGGATCAAGCCAGCAACCTGGGCATGTGCCCTTACTGGGAATCGAACCAGTGACCTCTTTTTAAAATATATATATATTTCATTGATTTTTTTACAGAGAGGAAGGGAAAGAGATAAATAGAAACATCGATGAGAGAGAATCATTGATCAGCTGCCTCTTGCATTCCTCCTACTTGGGATGTGCCAACAACCAAGGTACATGCCCTTGACCGGAATTAAACCCGGGACCCTTCAGTCCACAGGCTGATGCTCTATCCACTGAGCCAAATCGGTTTTGGCAGCCAGTGACCTCTTGATTTGTTGTGGCAGAATGCACGGGAGAATGATCAGCCAGCACTCCGAGGGAGGAAAGTTTAACCTTTATTTCGCAGATCTGCTGGTCCAGGGGGATTCTGGGTCCAAAGCCTGAACTGACCTCGTGGGGAGGCTCTGACCTATATATATCTCCTCCCGCAGCGGGCCTCTGGGGTCCTCGCAGCTCCTCCCGTCAGTCTGGGTGGGCCTTGGGGGCATGCTCCATAGGTCTGCCTAAATCAGCTGGGGTGGGCTCTGCAGCCTGCCCAAGTCAGAGTGGGGAAGTAAGACGACAGTTTTAACCGGATACTGAGCTAGGTTGCAAGCTCTCCCCGTATGTCCCCCATTTTCCTTTTCAGGTTCATGGGTTGCCACTCAACCACTGAGCCACACCAGCTGTGCCCCACACATATATTTTCGTCTGCCTTCCTCTCTGCCATTCTGATCCTCCACATGTTTTGGGGGATGTGGAAGGCGACGCTGGAGTCCTGTGACCTGTGCAGGTTTTTTGGTTTTTTTTGGGGGGGAGGGGGAGCAGTTTAGCTTGTGTTCTTTGCGATAGCTCAGTTTTGACAGCTCCTCCTTACTCACGGTGGGATGATCTCAGCAATCTCTTGGGGCAGGTGGGCGCTGCTTCCGTCCTTACTGGTTCACTGGAGCACAGGGGGTGATGCCTTTTTTGTCACATACAAAACCCCTGTCTCTTTATCCACTTACTTCCCGGCAGCTTGCAGCCCAGGAAAAGCTCTCTTCCCGAGAAACTCTTTATTTACCTCTGAAAGCCTGGGCGAGGTGTTCCCAAAGGGCAGCAAACTCAGAACAGCTTTCGGCTCATTGCGGGCTGGTGCTTTGCACGGCACGTGAGAAGGCGATGCTCGCGTTGGCAACCCAAGGGGCCCGGGCAGCAGAGCGGCCCGCGAAAGCCAGGGTCCTGCCCTGTGGCGCTGGGCCGTCCTGCCGGGGCAGGCCTGCAGGTGGTTGGCGGTGACGTCAGTTATTGCAGCACCGGGAGCGTGTGACTGATGTGCAGAGACGCAGCCCAGAGCCAAGGCTCGGTGGTTTCAAATGAGCCCTGCCCCGTCTCTCCCCACCAGCCCAGAACACTCCGAGGCGATGGGTGTTAAAACCTGGTTTTCAGGGGTTCTTTATCTGAGGGACCCAACTTGACTCCGAGATGCCCATGAAGACACGTGCAACCCCACGTTGCCGGCATCCTCCGGGCTGTGTAAGTGCATCCTCTGATCCTGCTACCGGGAGCCAGATCAGAACTGACCCCCGTACCGGGTTGGATAACGCACCTCTCCTTGCAGGGTGCGCACACGTGGGGGGCTCTGGCTCCACAGTCATCCCAGGCAGGCAGGCGTGGCTCCCGGCTCACCGAGGGGGAGCAGGCTGGAGGCTGGTCTCGTTTCCTCCACGAGGGAGCCGGAGGGCCGCAGCTGTTTCTGTTTAGCGGGGTTATCTCTGGGACGGGGAGGAGTTTTGAAATATTTTCCTTCTTCTGGTTTCTATGTAATTCCTGATCCTTTTCCACATTCACTGCGTGCTGCTGTTGTTTAGGGATAAGGAAGCAGTAACTTTAAATTATAAGGAGGAAAAAGATTTCCTCTCTGGAAGAGTTAAAAGGAACCTTTGGTGAGCTGGCGCCATGGAAGAATCTGAGTGCCCAGGGCACATCTGTGTTTAACAAGAAGCTCCGGAGGCCGCAGGGTTATGTCAGCGCTATTGCCTTGAACGAAGGTGCATTTCCCCACGCCTGATGCCGGCTTCCTGAAGCGTTGCCACATTGAGTCCGGCATTGCGCATGCCCATCAATCACGTGGTCTGTGTTGGGGCTGAGTCACGCTGTAAGTCAAGCATGTCAGGCTAACACAGGCCAAATAAGCGAGGCATGTGGCCTGCAGGCCTTGAGTTTGACATGCTTCCTGTAAGCAGTCTGCCCCGTGACCCTGTGCCTGAAGGTGGCCTGAACCTGATCTGGCCATGGACTTGGGCAGAGACGCCCACACCACAGCAGGAGGACAGTCGGCAGGGCTGGCAGCGAGGCGCATGCTGGTGGCTGGTGTGGTCCTTCCTCCCACCAGCACCTTCGTGCCAGTGCCCCAGGGGGTACCCAGCTGAGTGACAGGTGGGCTTAGTCACATCAGCATTTAAGACATGGTGATCAGGAGGAGTTGGCGCAGGAGGAAATGATTTTTTTCAATGTATGTTGCCCAGCCCTAGCTGGTTTGGCTCAATGGATAGAGGGTCAGCCTGCAGACTGAAAAGTCCTGGGTTCGATCCCAGTCAAGAGCACATGCCCTGATTGCAGGCTCAATCCCCAGTAGGAGGCATGCAGGAGGCAGCCGATCAATGATTCTCTCTCATCGTTGATGTTTCTCTCTCTCTCTCTCTCTCTCTCTCTCTCTCTCTCTCTCTCTCCATAATCCACGAACGGGCACCTCCTTTACATCCGGGTAAGTGCTGGAAAAGACCTGAGAGGTCCAGGGCTGTGCTGGCTCCCACGCTGGTGCCTGGGGGCCTTGGGGCCTTAGGACAATGGAAAGGCCTGGGGTTGGGGGAGGCAGTTGAGCCCCAGAGCAGCTGAGTTCAAGGTCCTCTTCCCTCACATCAGCTTGGGCAGCTCTGTGCTGTAAATTGAATCATCTCCATGCGAGTCCTTCTGCAGAAGTATTTTCCTCTCATTAAAACATGGGGGTGGGAGTGGAAGAGAGAGAACAGGAGAAATTTTAAAGGGACTTAATGATGATTACAATCGCCTCCAAATCCAGAAAGCTGCAGTCTATGGCGTGAACTTGACAGAATCGTGTGATGAAAGATGATCCATATTTTTGCTTCATTTTATCCCTTCTCACGCCAAACAAGACATGAAGGCTCGGAGTTTAGTGTTGCAGATAACCTGTCAAAGTCTCAAGGCTGAGCCCCCTCACACATACCCAGTCTTCTTGTAGGGAGTCCTTCCACATCGCTGCACAGAAGGTGGTTGGTAGAAATTGTTAGTCAGCCTCCAGTGCGGCCACACGCAGGTGAGCAGAGAACCGGAAATGGTTCAGAGGAGAGCCCCACCTGCAGGGCTGTGTGTGCCACGGAAGAGCGAGCGGATTGTGGCTTCTGGGTGTGGGAGCGAATGAATTAATGGCTGCAACTTCTGCGCGGAGGGTGCAGGGGCCGTTGCTGGGGAGAGGGAAGGAAGGAAGGGGAGCTCAGGATCTCTGCTCTCTGAATCATGCCTCCTTCCCTGGAAACTTGTCATTCACAAACCCAATTATGTGCAGGTAGAGTGTCAGCTCTGACAGAGTGAAACCAATGCACGCTTCATATGGTTGGGTTTTTTTGTTTTGTTTTGTTTTTAAATGAAATCCTGCTTTACTAGCAAGCTCTATTTTCATAATATCTATTTGAAAAGGAAAAAAAAAAAGGCCAAATCATATGCTTCCCGACGCACTCCTCAGAAGCTTCCATCACTGTCCACAGAGAGCCGTCGGGCATTGCTGTGCGCATGTGCCAGGAGGGGGAGACTCATGAGGACCCGGAGAAACCAACCCTCTGGGCCTTGCCTCTGACCCTCGGCTCCTTCCCGAGCCTCTGGGCCTTGGGTCCCCATTTGTAAACAGAGGTTATTAAATTAGTCTTTCCAAAGGCGGTGATGGGACCCTCTGGGTTGAAGATTCTTTGCAAATAAAAATGCCGTGCCACAGCCTGTCAGCCATAAATGAAGACGGATGGCGGGCGGCTAGCAGGGAAACACACATCTTCCTGGTTTTGATTTACCACTTTTCTTTTTTCACATCTTTTCTTTTCTCCTTTTTTCCTCTTCGGTTTTGGTTTTGCTTTTTCTTTATGGATTGAGCTTTAGAAAGAGAGAGAAGGAGAGACCGACTTGTTGTTCTGCTTGTTTATGCATTCCTTGGTTGCTTCCTTATGTGTCCTGACCAGGCATCGAAACCACAATCCTGGTGTATCCAGGTGATGCTCTAACAACTGAGCTACCTTAATTGTTAATCAGGGGCTGGTTTTGATTTTTCTGAATGTTTTTGTTCAGGAGTAAAAGCCTATTCTGGCCTGGCCAGTGTGGCTCAGTGGTTGAGCATTGACCTACGAACCAGGAGCTCACTGTTTGATTACCACTCAGGGCACATGCCCGGGTTATGGGCTCCATCTCCAGTAAGGGGGCATGCAGGAGGCAGCGATCCATGTTTCTCTCTGATTGATGTTTCTCTCTCTCTCTCCCTCTCCCTTCCTCTTTCTAAAAACAAACAAACAAACAAACAAACAGTAAAAACGTGTTTGTTTTTAAAAAGTGTATTCTTGGAATCAGGGATGCTGTCTGTAAGGAGCTGTTTTTGTTCAGGAGTCAGAACCTCCCTTGCACCTCTGTTTGGGGCTGGCTTTGACCGCGTTGCTCAGCCGCTCCGGGCCTTTGGAAAGCGGCAGTGGACTGGTCTGCCCTGGTGTGCAGTCTGTCATGTTGCCTGTGTATGCTACGCTTCCCGCTTCTAATAATGTCGGGTCTCAGGGCTCTGTGTTCTGGTCGGTAACCCAGTGGCTAGCGCAGTGCCTGGCACACGGCGGGTGCTTCACAGTCCCTTGTTGAGGGTCTGAACGGGGCCGCGGCCTCTCCCCTCTCTGGTGCTCACGCTTCTCCGCAGCGGGACTCCTTCCGGAGCTGGTTCCATCAGCCTGTGGCTCTCCTTGCCTTTCTCCCTCTCCTGGAGCTTCAGTTCACCAGATCACATCGGCCAGCATTACATACTGTGCTCTTCCCTGCACTGCTGAATAAGTTTAATCGGGTTAAAAAAAAAATCCCCTACCGTTTGTTTTAAAAGTGTGACTTTCCAGTAAAAACTGTTAGCTGCCAGAGAACTTCCTAACTTTGCTAAAATACTAGTGCAGGAAAACGTTTTTTCTTAGGCCATAAGCTGGCATAAAATTTTTAAGAGGGGGAAAAAAAAATCTGACGACTTCCCCAAACCCTTGACTTTTTTTTTAAGTAGCTGATTAATTAGTTACTATTAAAATGAGCTCTATTTCTAAAAGGAACAGCGAGGGCTAGAGGGACAGGATTAAACATCTTTGAGTTTGGAGATGCACACCAGACCCACGTGTGCCCGCTGGCCGTGGTATTTCCCATCTGACAAGAAGCAGGCCTCCTTCGGCTGGATTACGCTGATTCCGTTTTCGCGGAACATTTGGGTGTCAACATCCAGGCACACGCTATTAACAGATGAAGAACAAAAACCAACTGGCCACCTCGGTGGATGCTACAAAAGCATTCCAAATCCAACAGCCTCCTGTGAATAAAGACAACAGCCATCGGCAAACTAGCCTAGCGGGAAACTTCTCCGGCTTAGCAAAGGCCTGGCCAGAAAGCCATGCTCGATGGAGAACCACTGGCTGCTCCCCCCGAGGACAGGAGCCCTCCCAGGGTGCCCACACGTGCCACTTCCTGTCATCGGCGTGCTCAAGGCAGTGAAGGCAAGATCTAGACAGAGAAAGACATCAGGTGGGGAAAAAAGAAACAAGGCTGTCTCTACTCGCAGGTCTGGGCTTCAGGAAATCCGAAGGAGACACAGCGCACCATTAGAAGTAATAAGCAAGTTCAGCAAGATGGTATGAGGTAACATCAATGTGTACAGTAACAATCTAGAAAGTGAAACTAAGCAAAGTTTCCTTTGCAGCGGTATCAATGAGAACAAATTACTGAAAAATAAACTTAACAAAAAGAAGTGCAAGACATAACAGAAAACCATAAAATAGCATCGAATGAAATTATACTGCAATAAATGGAAAGACATCCTTCGTTCACGGATTGGAAGACTTAATGTTGTTAAGATAGCAATATTCTCCAAATTGGTGCGTAGATTCAATGCAATCCCTGTCAAATTCCCAGCAGGACCATTTTGCAGAAATTGGCAAGCTACTACCCTAAAATTTATATTTTATGATGCAAATGCCAGGGATGCAGATGAATCAAAACAACTTTTTAAAAGGGGAACAATTTTGGAAGAGCCTCTCTTCACAGTTTCAAAACTTACTACACAGCAACAGTGACAAAGACAGTGTAACACTGGCAAGAGGATAGACATACAGATCAATGGAATAATTGAAAGGCCAGGAATAAACCGTTAAATTTATGATCAATTAATTTTTGAGAAGGATGCCACGACGCTTCAGTGGGGAAAGAATAGACTTATAACAAATGGTGTGGGGTCCGTTGGACAGCCGCAGGAGTATGAATCTGGACTCCTGCCTCAGGTCCTATATGAAAATTAATTCAAAAGGGAACATGGATCCACACATACTGGTTTGGTAAGAGCTAAAACCATAAAATTCTTCTTAAAAATAGAGCTCATAAAATTCAAATATAGGAGTAAATCTTTATGACCTTAAGTCAGGCAATGGTTTCTTAGATAGGATACTTAAAGCACAAGCAACAACAGAAAACAAATATAAATTGGACTTCATCAAAAAAATTTTTTTTTAATGTGCTTTAATAAGCATCATCAAGAAAGTGAAAACCCACATAATGGGAGAAAATTTTTGCAAATCATATACTATCTGATAAAGGAATTGTGTCCAGAATATATGTATGTAAAAATGTTTACAGCTTAATAATAAAAGACAAATAACAATTTAAAAATGAACTAAGGATTTGAGTAGACATTTTTACAAAGAAGAGATAATGAGCACATAAGAAGATGCTCATAGTAATTAGCTATTTAAAAAGTGAACATCTAAAGCACAGTAAGATACCACTTCAAACCCACTAGGATGGCAGTAATCAAAAAGAAAGAATAACAAGTATAGGGAGGAAGCAGAGAAAATGGAACACTCATTCATTGATGGTAGGAATGGTACATAATGGTAAATGGTACATATATTTTTTGAAAAAGAAGTATAACAGTTCCTCAAATTGTTAAGCTTAAAGTTACAATATGACCCAGCAATTCTCCTGGGTATCCACCCAAGAGAATAGAAAACATATGTATATACACACACACACACACAATCATGTCCATAAATATTCAGAGCAGCATGAATTCACAAAGGTCAAAAAGTGGAAACAATCCAAATGCCCACCAACTGATAAATGGATAAACACAATATATAATGGAATATTATCCTATACTATAGGCCGTTGCAGGAAGATTCCTGCAAGAATAGAGTTTCCTGTGGCAGTCTCCGCTGCCCTGCTTGCTTGCTTCTCTATAGTTTCGCTCCCTCTGCAGCTCTTGGCTTCTTTCTACGCTATCTTCAGTCTTCGCTTTTTGCCTGGATATGCAAATTAACTTCCGTCTTGGTTGGGTTAATTTGCATACTTGCTCCTGAGTGGCTAGTGGGTGTGGCTTATGGTCATAATGGAGGTATGGTCAATTTGCATGTTTCTCTTTTATTAGGTAGGATAATAAAGAGGTAATATGCAAATTGACTATCACTCCAACACACAAGATGGCCACCCCCATGTAGCCACAAGATGGCCGGCAGGGGAAGGCAGTTGTGGGTGATCAGGCCAGCAGGGGAGGTCAGTTGAGAGGAACCAGGCCTGCAGGGGAGGGAAGTTGTGGGGGGACCAGGCCTGCAGGGGAAGGCAGGTAGTTGGGGGTGACCAGGTCTGCAGGGAAGGACAGTTAGGGGTGACAGGGCCAGCAGGGGAGTGCAGTTGGGAGGACCAGGCTTGCAGGGGAAGGCAGTTGGGGGTGAGCTGGCCAGCAGAGGAGGGCAGTTAGGGGGTGATCAGGCTGACAGGCAGAAGTGGTTAGGGGCAATCAGGCAGACAGGCAGGCGAGTGTTTGAGAGCCAGCAGTCCTGGATTATGAGAGGGATGTTCGACTGACCGTTTAGGCCTCATCCCACCTAAAGGGGCAGTCGGACATCCCTCGAGGGGTCCCAGATTGGAGAGGGTGCAGGCTGGGCTGAGGGACACCCCCTTCACCCCCATGCATTAATTTCATGCACCAGGCTTCTAGTATTTCAATCAAAAGGCAATGAAGGATTGACACATGCTACAACATAGATGGTCCTTGAAAATACCATATTATATGGAAGAAGACAGTTTTAAAAATTTATGTATGATATGATTTCATTTATGTGAAATTTCCAGAATAGGCAAAACCATATAAATAGAAAATGGATTAGTGGTTGTCAGGACCTGGGGGAACGGGAATGTGGGAAGTTACTGCTAATGTGCACGGGGTTTATTTGGGGGTGATGAAAATGTTCTAAAATTAGACAGTGGTGATAGTTTCACAACTCTGTGGACATACCAAAAGCCAAATAACAGCCGAGATCAGTTTGGCTCTGTGGATAGAGCCTCGGCCTGCGGACTGAAAGGTCCCAGGTTCGATTCTGGTCAAGGGCACGTACCTTGGTTGCGGGCACATCCCCACTGGGGGGTGTGCAAGAGGCAGCTGATCGATGTTTCTCTCTCATCAATGTTTCTAACTCTCTTTCCCTCTCTCTTCCTCTCTGTAAAAAGTCAATAAAATATATTTAAAAATAATAATAAAAAATAAAATAAAAGCACTTTGCAATGAATTTTTAAATAAATAAATAAATAAAAGCCAAATAACAACTCAACGTTTCTCTCTCCCCCTCTGCCTCTCTCTAAAATAAAGTAAGATAAATAAATAAAAGTCCCCATTTCTCTGCAACAAGAATTGGTGATATTTAATCCTATGAATGAAGCAAAAAAAAGAGGAGGGGGCTGTATCTTACTTGCTCTTCAGTATGTTTTCTATCATAAAATAACCATGAAAAAAATCCCCAAATTAGTAGAAGTGTCTAGGATCAAAGCCACTTTTAAATGGTGAGCTTTATGGCATATGAATTATATCTTAAAGCTGTTATCAAAAAATTCAGGCATCAAATAAATAAAGTAAAATAAAATTCAGGCACATGTGGGATTAGAATGATGGACTCTTTGAAAGGTGCTACTGGAACTAATCATAGAGATATGAGTATACATATAACAGCTTATGTTCGTTAAAATATCCTCCTCCGTTGTTTTCATCTCCGTTTTATTGATGGATGCTAGGCGTGCTTTCGTGTTGCTGAATGAACCTTTTTATTGCTTCATCATTTGTGCAGCCGTAGAGAATGGAAAGATCTAACCTTAAAGAGGAATGCTCAGTTTGGAGAAGGGATTTTGATCACTGGCTGCTGCCTCTCGAAAGAATCCGCCTGCCTGATTCCTTTGTATATTATAAAAACAATCAATTTAGGGAAGATTTGGGTTTCTAATTAAAATTTCAAACCTCCAGGGGTCTTTCGTGGAAATGAAAACGCCTTCCTCGTAAAATCGTGGGCCCAGATTTGTTTAAGGGGGGGAAATATTTTTCTCTTCTTAAAGAAAAATCTCACCTGCAGTTCTTTTCAAAGCCACGTTCATTTCCCAAGGTCTAAGGACCTTTTATTGAAATGGTATGTTGTCAGTATTTGTTAAGTCTGCTGGAAATAGCGTATGTATTTATGTCTATTTAATTACTGTTCCAGCCAAGGAAATCGTGGTCATGGTCGTTCTCCGGGGTTCTACCTGCTGAAACAAAAAAATAGTTTGACATTCCTCTTGGGGAACTGGCGGGGAAGGGAAGGTTGGGGTCCGTGTGTACACATCCTTAGCATGCTCCCCTGGGGGCCTCTGACCTTCCACGGCGTCTGCACATGCGCGCTGCCTGCCGTCTACGGAGTCAGGCGTGCTGTGCTAGGCTCCCTTAGATGCTTCTGCCAAAAAGCAGCTGCCAAGGAATGTGTTTATATCGTTTGGGATCCAAGGGCTGGGGACTGCCAGGCCGATGGAAAATGATGGGGGTTCTGGCCTTGCCCTCACCTCCCGCCTTTGCTGCTTGCAGGAAGATCTGCCTGCACTGCAAGTGCCCGCAGGAGGAGCACATGGTGACGGTGATGCCCCTGGAGATGGAGAAGACCGTCAGCAAACTAATGTTCGACTTCCAGAGGAACTCCACGTCGGACGACGACTCGGGCTGCGCCCTGGAGGAGTACGCCTGGGTCCCGCCGGGGCTGAAGCCTGAACAGGTACCGCTGGGAGGAGGAGGGGATGGACGTGTGGTTTGCCTTTTGCCTTTGCCTTGCCAGCCCGGCCTCAGTCCAGTTCAGAAGGAAGCGTTGACTTGGCCGACTCGGGGAAGGGGTTGGGGCTCCATGGGCTGGAGGTGGCTGAGGCCGCAGTGGGAAACGAGGGAGAGAAATGAAAGGGAGCCCGGTGTGAGCCATCGCTTTCATTCATCCCGTATTGCCATGCGCTGCTGACGGAAGATGGTCTAGCAACTTCTCAGAAATGTTGGCTTTGGAACATCAGATGGCGAATCCTTAATTTCGGAGAGGGGAGGGAGTTTTCTGCCTTGACCATGAATCTTGAGGTTAAGGTTCTTTGTAAAGCAGAGTGAGGAAATGTGGATTCATTCGCCCGCTCCCCCCAGTGATTTATATGCGCTGTGTTTAAATATTACTCTTGGCCTTGCTTTACAAAGAAAGACATTGGCATTTCCTGAAATATTTTGGCACTACCCACAGGCTGTAAATATTACTGGCTCGATGAGATGAACTTGGTTTTTTCTGTTCACTGCATTTCCCCCGGTGATATACAGCCTCTGCTTTGCATTTCTCGGTACTTGGGATTTTCTCTCCCACCAGCCTCAGTGTTGGCTCAGAAGCCCCTGCTTTCGGCTAGAGATTTCCATGATCTTCTCTCCGCATCTGTCATCAGTGAGGTGCTGTCCATGTCCCCACCTGTTGCCCGTGGAAGTGGGCTTTGTGGGGTGTCACTGGAATAAGAGTTTCTGAGAGGATGAGGTATCTATGGAAAGTTTTATTTCTGTGGAAGCAAACCCCTGAGTTTCCAAGGTCCCAGCTCCCTCTGTTCCGCCGTGGAAAAGTGCCATTCCGTCTTCAGCAGGGCTAGGGTCAGAGCCAGTGCCAGAGTTTCTGCTCCACATTTGCACAGTCCAGTCCAGCATCTGGTCAGGTTAGCCTGTGTCCCCAGCTGCAGCCCACAGTGTGTGGGGTCCAGATGGCCGTGGGCCATGTAGCTTCTAGGGCCACCTGGCTGTGAAGGGAGCACCCATGAGTGCAAGGAAACAGGAGCAAAGCGAGAGGGACAAGAGAGCAAGAACTCCTTTGCCTGGGGGATATGACCTTCCAAGATTTGGCACACTTGCAGTGGCTCCACCCCCTAGGTAATTATCTTTATTCCCAGGTCAGACTGACAGGCGAGCACCCTCCCCATGTGACCCAGACTTCACTGCGCATGCGCCTTCTCCCCCCCCCCCCCCCGTTGGTCCCCTCCCCCTCAGTGATGTGCAGGGCATGGAGAGGTGGTTCCCCCAGGGAGTAGGAAGTTGCAGCTTCCTGGTGAAGCTGCCCAGATGGCCTTGCTTATATTTGGCCTTCTCTCTGCTCCTTAACTATTATTAATATTGGCTAGCTGGTTATGGCACTAACACATCTTCCAGAGGCAGGTTTACCAGACTCTTAAGTGTTTGACCACTGTTCTCTTCCTCTGACACAGAAGGCTTCTTGCTCTGCAGGTCTTTATGTCTGACAGAATGTTTCGAAACTTAAAAAGCCCTGACATTTCAAGTTAGGAACGTTAGGTGTGGCCATGCTTTTAGAAAAAGTTCTTTTCTTTTTTTAAATTAGCTCTTTATTGTTGAAAGTATTACATATGTAGAAAAAGTTCTTTATGATTAAGAAAGACCCAAGAACCCGGCCAGTGTAACTCAGTGGTTGAGGGTCCATGTAGGAACCAAAAGGTCACTGGTTTGATTCCCGATCAGGGCACATGCCCGGGTTGCAGGCTCGATTCTCAGTGGGAGGCGTACAGGAGGCACCCAATTGATGATGTTTCTCTCCCACTGGAGTTTCTATCTATCCCTCTCCCTTCCTCTCTCACTAAAAATCATATATATATGAAAGAAAGAAAGAAAGAAAGAAAGAAAGAAAGAAAGAAAGAAAGAAAGAAAGAAAAAAAGAAAGACCCAAGAATTCACCATTGACTTAAGGGTGGGACCCTGATAACATCACTTTGATTGGCCATTTCTCATTTTTTTCTCGCAATACTGAGGTTGCAAATTGGCTGATGAAATCAACCATACAGAGCAAGGCTTCTTTAGCCAGCAAAGTATTGTTTAAAGGTTTGACTTAGCAGATAAGATGGGGGAGGTAGAGGAAGGCAGAGGGGGAACAAATGGTGATGGAAGGAGACTTGACTTGGGGGTGGTGAACACATAATACAATACACAGATGATGTGTTATAGAACTGTACATCTGAAACCTGTACAATTCATTAACCAATGTCACCCCAATAAATGCAATAAAAAATAAAATTCTAGAACCATGAGGAAAAAGAAACTTTAAATTAATTACTAATGCTTCATAATTAGGAATTTTTAGTTAAGAGTTTATGCATATGGCCCTGACCAGTATGACTCGGTTGGGTGCCATCCTGTGCATTAAAGGGTTGTCGGTTGGATGTCCAGATTGTTGGCTCAAATTCCCAGTGATGTGTGTTGGGGGGTTAGGGGAGGGGGTAAAGGGGAAGGCGTAGGAAGCAGCTGACTGATGTTGGGCTCTCATGTCAATCTTTCTCTAAACATCAATAAAGTATTCTTTTTAAAAGTCATGAAAATTTGAGGATCTGAATTCTCATTTCTGCCAGGAATGGTGTTTTGGCCATTGCGTTGAGAGCTGGCATTCTTTCTAGACAGTTTGATCTCTATAAGTCACCTTAGTCTCCTGGAAGCCCACTTTACCCCTTTGTGGTACCTTCCTAAACCCTGCAGGCACTTCAGTTTTGTGATCTCTATTCTGATTCCTACCACGGAGAAAGTATCTCAGAATAGAAACATTCACAGGAAATAATGCCCATGAGAATCGAAGGGAACTTGGATATTAACGGCAAGAAATGAGTGTTTTCTCTCCGTTAGTAGGTTGAAGTTATATATTTCCCTGTTTCAGTAAGGATTACATTATTAAAGTGTAAGTTTAAGAAGAATGAGAGGATGTGAGTTTGTAAAACTCAGATGAGGTGGTGGGTGACTGAGGATCTTTGTTTGGCATCGCCGTTCTGCCCCTGGTACTTGAGCAATGAGTTTTCACACCTCGGTACATCTGTGAGCTTGTTTCATTTCTGTGCTAACCTCATTTCCAGCAGCTTCTAAAAGACCCATCCTTCTTTGTTCCCTTTGCTTCCTGCTAAATTGGGCCCTGAAATTTCAAAGTTAAACTGTTTTCAGTTCCCTGCTTAAGTAGATTTCTTCTTTAAGATGGTTAAACATCAGTCTATGATGTTCAGATTCAGGCAAAATTTTCTAATGAGCCAAGAGAACAGACAATTGCAGAAGCTAGTTCTTGGTTAAATTCACCAATTCGAAAAGTGAGCAGTTATGGCATTTTGGAGGCCACTTTGACTCACCCAAAACGAAAGTCTTTGGGAAGTATAAAGCAACGTCCTTTGATTTGTTTTGAAAGAAGATGATTAATGCTGTTAAACAAGTGGTTTGAATTATGTCTGATGAAAGGATATTCCTCTCTCTTATAATTTTGTTGCTCTTTGCACAATTTTCTCTATTCCCTACACTTACTCAGACCTCTACAGAGAGAGACTGTCTCTTCAAGCTATTTGAAGGGCTCTGTACTTGCCAAATAAAATATATTTATATTAAAGATATTTGTTGCATGAAGGAAATGCACTTTAAATTTGTAAATTATGAGATACCTTGAATTGGGTAGGTTTAAAGGTTTTTAAAACCTTATCCACTATGCTCTAAGTCCTAAATGCCTCTCACTGATAAAAGTTTAGTATCTTGTTAGTTGTCTCTGGTTTAAGAAAAGCCATTTTTCTACCAAGAGGAATTATAATGAACATTAAACTGCTTTGTGCTGCAGGCAAAATACAACTAGTCAGGGTTGGGAGCAATGTGCTTCCCTTCCTTTCCTTTCAGTTGGAAACCTTTCATTTTGCCCCTGGCATGGGGTTGGTTGGTAGACTTTCAGGTGATACTCTTTATTATTCCATTTCTTCCGAGAAATGCCTTCAATTAAATACAATGCAATTGAAAGTCACCTCCCACTTGGGGGGCATTCTTGAATGTGAGCACTTCATTTTAGAAAAACCTACTGGCTGTAAAAGCCAATTTTCTTAACGTAGTCTGAAACCTAATCAGCATCACAGAGGGTGCCAGCGAGGACAGGCATTGATCCTGTGATGTGTGATGACTGGCCCGGAAAGTTCCCCGGGAGATTGCTCAGATCCTCTGCCTTTGCTTCCTGCAAATACATCTGATGCCACCCAGAGAGCCTTGCGGTAGGGAACAGAGAGCTGGAGTCCCCGCTGATTGACCGTCGAAGTCTGCTAGACGGGTTCCCAGTTTCTCTTCAAACACAAGCACTTGATGATGTGCTCTGTCTCCCAGAGATGCCGTGGTCATCAAATGACAGTACATACTACTCTGGGAAGGATGTGGGGCTGTTCAACAAGCTTATGAGACAGGCCAGTGGTGAGCAGGGTTCCTCAATCTCAGCCCTATTGGCAGTGATAACTGGGTAAGTCTTTGCTCTTGAGGCTTCCTGCGCTTAGCGCGGTGATTGGCAGCATTCCTGGCCTGGACTCTCTAGAAGCCAGTGAGTGACACTGGCTAAGTGACGCCATCCTTCCCCCATTGCAGGGATAACGAATCATGTCTCCAGACACTGCCCGATGCCCAGGGGAGGAGGGGGAGGAATGTGGATTGAGTGTCCCTGGCTGAAAGTGATATTAAAACCTGGAGTATCTGGCAGCAAAATTCTGATCAATCAAGACAAAAAAAAGGATGCCTCGATTCAACACACATTTACTGAACTCCTGCCGTGTTCTCTCTGGGCATAACGGCTGCTGCCCTGTGAGGGGGTCAGGTGTGTGGCAGAGAGAAGTGTGTTCCAACCTTTTTGTGTGTGTATGTAACAAGCGTCTATGGATATAGGAGTACATTTCTGGTGTGTTTGTTTTTTTGGACAAAGATGTGCTGGTTCTACCCACTTACTGTGATTTTTCCCCACTTCGTGTATTGCGAGGATTTTCTTCTATCAGTGATTTAGATCCAGATTCTCCTTGGGAAGGGTGTGCAGTTCGTTCTCTGTCGCTGGTTCCTAACCTGGAGTGGTACCAGCACCACTAGGGGGCATTTGGACATGGGTGTTTGTGAGGAGGTAGTTACTGTGGAAATGGCTGAAGGACTCCACTACTGTTTTCATGGGTAGGAGCTTGGGATGCTACACGTCCTGAAAAATGCCAGATGATCATACACAACGGAGAACTGACCCCTCCCCGGCACCAGAGCACCACCCTGAGCAACTCTGAGCCAACATTCATTTTTGAAATGTGCGTCCCGGGCTGCTTTCCTTGATATGAAATAAGGTGACCACAGCCAACCTTCCTGTACGCTGGCCGGTTCCTCTCTGGAAGAGCAGGTGCTGTGGGTGGAGGGGTCACATGTAAAGCTGCTGCCCTCCAGAGGTGGTCTCCGCCACATGGGCTGGGCAGCGGCCCTCACTGGTACATGTGGTTTTCCTATGTAGTTCTCCTCGCTTTTGGGACTAACGAGACCATCAGAGTGTTTCTCCTGATGCAAGTCCTTTGCATCCATGTTCCAGATCCCCCAGATGCCTTCGGGGGATTCTCAAATACAGATGCCCCCAAACCCTCAGTCTCCACACATTGGTGATTTGACCTTGACCTGAACTGTGTTCTTGCACATAAAGAGTGGTGGTTAGGTTATTTGTCCAGAACTCGCAAGTTTCACTTCAAACCATCCCAGGAAGGACAAGGAGTAGATACCAGGAGAAACTGTCCAGTGTTTGGCTTTCGGAGTGTTCTGCTGGAAGTGGTAAGATGAACCATCCAACACTACCGAAGAGACGGGTGCATTCATTGGTTTGGAGCCCCGTAAAAGCCTCCCATATCTGTACCGGGTTGCACGGCCTTCGTTATTTATGGTGCATCCGTCGTGTGTCAGGTCAATGTTTCCTCAAGGAGCTTCTCTGACTGCCCAGACGCCCAGTCCATGCTCACGGCAATCCCTGGAACTCCCCTATTAGCGTTCATCAAACTGGTAATCAGACACTTGTTGGTGTGATTCTTTGTTCAATAATTGGCTCCCCCACTGAAGCTTATGATCCAGGAAATTTATGATCCAGGAAGCCCGACGCCTGGCACAGGACCTGACCCATGGCGGCACCGGGGACATTTGTGAAGAGCAGGAGGAGACTGGGTCCTCTGAAGGACCGGAGACATTCAGGGTTGAATCACACGGAAAAGATGTAAGACTTTTAACTGGTTTTCTACGTAGAGAGTTGCTCCGTGACCATGATTCCTGCCCCTCTGCGTCTCTTAAAAGCTGTGTGCCAGGGCGATGCCCTGTCCAGCGGCTGATTCAGTATCTCAGATTGCAAAGGGGCAGGAGGTGGGTGGCATCTGGCAAAGGCACAGTGCCCTCAGCTCCAGGATCAGGTCTGGGCAGGGTGGGGGAACTGGGGGTATGGCAGACCCCCTTCTGTTTCCACACCAGGGGACCCTTGATGTCACCATCCCCGTGTCTGGGGAGCTGTGAGGAGTCACTGGGTGAGGAGGAGGCAGCAGGGCCCAGTGGGGAGGGCTTGGCTTGGAGTCAGCAAATCTGGCTGCCGCTCCGTCCCTCTCTGACCTCGGGAAAGTTCTCACCTTCCAGGAGCCTCGGTTTCCTCTGGTCATGATGATGGCCATGGAGCCCGTGACTGCGTTTTCTTCACACCCTCCTTTCTGCCCGCCAGCATTTTAACTGTGTGCATTATTTGATTCTCCTTTAACAACTGAATTTGGTTGTTGCAATTGCTGTCTCTGTTCTAGAGGTGAGTAAAGGAAGGCTCAGAGAAGTTAGAAACTTGCCCAAGACCGCACAGCTAGTGAGCAGCAGCAATGGATTCAGTCTCAGACGCCCCAAGAGCTAGCACTCTGAGACCGTGGACCTCAGGGCTGGGCTGGCACGAATGAGGGCATGTGCCCGTGAAGGAGGGCGTGTGCCATGTGAAGATCCTGGCGTGGGCTCTCACACAGAGCTGCTCCTTAGGAGGTGGTTTCCTGCCCGCCCCTCCTGGGAAGCCATAGTAAGTGACTGCCATCACCGCCGCCCTGGTGGCAGGAAGCGGGGAAGGAACTTATGTCCAAGACACAGGAAGGTTAGGCGGGGGTGGAGGAGAGGGGTTAAGCACAGATTGAACGGGAATCCTGGACTCCACTTACACGGAGCCTTCCTCCCCGCAGGGACGTGGTTGTGGGGTTGCTGTAAATGGGCAGCTTCGTTCAGGTGATGCGCTTGCTGGCTCTGTGGAGCTGGAGCAGCCCAGGTCGGCTTCGGACCCTGCCACCCACCCTGCAGGGTGCCTGGATCCTGCAGCATTGCAGTCCCCAGGCCTGGGCCCCGGGAGTGTGTCCCAAGGCAGGCTCCGTAGTCCTCAGAGTGCGGACACAGCCATCCCGGGCGGAAGATGCTGCCCGCCTCCCCCAGAGCAGCAGGGGTGGCCCTGGCTCAGGCTCTGGCTTTGCTGCTCCGGCGCCTTCAGCGCGTCTCTCATGAGTGGCTGATGGCCTCCTGGCAGCGTTCCAGGGGATCTCATTCCCCCAGTGAGGATGTGAGGAGAGAACCGGCTGTACTGGGAAAGCCTGTGAAAAAGGAATAGCGATCAGGCTTTTTTTCAATTATGCATTGGCTTATTCACCTGATAGCTGATGTGTACCTACTGTGCGTCAGGCACTGTCCTAGGCACTGGTGATAAAACAATTTACACGGTAATTGAGATTTCTACTGCATTGCAGTTGTAAGCAGGGTTTGGGGGACATGTAAATTAGGAAACAAATGATGGCGGTAAGGTGAGGCTGTGGTTTTAAAAAGAACAGCGATGCTCATGGTAGTGGCGGGGACTTGCAGTGAGCCCTTACCTGTGCCAGGCGCTGTCCTCCCTCAGCGCTTTGCAAGTCGTGTCCCACCCAGTCTAGTCTGCGCAGGAAACACAGCAGCTTCTGTGACAGCGCCCGTGGGCCGGGAGCGGGCGGATTGCTCGCTGGACGGACTGGTCAGGGACAGCCCCCTGGGAGGCGGTTTGAGCTGCTGGGTGGCAGGAAGCCTGCATGTCGGGGCCTGGCTTGTTACTCACCTGAGCGCAGGTCAGAGCGAAGTGAAATCCACAGCAGCTGTGTGTCCAGGCCAGGAACGTGGGGAGTGCTATTGGCGGTGTGAGGAGAAGTGGGTGGAGCCCATGCGGTGGCCAGTCCTCGCCGAGGCATCGTGGACCCAGGGCTGGGACGTCCCCCGGCCATGCTCGCCCCCGCGGGATCCGAGGAGCCCCATCGCCCGCCACCTTCACGTGCCTGCCCACAGACAGAAGTACGGCAGCAGCACCCCCCCTTTGGAGGCTGAAAACAATGAGTCATGTGCCCATGCCCCGCGCAGGGAGTCCGTGCGCGTGGGAGCCTATGCCCATGGCTGGCAGACAGTCCATGTGCCCAGGATCCTATGCCCATGCCTGGCAGACAGTCCATGTGCCCAGGATCCTATGCCCATGCCTGGCAGACAGTCCATGTGCCCAGGATCCTATGCCCATGCCTGCAGACAGTCATGTGCCCAGGATCCTATGCCCATGCCTGGCAGACAGTCCATGTGCCCAGGATCCTATGCCCATGCCTGGCAGACAGTCCGTGTGCCCAGGATCCTATGCCCATGCCTGGCAGACAGTCCATGTGCCCAGGATCCTATGCCCATGCCTGGCAGACAGTCCATGTGCCCAGGATCCTATGCCCATGCCTGCAGACAGGCAGACAGTCCATGTGCCCAGGATCCTATGCCCATGCCTGGCAGACAGTCCATGTGCCCAGGATCCTATGCCCATGCCTGGCAGACAGTCCATGTGCCCAGGATCCTATGCCCATGCCTGGCAGACAGTCCATGTGCCCAGGATCCTATGCCCATGCCTGCAGACAGGCAGACAGTCCATGTGCCCAGGATCCTATGCCCATGCCTGGCAGACAGGCAGACAGTCCATGTGCCCAGGATCCTATGCCCATGCCTGGCAGACAGTCCATGTGCCCAGGATCCTATGCCCATGCCTAGCAGACAGTCCATGTGCCCAGGATCCTATGCCCATGCCTGGCAGACAGTCCGTGTGCCCAGGATCCTATGCCCATGCCTGGCAGACAGTCCGTGTGCCCAGGATCCTATGCCCATGCCTGGCAGACAGTCCATGTGCCCAGGATCCTATGTCCATGCCTGGCAGACAGTCCGTGTGCCCAGGATCCTATGTCCATGCCTGGCAGACAGTCCATGTGCCCAGGATCCTATATCCATGCCTGGCAGACAATCCATGTGCCCAGGATCCTATGCCCATGCCTGGCAGACAGTCCGTGTGCCCAGGATCCTATGCCCATGCCTGGCAGACAGTCCATGTGCCCAGGATCCTATGCCCATGCCTGGCAGACAGTCCGTGTGCCCAGGATCCTATGCCCATGCCTGGCAGACAGTCCATGTGCCCAGGATCCTATGCCCATGCCTGCAGACAGGCAGACAGTCCGTGTGCCCAGGATCCTATGCCCATGCCTGCAGACAGTCATGTGCCCAGGATCCTATGCCCATGCCTGCAGACAGTCATGTGCCCAGGATCCTATGCCCATGCCTGGCAGACAGTCCATGTGCCCAGGATCCTATGCCCATGCCTGGCAGACAGTCCATGTGCCCAGGATCCTATGCCCATGCCTGGCAGACAGTCCATTCACGAGTGAGTCTGCCTCTTGTCACGTGCCCTGCCTTCTAAGCTGCGAGCCTGTTGGAGGGAGACGTACGCTGTCTTGCTCTCCCCTGTTACTTGGTGCCTAAAATGCCCGATACACGTTACTCATTCAGTAAATGGTACACAGCTGCACAGCCACCTTTCACCCTGCACAAACCCCCAGTGAATGCACGAGGCTCAGGGAGGGCCGGGAACCAGGCCCGGTGCCACCGCTGCTAAGGGGCAGAGCCAGGACTCGGGCCAGCCGTCTGTCCCGCCCGCCGCCCACTCAGGCTCTTCCTCCTCCGCCTGCCTCCTCGAGGAGATCCACCCGGGACATCAGATCTGAGGAAGCCGGCTTGGCGTGTGTCCCGAGAGGGAGCGGGCGTCACACAGGCTCTTTCATTCCTGGAGAAGGAAGTGTCTCCTAATCTCAGGTTGACCTGCTGACTCAGGCCTTCCTCTCCCCACCTCCAGCAGTTTCCCCACGGCTGCAGGAAGCAGCACGGCCCTGCCTCCCCAGGCTGCTCCTCCCATCGGCAGCCTCTGGCTGGCTGGCTCTTCTCGCTCCCTCATCCTGGCTCGGGGCCCACTGGGGGTCCACTGCATTTCCTCTACTTGCTCCAGGGCCCTCAAGTTCCTGGTCCAGTGTCATGCACCTGGACTCTCAGCAATGGCGTCCATTCCTTCAGCAAACCTTTGTGGAGTGCCGGCTAGACGCCAGGCTCTGGGGGAGACTGGGACCCAACAAAGAGGCAGCCCTGCCCTGTGGAGCTGTCTCGTGGGGCGATCAGATGAGAGATTGATGAACAGACCCTCTGTGCTGGGAGCGCAGTGGACACGGCTGATTGTAGAGAGCCAGGCTTGGCAAATGTTTCTGTAAAGAGCCAGGCAATAAATATTCTAGACTTTGTAGCACATACAGCCTCCCGTTGCAAATACCCAGCTGTGATATAGTGTGAAAGCACTGACAGTATGCAAATGAGTGAGCATGGCCATGTGACAATAAAACTTTACTTACAAAAACAGGCAGCGGGCCTGATTTGATCCCCAGGCTGAAGCTTGCTGGTCCCTGACTTAGAGAATCTACTGGAGAAGGAAATAACAGCCTCTCTGGAGAGGTGATATGTGGACGGGCGGTGAAGTTCCAGTCAGGGGTTTCGGAGTGCATGAGCCCAGCAGCTGGGCTATCACGTGGGAACTTGTTCAGAATAAAGGTTCTTGGGTCCCGGCCCGACCTCCTGACCCTGAGCTCTGAGGTGGGCCAGCGTCTGCCTAAGCAGGGCCCCCGGGTGGTTCTGCGGGATGCCGGCGTCCAGAGCTGCCGCCGGGCACAGGAAAACCACAGTGCTGGAAACAGAAGGGGCCAAATCTTGGCTCTTCCCCTTGCTAGCTCTGGAGCCTCGGCTACCGTGTAAAATGAGCTGTAACTGTGAGAAGAAATGGATGACTCTGCGAGGAGCCTGGGAGGTGCTGACACATAATAGGCCCATCGAATGGTAGCTGTCATCGCCACGGACATCGTTTGGGTCTTCGAGACACGGAAGCAGGTTTCCCATGGGGAGTAACGGTGAAGCAACTTTCTTTCCCAGCATCTTGCTCCTGACTGGCTTCCCCTGAATGTGGCCTGAATACAAGGCTGTTTCTCAAAAGAGAACTCAAATCCTTTCACTGGTCCTGCTTCCTTGGCTCTCTTCTTGGCCTCTTAGCCCAAGGGATGCTCCCAGACCATGAATTCAACAGCTGTGACTCACCACTGGGCTGGGGCCATAGTACCAGGCACCCGGCTTTACCATTCACTTTCTGGCAGTTGACAGTTTGCGCTTTTTATTGTGAGAAGCTATTTATACCGAGAAAGACAGAAGCTGGCAGATGTGGGGGAGAAGGAGTGAAAGACAAAGAAGTTCATCTCTCTGGGCCTGCTGGGTGGTCCGGTTCATAGGGAGGGAATGCATAATCGAATAGCCCTTCTAAAAACTGCACAAAAACCATTATTAGACTCACCAGCCATTTGCAGTGTCGTCTTCGTTTTATTACTCCATCAGCTCACGCTGAGCTCCGAATGGAATTTCACGGCTGCGTGAGATGCATGCTCCTCCACCTGCAGTGGGTTACATTGCTTCTGAGGCGCTTCTCCTGCATTAGCCTTTGCTGTCGCTCAGCGCAGGATTTTCAGGGTTGTGTCAGCGATGAGGGGGGAAGGGAGGTAAGGCGATAGGAGACCCCACCACAACCTCCTGAGCAGATCTCGGGAAAGATCTTGTGTTTATCTTGGCTCCAGAGAGGCACTGAGTCATTGCATGGCAGTGGGAAACATGCCTGTGTGCACAGCACTCAGTAAACTGCCTGTTAGTCAACTTGTTTTCAACGGAGCCGTCAGAGATGGGCTGAGAACCCGGGTTCAGGCCTGAGGGTGCCAGATGAAGTCAGCAGCAGCGTGGCCAGCTTCCACCAGCAGGGTCTTGTCAAGGCTCGCGCGCAGAGCGTGAGGCCCCGAGAAGCCACGGATCATTTGCAAAAGCAGGAAAGGAATCCCTGCCATTGGGGTTCCCAGCTTTCAAGACCGATGGCCTCGACCTTTACAGTCAATGCGTTCTGGGATCCTTGCGATGGGGAGTGGACCTCTGGGCTGGACTTCCTGCGTGAGCTCACAGCCAGCCGCACACCCTTTCTGCTGACTGAGCAGCCTCCTCTATGGGCCTGTGTGAGAGTTCATTTACTATCAAGATGATCTCCTCTGCCTTATGACTCAGGAGATATTTTGAGTAGTTCCATGAGATGGTGGGATGAATCTACCCCCAAGTCAATTAATAACTACCTTCTTCCGTCTAGCCATCTATTAGTCCATCAGTTTATTCATTCACTTGTGTATTCAGCCATTTGTTCGTCCCACAGTTGTTTATTAAGTACCCTTATCTTATTGTGATTTTGGTGTGGCTGTTGTCCAGGTTTGGTATGAATCTGGAGCTTCCCAACCCCTGTGTGTGCATTGTGCTTTGTGTGGCAGCGAGTAGCTCATAGCACATGGAGCACGTGTCTCTTTGTGCAAGACCCACACAGACTCGGGCTTTGTGCTTTCTCCCAGAGCCTCTAAGTACCTGTCCTCTGAGCTCCCAGTGTTCAGGAGTGTAAGCTTTGGCACTAAGTAGCTCAATGTTCAAATTGGACACGTTAATCCACCTCCATGAGCTTTCATTTCATCGTTTGAAAAATAAGAGTGTTATTACTCAACTATGGTGTGTTTGTGAGGATTAAATAAAATAATACCTTGAGCATGGGACTTTAAAAATGGCAGATTTCAGCTTTTCTTGAGCAGGCCTCACTAATGTTTACATTCATATAAATGGAATCCTACATTTTCCACATGTGGATTCTCATTTCCACAAAGGTAATAAAAAGCCTAGCAGCTACCAAGAAGTAACTGTAAAGAGCCCAAATGTCCATCAATAGCTGAATGGATAAACCAATTGTATTATATCCACAGAGTAGAATACTACTCTGTAATAAAAAGAAGTGAACTCTTGCTATCTCCAGCAACATGAATTTATCTTAAAATCATTATTCTGAACAAAAGAAGCCAGACCCAAATAAATGATCTACTGTAGAATTCCATTTATATGAAACTTCAGAAAATTTAAACTAATCTGTGATAACTGAAAGCAGATCAGTGATGACTCGGGGGTAGAGGAGGTAAGGAAGAGTGGGAGGGAGGAGTTTCAGAAAGGCAGAGGGTGCCTTTGAGGACAATAGGTATTTTCACTACCTTGATGATGCACAATACAACCTCAAGTGTACCCACAGAGCTTGACTTGACCCTTCCCCTCAAACAACATGAACATAGTTGCCCAGTGGTTGGCAAAATTAATTGGTTAGTATTTCTGCTCCTTTCCCTGCCTGCCTCTCTATCAAAGGTTATGATACTTTTGATAGAGAGTACTATATATGTATATATAAAAATTTATCAAATTGTATACTTTGAACATGTGTGGTTTATCTTTCACCTTGGAAGCCCGGTGCATGAAATTCATGCATGGCGGGGACGGGGGACCCTCAGCCCAGTCTGCAATGACACCAGCGTCCAGCACCTTGGCCACTATGGGCACCACCATCTTTGTGATGGAGTGGTTAATTTGCATATCACCCTATAATTAGATAGGATGCCTCAATAAAATGATTGAATGAGTGAATGAAGTTGTTCTTTAGCAAACAGGAAGGCAGGAATCCTCTCTCATGTCAGTGATGGACTCTTCCTAAGGTTCATGGTTGCCTCAGGATGTAACTGAGCCTTTGGCCAACAAGCACTGTTAGAAAGAATTGCTCAGTACTAATAATGCATGGAGATCGGGGACAGAAAGTCATCAATATCCAGATGGATGGCACTAAAAAACATTTCCACCGACTGGCTTCTTTTATCTCTTTTAATTCCCTAGGATGTGCCTAACATGTAGTTGGCACTCAATAAATAGTGATGGTAGTTGTTATTGCTGTAGCAATTAGAAAGATTGATTAAAACTCAATGATCAGATCTTGCAAAGGGTAGTTAATTATCCAAGAAATTTCTGAACCTGCATTTTCTGAACCAACAAGATAAGTTCGTAAGCTCTCAATTTGGGAGGGATCAGGGCTGCCTCATATAGTTGTAAGGTTTGTCATTACACAGAGGTGCCTGGCCCCGAGGGTGATTGGAGGCCGATATTCACCTGGGCTCTGATGCCTCCCAAAGAAGGAGTATGTTTGGTTTAACCGAAGGCACTTTAGAGCTTACCTGACTGGGATGCAGGGCTCTTCCAAGATGGGGGGCTTGCTTTTTCTAATTTGCACAAAGGTAATAAAAGGCCTAGCAGCTACCAAGAAGCAACTGTAAACATTAGTGAGGCCAGCTCAATGACTTTCACTTCTTACTTCTTAATCCTGGGGTTCTGGGAGACCTGTTTTCTGACTCTTGAGCAAGGGTGTTGGGAGAAAAGTGGGGCTCCATCCTCACAGGCTTTGAGGGATTGGTGTGAGGAGGAGGGCAGGGTATGATTTCCCCGGTTTCAATGGTCTGGATTCTGTACAGTGGGTCCTTTTTTTGTTCTCTCCTTCCTCCTCCATCGTTTTGCAAATCATTGCAAGTATCATAACCTTTGATAGGCAGGCAGAGAAAAGAGCAGAAATGCGAACCAATTAACTTTGCCAACTGCTGGGCAACTGTGTTCATGTTGTTTGAGGGAGAGGGTCAAGTCAAGCTCTGTGGGTACACTTGAGATTGTATTGTGCATGTATTTTTTGTTGTTGTTAATCCTCACCCAATGATATTTTTTCCATTGATTTTTTGGAGAAAGTGGAACGGAGGGTTGGGGGAAGAGAAAGGAGAGAGAAACTTTGATGTGAGAAAGACACAACGGTTGGTTGTGTCCCATAAGCACCTCATTTGGGACTGGGGATCAAATCTGCAATTGAGATACATGTCCTTGACTGGGAATTGAACTCTAGACCGGTTGACTGGCCGATGCTCTGACCCCTGAGAAACACTGGCAGGGTGTGCATAGTTTTAAAGCACCCATCCTCTCCTGGACCCCATTCCGATGTGGACAAGCAAGAATTCACCTGAGTGGTGAGTAGGACATGAGGAACAGCTCTGCTCAAATGCGGCCCATGGTGGTCTTTCTGAAGCATAGTGATTAAACACCTTGCTGTGTTATCTGGCCACTGGGGACTGGATCCAGGTCTGCCTCACTCAGGCCATGGGTGTGATTGGAGCAAGATATTTTACCTGGTGAAGTCATTCTTTCTCTTCCATAACACGAAGATAGTAATGCAAAGGTTCCCCTTACAGGGCAACTAATACAGAACCTGACATGTTAAAAACATTAGATATAATTACCGATTGGACAGCTAATTGGTGTAAAAACACTTTTCTTAGAAAGGCCCAGCTGGGAAAACAAAACTGAGACCTAGGCCTGAAGCTCTTGTTCAGAGATTGGGAGGGAAGAACTATAGAAATAAGACTGTAGGAATTATTGAACCTAACCCTTGTATTTGATATTTAAGAAAACAACCTCAGAAAAAGTATATGAGTTGAACATTGTCACATAGAGCCAGAATTTAGGAAACAGTTAATTTACTTTACTGTTATTCCCTTAGACCATCCAAGGCAAATACTCAAGGTCAGGGTTCTGGAGAATTACAGAAAAGGGGGCTTCCGAGTCCAGAAGGAGCCATGAGTCAGCAAGCTCCTTTAGATAGCTGTGCATCTGAGTGGCTTTGACCAAGTTTCTTAGCACTGTCTAGCTCTGTTCCCTGTTTGGAAAATAAGGATGTGAAATCATTTCTTCCCGGTATAAAGTAGAATAAATACGGTAATGTTTCTAAATTATTATTCATGAACAATAATTGCTATTCACAGACTCCAAAACAGTGGTTCTCAATCTTTTTTTTTGACCATGCCCCACCTAAGTATCTCTAAAACCCTGAGCCCTCCCCCCCATGACAAGTAATTCTTATTATCCAAAAAGTGAAGTAGACAGCATATGATGGATATTGTTTTCCTTTTTTAATCCAAGTTGATCATCTGTCTTTTAATAGATGAGTATAATATATTTACTTTTACTATGATAACTTTGGTGGTTATTTCTGGTTTTATTGTTTGCCATCTTTTCTCCTCTGCCTTTTTCTATTTTCTTGACTACTATTTTTTAGTGAAGTTTTCTGAGTTTCCTTCATTTTCCTTTGCTTGTTGGAAAGCTATAGAACACATTTATATTCTTCTAGTGGGTGACCCCCAGTTCATAGCATCCAGCCACACTGACCCTGCCCCTCTTCCAATCCCCGGCCCCCTCCAGCCTCAGGGCCCACACTGCTGGGCCCAGTGCCTTCCTTCCCACTTCATTCAGTTTTTACAAACGTCCAATTATTTGCTCTTCCTGTCTTCCTTCTAAGTATGTCAGGGACCCGATATGATGTACCATTTCCTAGATTTTAGTGCCAATTCTTAGATTATTTACAAAAGATTTTCTCTCCCATCTTCAATAGCCTGCATCTCAGTATAATTCTGAGCCACATTACCTGACTTGGAATTCAGATTTGCTCGGGCATAAGTAAAATATAATTTTGTATAGTTTCTCTTTAAAGCAAAATCATATCAATAGTAACAACTTGCAGAAACCGGTTTGGCTCAGTGGTAGAGCGTCGGCCTGCGGACTGAAAGGTCCCAGGTTCGATTCTGGTCAAGGGCATGTACCTTGGTTGCGAACACATTCCCCGGTAGGGGGTGTGCAAGAGGCAGCTGGTAGATGTTTCTCTCTCATCGATGTTTCTAGCTCTCTATCTCTCTCCCTTCCTCTCTATAAAATATCAATAAAATACATTTTTTTAAAAATAGTAACAACTTTAGGGTAATTTCATCTCTTTGTATCCTTCACTTGACATTGGTAAGAAATTATTCTGAAACATCCCATATATATATTTATTTCCTAAAAATATACGTATAAATTAGAACTCTTTCCTTTTTATTTTCTTTTATCTATGCCTATGCCTTTAATGATGTGTTTAATCATCACATTAAAAAAGAGTTCATATACAATGCAAAAACAAAACAACCCTACAACACAGAGCTCTAAAAAAGTGTATGTGGTCAGAGATTCCATAAGATGTTTAAAGATGCATTTTCTTCTATTTTCAATATCTAAAATGTGCTTTTGAGGCCATTAATTAATATGTATACACTTAAAATAAATCTCTCGTGTATTTCCAAAAGAGGTTTAGAGGAGCTCTTGGTAGAGTGAGTAAAACAAGGGTAAGCAAGGACTGCCGAGGGCGATGGGAAAGGAGATCGTCCCGCAGAGACCGGACTAAGGGTGCTGCTGAGGGGGGCAGGGTCTCTGGCTGGGCACGTGATGGCATCTGCTGGCTCTGGGATGGACCGATAGCATGTGGGTAAGCGCTGTTTTACACCAGACGTCAGAAATGCCGGTTCTGCCCAGGGCCTGCCCGGGCCTGCTCTGTGGTCTGAGCCCGGCTGATATTGAGTTCTCTTCTCTGGCAATTATTCACTAATACATTTGGTCGCGTCTCAGGCCACTTCAACAGCAGTCAGACGACTCTGTCACGGGCTAGGCAGAGGTGCTGCCTAATGGGAATTGTATGATCTGTAAAATGTTGAGTTAATGCCCCCGAGGCTGCAAATGCAGGAGCAATAACTTGCCCGTTGTCAGGGGCGATTTGTCGCACAGGTCTTCTCAGTGGAAGCACTGCCAAGGCTGAGTTCCCAGGTCCTCGCCTTTGCTCCAGAGCCTGAGGGCTGGGGCCAGCTCCCCGCATTCCCTAATTGTCTCCAGAAAGTTGCTTACAAAAGGACTCAAATGTGAGTGTATGTATATTGTCTGACTCATTTTCCCCACTGATGTTCACCATGGTTTCAGACAAGTGTTACCGCAGGAGAACATTTGGTCCCAACATGTGATGAAAATCACTCTCAGCTAGTCACATTCACGGAGACAGAAAGAGAACGGGGGAGAGGGATGGGAGTTAGTGCTCTAGGGCAACAGAGTTTTACTTTGGGAAGATGAAGGTGTTCTAGAGGCGGATGGTGGTGATGGTCACTCAACAGTGTACTTAGTACCATTTGAAAATAAAGTGGTAAATTTTATTTATGCTTTTGTGTATTTTACCACAAAATAAATAAATACATGAAGTAGGATAAAATCCTCTCTAATAAAAGAGAAACATGCAAATTGAGCGTACCTTCACTACACCCACAACCCACGCCCAACAAACAATCAGGGTGAATATGCAAATTAACCCAACCAAGATGAAGGTTAATTTGCATATCTAGGCCAGAGCAAAGACTGAAGACAGTGTAAAAAGAAGCCAAGTGCTGCAGAAGGGAGCAAAGCTGCGGAGAAGCAAGCAAGTGGGGCGGTGGAGAAGGGGGGAAGCAGATGGGGATGGGGGAGAAGGAAGAGAAGCTGGTGGGGGCAGGGCTTCGGAGAAGGAAGGGAAGCAGGTGGGGTGGGGAGAAGGGTGAGAAGCAGGCGGGTCAGCAGAGGCCTCAGCAGGAAGCCCTATTGCAGGAATTTTCCTGCAGGGGGCATCTAGTCCTATTAATAAAAGCCTATGTGGCCGTCATGCTCTCATGCCATGAGGCCCTCACACTGCCGTGAGCAATCACCAGGAGGCTGCGTGCCCAGCAGGTACACATGGACGGGCAGGAAGGCCACGGGGGCAGGGGCTTGATGCTGTGTGCACAATGCAGAGTTGGGGGTCCGAGGCTCTGCATGGCAAGGCCAGGGGGGTCCAATGGCTCCATGTGGCATGGAGGCGGGACCCTTGGCTCCAACCTACCTCTTTAGGAGCTCCTGATGTGTGGGCCGGGCCTACCTCTTTTTAAAAAAAATATATTTTATTGATATTTCACAGAGAAAAAGGGAGAGAGAGAGCTAGAAACGTCGATGAGAGAGAAACATCTACCAGCTGCCTCTTGCACACCCCCTACTGGGGATGTGCCCGCAACCAATGTACATGCCTTTGACCGGAATCAAACCCTGGACCTTTCAGTCCGCAGACCAATACTCTACCACTGAGCCAAACCGGTTTTGGCCTGGACCTACCTCTTTGAGGTGATTGATTGTGGGGCTCCCACACTGTGAAAATGGTTCAGGCCAGGCTGGGAGACAACCTTCCCTCCCTCTCCCCCCCCCCCCCCCCCCAGTGCACAAATTTTGTGTACTGGACTTCTAGTAAAGTAGTAAGGTTAAAAAATATAGTCTCAGGAATTAAAGCAGTCGCTTCAGGAACCACATAACCTGTCTTAGGCGTGAACCTGAGCACATTCACATTTCTTGCATGGGCCTCTGGGAGAGAGAAGTTGTCCACGTGAGCCAGCTCCCACGACCCTTGCTACGTAATGTGTGCACAGAACATTCAAAGCGCACAGGCTTCCATATAAGGCGGGCGATTTCCACCTTCTTTGGAATTGCAACTAGTCCATGTGTCTTTCATGATTAATAGCCACTCTAGCCTGTTTATTATTCAAGGGCTTAGCAGGAATCACAAGCTTGAAGCATAAACTGTGACTACATTGGCCATTGATTCATGGAATGCTCAGGGCAGAGGTAATCCTGTGGCTGGTTTGTGGAGACGGTGCAGTGAAGAGGGAAGGAGCATGAGCTTTGCTATCAGACCTACACTTAAGTCCCGGCGGCTCAGCCTCTTTCTCCCGAGCAGGGCGAATGGGCTGCAACCTGGTCTGTCCTCACTTTTCATCTACTCGAGTATCAGCAAACTCACCTTTCTGTCAATATTTGTTTGTGACCCCCAAAATCAAAATTCACAGCACTCTCAGATACGTTCCCAGGTATGTATTGGGAGGCCCGTGTGCATGTTGCCAGCTGAGGAAAGCAAGGCAACGTTCTACTTTTGTTCCATCTCTCATACAGTCATCAGCGTGCTTTTGTCACCTATGTAGTACCATGTTTTTTGCATTTGTGCTTTTATTTTTATGAGGGGGTGCTTTTAAAATGGCCCCCAAACTTAGTGCTGAAGTGCTGCTTTGTCTTCTAAGGTAAGAAGCCTGTGAGATGCCTTACGGAGAAAATACGTTAGTCAGTCTTCGGTCAGCGTGCGTTGTAGTGCTGTTGACTGTGAATTTAGTGTTAACGAATCAACAATACATATTACGTAAGGTGTCCTTACATAGAAACGCACATCAAACAGGGACATGGACTCATCCATTGACAAAATGTTGTGGCCAGAGGCTGGTGGGAACTCGTTCCCATATGTCCGTTAGGGACAATGGCTCGGTAGTCACTAATTCAGTGTTCACCGTGACTTTGCAGAGCATGTCTACCCTGAACGACAGGAATCAGCTGTACTTCCCGTTACAAAAGGTAACCTCTTGCTCACACATCACTCCGTTCTTTCCCTGCTGTGGTGAGAAGTAGAGCTATTCACAAATGATTGGCTCCCTCTTCTGCAAGGAGCAGGTGGGAGATTGGACATTCTCACCCCCATGCATATTAGACATGGCCATGTGACTTGCTTTAGCCAATGAAAGGTACACAGAAGTCACACGCGTCACATTGAGATAACAGTGTTTCGTTGCTAGTGTTCTGCTCCAGCCTTGCTTTTCTCTGCTGATACGGAAACAGCACTGTAGAGTTTCCATCACCTGACTCTCTGCCTACCCATATCAGATATATATATATATATATATATATATATATATATATATATATATATATAGTGTGTGTGTGAGTGAGAAATAAAACTGTGGTGTAGATAAGGGTTTAATATACAGAATATATAAAGAACTGATACAACCCCACAACGGAATAAAAGCCAACACAATTTTTTAAATGGGCAAAGGACTTGAATAAACATTGAATAAAATGAAGAGGATATGCAAATGGCCAGTGAGCACATGAAAAGTTGCTCAACCTCACTAGTCATTAGGGAAATACAGATCAAAACCACAATGAGATACCACTTCACGCCAGCTGGGATGGTTACCATTTTTTTAAAATGGAAAATAACAAGGATTGGCAAGGATGGGAAGAAACTGGACCCCTCACACATGCCCATTGTTGATGGGAATGTAAAGCACCATTGCCACTGTGGGAAACAGTGTGGCTTGCTCCTCAAAAGGTTAAATACAGAATTACCTTATAGCCCAGCAGTTCTGCTACTAAGTGTACACCCAAAAGAACTGAAAGTCAAGATTCAAACAGATACCTGCGCACCAGTATTCATTGAAGCATTGCAATATGAAGGCGGAAACAACCCCAAGTGTCCACAAGCAGATGATGGGTAAGCAAGGTGTGGTATAGTCATTGCAATGGAACGTTATTCAGCCTTAAATGGAACGAAGGACTGGCAGATGCTGCGGAATGAGCCTTGAAAACATTATGATAAATAAAATAAGATGACACAAAAGGAAAAACTTGTATGATTCCACTACATGAAATACCTAAACTAAGTTAATTTACAGGGACAGGAAGTAGATCAGGAAGATTCCGAGGGGCTGGGAGGAGGGGAAATGCGGAATTGCTGCTGAAGCCTTAGAGAGTTTCTGGTTAGGGTGATGGGAAATAGAGAGTGGTGGTGGCTGCACAGCATTGTGAACGTAATTAATGCCACTGAATTGTACACTTTGAAATGATTACTGTGGCAAATCTTACATATGTTTTTATCACAATAAGAAAAATTATTATTTTTTCATTAAAAAAACACACACACAACTGTAGCCTGACCAGTGCAGCTCAGTGGTAGAGTGTCGACCTGTGTATGAACCAGCAGGCCAGATTTGATTCCAGTCCGGGCACCTGCCTAGGTTGCAGGCTGATCCTCAGTAAGGGGCGTGCAGGAGGCAGCCATAGAGGATTCTCTCTCATCATTGATGTTTCTATCTCAACTTCTCTCTTCCTCTCTGAAATCAATACAAACATATATTTTTTTAAAAAAACAAGTAGTGCAAAACTGGTAGTATTTTGGTGGTGTTTGTTTCTATGGCATCTTACCGAAACCTTCCTTCTTACCGGTTTCTCTGGAATGGCATAATATAAGATATTCAGAGCTTTGTGGCCATATCTAACATCGAACCTGCAGACCAAGCTGTTACCTGCACTGGTCTTTTGGCTTCTCAGAACAGGAAGACTAAATTCTTGCAATTGTATCCTTAATGTATTTGCAACTTAATGGACAGGCAGTGTGACCTAGGCTGAAAGTGGCCATAGTGGTCAGAAATCCTTCCTTCAGAGCATACAAGCGAGCTCCTTCGTTTCCATACTTTTCCGTGGATTCTCACCTTCAGTTATTTTATTTTTTATTGTTTTTAAAAATATATATTTTATTGATTTTTTAGAGAGAGGGAGGGAGAGGGATAGAGAGTTAGAAACATCGATCAGTTGCCTCCTGCACATTCCCCACTGGGGATGTGCCTGCAACCAAGGTACATGCCCTTGACCAGAATCGGACCTGGGACCCTTGAATCCAAGGGCGAATGCTCTATCCACTGAGCTAAACTGGCCAGGCTCACCTCCAGTTATTTTAATGTGAAAGAGTGAAACTGCCTTAAATGAGCTGGTTCTGACAAAAATCATCTATATTTTAAAATGGCCTGTGATCAAAGAGAGGGAGTGGATAAAAGGGAGAGATCAACCAAAGGACTTATGTGCATACATATGAGCCTAACCAGTGGTCAAGGACAATAGGGGGTGGGGGTATGTGTGGGGAGGGGTGGGGGATTGGAATGGGGGGCTGAGGACAAATATGTGATAGCTTAATCAATAAAAAAAAAATTTAAAAATGGCCTGTGATCAGCAAGCTCTATTTAATAAAAATTCTTTTTGGAATCATAGCATATCTGCCAACATGCATCATGTTGGACAGTGAAAAAGTTGAATTTGTCCTAGGATTTCTTCTGTTGCTGCTTTCTAAACTTTCTTCAGAATGGTTTACATGATATTGTGGATCTGTACTCACTAATAATAGAGGGGGAATGGACTACTTATGCTGTATATGAAGTATAGAATCAAAACCAATGATTTAACACAAAGGAAAGATACCGTATGGGAAATTCATAAGGAGTTCACCTAGGTAAGCGATAATCCAAAACTCAGATATTTATTAGAGGCACATAATGCTGGGTGTTTACCCAATACTGGTGTCTCCTCCTTTCTTACAGACAAAACCTGATTTTATTCTGGGCAGCAATATGCTCAACTAAGGATTATATTTTCCAGCTTCTCTTGGAGCGAGGTCTAGCCAAGGTCTTAATAAATAGAAGTTGGATAGTACTTGCAGGAAATTTCTTTAACTGTTATTGATCCAACTGGGAGATAGGACTTTTGCCCCTTGTCCTACCCATCTTCTTGGAGCTCCAGCAACCATCTTGTGATTTTT
>OZ004715.1:46941861-47024361 GCA_963924515.1 Vespertilio murinus | reverse complement strand
CTCAGAACGCCACCTAAATGGTTCAGACAATGCCTGCGAACGAGGCAAGCGGACACCTTGTCATTACCCCAGAACTCGGCCCTGCCCCGAGCCTGCTAAGTCGGCAGGCGCGATGGAATGGTGGACTCCCACGGTGTAGAGGGCATTCATTTCTTTATTTTTGGAATGAGATAATCAAGCTTAGTAGCTCAGGCAGAAGCTGTGAGGTCAATTAAAACTTGAGTTCAACTCTCACTCAGCCACTTTGCACACGCACGCTCTGAGACCCATTCCTATCTATAAAATAAGGGCTAATAACACAGTTATGAGAAATGTGCAAAGCTGTCCACCGTGAGCCTCCTTTATAGGAAGCACTCTGCATACAGTAGCTGTGGGCATCAAAATAATTAGCACTGACCATAGGCCCGATGCATGTGTAAGGGCCCCGCTGATATTGGGCGAGATGAAATAAAGGTAAATGAACTTCTAGCTACTTACAGCTCCCCAGATACTCTTCAGCGTTCGTGCAGCAAGGTCTTGGCAGGGATAACCTTTGGCCTAGAGTTGCTCAGCTTTGATAGAGCATGCCAAGACTTTGAGCTATGTGAGGTGAAGAACCGCATTTGTGGTTTTTCTCTGTGGAGGGACTTACACGGCCCATATGCTTCAGAACAGCTGCTGACTGGCTGGATCATTAAAAGGGTACAGGGCACACCATGTATGTTCTTCCAAATTTGCAATAGGAGGTTTTCTTCTACTTGGTCTCATATAAAGTCTCATCCCATATGTACAGTCCTCAGCCACTTAATCATTTGAAAGCATTTTCTAAATGATTTTTTTGGGGGGAAAAAACAAAAAACAAGCAAACAAACAAAAAACCACACAAAACATTATTGGTACCAGGGAGAAGAGCTAGAGGTGCCATTAATGTTACAGCCAAATTATGAGTTTATGTTTCTTCAGTCCGAAGGGAAGAGCAGTAGAACTTTCCAGTGTAATAATGATTCCACAGGCATTCCTATATTCCATTTCACAATAATTCTCAAAGAGTTCAAGCCAGTGATTCTCAAATTGTGGGGTATATTCTTAGAATAAGAGGATATTCTAGGCAATATACAGTATTAAATGACACTGAATCACATCATCTAAAAAGTATTCCCTTTTCAATTATCTTTTAACTAGAGGCCCATTACATGACATTCATGCACTGGAGGCAGGGGGGTCCCTCAGGCCGGCCTGCACCCTCTCGCTGTCTGGCTGTCCGGGACACCTTGGGAATGTGAAAGGCTACCACCACCACTGCTGCTGTGCTTGCCAGCCATGAGCCCAGCTTCTGGCTGAGCTACACCCCCCCACCCCCGGAAGCGCACTGACCACCTGGGGCAGCTCCTGCCTTGAGCATCTGCCCCCTGGTGGTCAGTGGTCATAGCGACTGATCCTTCTGTCCTTCCATCAATTTGCGTATTAGGGTTTTATTACCTAGGATATTTCTTATTACATCCAGGAAAAGTCTCCATTGGACACTAGCATTTTCTTAACACCTCAGTAATAGTTGCTAAAAATCTCTGAGAGAAAAGAAATGAGGAAAGAAGAGAGAGAAGGGGAAGAAACGTCAATGGGGTGGTCAGGTAGCATGTAATTGTCTCCTTCTAAGCATTTTGCAGTATTGAGGAAAAATTTAACATTGTTTTCTTCATTGTATTATCTTCATAGTTATCTATTCCAAGAAGAGTATCAAGTACATATTGAGTAAATGATCATATAAGAGGTATCAAAATAATACAAAAACTGAGGAAGTAGTTTTAAATTACTGAAATATGTATTCATATTTTGCATCAAGACATAAAGCTATAAATCTGAAAGCTGGAGCCCAGGGGTCCTGAAATCTATATCTTCTGCTCTTTCTACCTCAAGAATATCTCCTAAATTATTAAATTATTTCAAGGATAAATTTGAGTAGAGGTTAAGAGCTCTCATCTCTAGCTAGGAAAATCTGAAATTGAGTTCACCTTCAACACCACTAGTTATGCTTTATTGATTGAGTTCCTTAACATCTCTAACCCTGCCCTATTTATCTTTTAGAAAAGGAAATAATAATAGCACCTAACTCATAGAATAGTTATGGTGTATCAATGAAAAAAATTGCTATCCAGCATTAGCATGGTCGCACAAACATAGGAGCTCCATAACTGTCTGCTCAAAATATTGTACAAAGCTGGAGGCATCACACTTATTTCAAACTATATTTCAAAACTATAGTAATCAAAACAGTATAGTAAAGCATAAAAATGGACACATAGACAAATCAAACAGAACCAAGAGCCAAGAAACAAACCCATACATACTGTGGTCAATGAATATTTAACAAAGGAGGCAAGAGCATACAATGGAGTAAAGACAGTTTCTTCAATAAATGGTTGGGAAAATTAGACAGGTGGAACCGTAAACATCTTAGCAGAAAACATAGGCTGTAAAATCTCAGACATCTCATGTAGCAGTATTTTCACTGATACATCTCCTAGGCCAGTGGTCGGCAAACTCATTAGTCAACAGAGCCAAATATAAACAGTACAAAGATAGCAATTTCTTTTGAGAGCCAACTTTTTAAAACTTAAACTTCTTCTAATGCCACTTTTTCAAATAGCCTCGCCCAGGCCATGGCATTTTGTGGAAGAGCCACACTCAAGGGGCCAAAGAGCCACATGTGGCTCATGAGCCACAGTTTGTCAACCAGTCCTAGGGCAAGGGTAACAAAGGAAAAAATGAACTAATGATGTTGGAAGCTGCCCATTGCCTTCACTAGCAGAGAGTTGTGGACCAAGTGTCCAGAAGGCTGCTCAACCGTGAGGCTCTGGCAAGGGTCAGAGCTATGCACTCACTGTCTAGTGGAGACAAAGGGAGCTGAAGGAACTTCCGCCTTTTAGTCTCATGTAAGTCCTTACTGGTAAGATATTCTGCCTGGTACTGGAACTGTCTGCCTAAGGGATTTGGGTGGATCCCAAACCTAAATAAAAAGGATGGCAAGGCCGGAGCAAAGTATAGTACTTTCTTAAGCTTCCGCCTGGCCCCCATTTCCCAAATTAGCATTTCTTGTCTTGTCTCTTTCTTATCTTGCCTCTTCCAGAACCCGAACCCTGAACCTAAACCACGCAGGACATGGGGGGTGGGGGGTAACATTTGAAAAATGAGACTACATCAAACTAAAAAGTTCCTTCACAGTAAAATAAACCATCAAAAAAATGGAAAGGAAAGCTACTGGATGGGAGAACATATTTCACCAATGATACATTTGGTAAGGGGTTAATTTCCAAAATATATAAAGAATTTAATACAACTCAACACTAGGAAGACAAGCAATCCAGTTTTAAAAAAATGGGCAAATGACCTGAATAGAGATTTCTCTAAAGAGGACATGAAGATGGCCACTGGAAAAAATGTTCAATGTCACTAATCATCAAAGAGATGCAAATTAAAAGTACAATGAGACATCACCTCACATCTGCCAAAATGGTGACAATCAATAAATCAATGAACAACAAGTGCTGTGGAGAATGTGGAGAAAAGGGAATCCTAGCCATAGCTGCTTTGGCTCAGTGGATAGAGCTTTGGCCTGCAGACTGACGGGTCAAGGGAATGTACCTCAGTTGCAGGCTAAATCCCCGGCCCTGGTCAGGGCATGTGTGGGAGGCAACAAATCAATGTGTCTCTCTCTCATCAACTTTTGTCTCTTTCTTTCTCTCACCTTCCCTTCACTCTCTAAAAGTTAATGGAAAAATACCATCAGGTGAGGATTAACAACAAACAAACAAAAAAAGGAATCCTAGTACACTGCTGATGGAAATGCAGACTGGTGCATCCACTGTGGAAAGCAGTATGGACATTCCTCAAAAAAATTAGAAAATGGAACTGAAATTTGACCCAATGATCCCACTTCTGAGAATATATTTTAAGAATCCCAAAACACCAATCAGAAAGAATATATGTACCCCTGTGTTCATAGCAGCACAATTTACAGTAGTTAAGATCTAAAACAGCCCAATGCCCATCAGGAGATGAGTGGATAACAAAGCTGTGACACATTGAACAATGGAATACTATACAGCAGTAAAAGAAAAAAAAGAGGAAGAAAGAAAGGATTGCTTATCCTTTGTGATAGGGTGGACCTGAAGATCATTACGCTAAGTGAAACAAGCTAGTCAGAGAAAGACAAATAGCACATGATTTCACTTACATGTGGAATCTAATGAACAAAGTAAACTGATGAATAAAATAGAACCAAAGTCATGGAAACATGGAACAGACTGACAGAACTCAGAGGGGAGGGTGGTGGACAGGAAGAGATTAACCAAGCACTTGTATGCGTATATGCACAGCCCATGGACACAAATAATAGTGTGGTGAAGGCCTGGGCGTGATAAGGGTGGGGTGGAGGAAGGCAAATGGGGGGTGTATGGGGACATGTGTCATACAGTCAACAACAACAAAAAAATAAATGTAAAAAAGAGCAAATAAAGAATATGAAAAAGCAAAAATTCATCTTGGCAGTAAGGGAAACAAATTGCAGAATGAAACATTCTGTATAATAACTCTCCAAATTATAAAACCATGTAATTAATGTTTTTGTTTAATAACGTAAATTCCAATTTTCTGGAGCACTGTGTTTTCTTGAAAAGGTATTGTTGTGTGTGTTTTAAAGCAGCTAAAATTACCACAGTTGGTTTGCTTCATCCTCGCTGTTGAGCCCTTCATTTCCCCCCTTTTATTTTAGAGTACGCTAAGACAAAGACTTTAACTCAAGGCCAGTGAGTTCATTAAAGATGATAGGTTGGCATTTCCTTACTCAAATTTGCTGATGTCCTGAAGCTATTTTATTGTACCTTTCCAGGCTGTCAGTTTCACTTAAACCTTGTTAATTTACTTATAAAATGAGACTTCTTTTCTTGCCTGAAAGTGACTTCTAACATTGGAGCAAGTTGCTTTTTAAACCTAAAATTGTAAAATTTGTCTGTTTATGCCTCAGGAGACTAGGGAACCCGCTGGCTGAAAAGCTGGTAATAAAGTGCCACATCCTTTTGAGATATTTCAAATAAAAAACTTTTTTTTTCTGGTGCCTTAAGTAAACGGAATTATTTCCTCATGATCTCTTGACTAAACAAATATTTACCTCATTTAACAGCATACTTGTTTCATAAATGCTACCTTAATAAAAATACAGTAATAGAATCTATCAAATTGATCACATTATTTTTGTCATTTTTCTCTTAATGTTATGCTGTCAGTTTAAAAATAAAACAGTCACCTCAACATAAATAAAGCTAAGTCAGTTTTACTTGGTAAAATTATTTTTTAAGAAAAAAATGTTAAGGAAGGAGATTAGTCTGAGGTATAACTTTGTGAAAAATGTGATAATGAGAATACGATACTGACAGGACTCTGCACCAAGAGCTGTTTTGTGCATTAGAAATATCCTGGCAACTCAAACAGGTATGTTCTTGGCTTTTGCAAAGCTCACACTGTAATGGAGAAGTCAATAAACAAGTGAATAAGGCAATAATTTCAGACAGTAACTAGTACCATAAATCAAACAAAAGGGAAGTGAGAGAAGGATAAAGTGAAGTGTGTGGCTACTTTGGATGCGATGATCAAGAAAGGTCACTCTTTTAAGTTGGCACTCGAGCTAAAGCCTGAATGTGGAGAAAGTCCCAATCTTGTCAAGTTCTGGGAGGAGAAGGGGATGGTGGCAGGGCATGCATGAGACTGAGAGATCAGGAAGTGCAAAGGCACTGTGGTGAGTGCCCCTTTACAGAAACAGCAAAAAGCTCTGGGTGGTGGGAGAATCAGAATGAACACAGAGGAGGTCTACCAGTATAATGAGGAAGGGAGATGGGCAAGTGATTATATGATGTAGGCCTTTGTAGGCCATAAAAAGTATTTTATTTTATTCAAAGTGTAAGGAGAGTCATATGTGAACTGATTAAAACTGCAACAAGATGGTTCTTGCAGCTGTATGGAGAACAGATTTTAGAAGGGCAAACTAGAAGAAAGTTCAAGTTAGAAGACTATGCAGGAACCCTCATGAAAGATGGTGATGGTTTGGATTAGGGTAGCAATAGTGAAGATGCAGTGAAGTGGATGGATTTGAGATATGGCCAAAATTTGAAAGGGAATGAAGGGGAGGGGAAAAGAAGAAAGGGGAGGGGAAGGGAGAGGAGGAGAGGGGAGAAACCTAGGTTGACTCCTAGGTTTTTGGCCTATTTGCTGGGTGGTTAGTGGTGCTATTTACTGACAGGAGAAGAATTCTGGAGGAGCAGGTTTCATGGTAGAAACCAAGGATTCCTTTGGATGTGTTAATTACTAGATGCCTTTAGACTTCCAAGTGGTTATGCCTGGTGATTAATTCCATACTCGTTTGTAGTTAATTTTTTTAAATATATATTTTTGATTTTTTACAGAGAGGAAGGGAGAGGGATAGAGAGTAGAAACATTGATGAGAGAGAAACATCGATCAGCTGCTTCCTGCACACCTCCTACTGGGGATGTGCCTGCAACCAAGGTACATGCCCTTGACTGGAATCGAACCTGGGACCTTTCAGTCCGCAGGCTGACACTCTATCCACTGAGCCAAAGTGGTTTCAGCAAGTTTGTAGTTTAAAAAGCAGATCAAAGCTGGAGGTAGGGATTTGGAACATGTTGGTATTCAGGATAATATATTTTTAGAGTAGTACTAAGTGAAATAACTATATTGACACTAAATATCATCTCAGGAAGCCTGTGTAGAATAGAATTAACTATAATCCCAAGGCTTCAGTGAAAACTGATGTTATGCTCCTCCATTTTCATAAACTATAATCAAAATATCGTATAACTTGTCAATTATACTTCAATAAAAACTAAGTAAAATTTGTATGTATATGTATATGTATATGCATAACTGAAAACCCTGGAAGACTTGAAGACTCCTGGTCTAAACATGATTTAATCATACAATCAAAATAGGATTTTTTAAAATTCTAATTCAACAATGGGAATTGGAGGATATTTTCTGAGCTTCTGAACGCACTTTATTTATATGAGTTTCTAACTCAACACTCAAAAATTTTATAAGGCCTGGCCGGCATGGGTCAGTAGTGAGCACCAATAAATGGGTTCAATTCCAGTCAGTGCACATGCCCAGGTTATAGGGCTCGTGATCTTCCTTCCTTCCTTCCTTCCTTCCTTCCTTCCTTCCTTCCTTCCTTCCTTCCTTCCTCCCTCCCTCCCTCCCTTCCTTCCTTCCTTCTTTCCTTCCTTCCTTCTTTCCTTTCTCTCTCTTTCTCTCTCTCTCTCCTCTGAAATCAACAAAAATTTATAAGTTCTCACTTCTGAATTCAAAGCTCAAAGAATATGAAATATCCAATTCCTCCTTGCATGTGACCTCAGGCCTAGAAACTCCCAGCTATGCCCACAAACCATATACAAAGACCATGTGGTATTGGTCCATTTTAAATATCACAGCAGGAACTGGTCACAGTTGAATTCCAGGACAATTTTTTAGATGAGCACTAATTCCATTTTCAGACCTCTGCAAAAGAGAGATTATCAAGTTCTATTAAAAGGAAGTACCCCGCCGGGACTGGTTTGGCTCAGTGGATAGAGCGTGGGCCTGCGGACTGAAAGGTCCTGGGTTTGATTTCGGTCAAGGGCATGTACCTTGGTTGCAGGCACATCCCCAGTGGGGGGTGTGCAAGAGGCAGCTGATCGATTCTCTCTCATCGATGTTTCTAACTCTCTATCCCTCTCTTCCTTTCTGTGAAAAATCAATAAAATATATATAAAGAAAAGGAAGTACCCAATAGATTCTTTATTGAGAATAAAGAATTGAGAATAAAGAATCTAGGCATCTTGTCAATATATATATATATATATATATATATATATATATATATATATTTTTTTTTTTTTTTTAATTCACATCGAAGATGATCAAAGAATTCAAGAAATCTTAGACCATGGCAGTCTAATCTCTCCGAACTGCCTGAAGGGCCTGGTTTTCTACATGAAATTTTGTCACATATTTTTAAATATCATTGTTCTCATCTTGGGCTGCATTTGGAGGAAGCGTCTTCCAGAGGGCAGGGCAACTCAGAGAACTGAGGAGGACTAACTCGTCCTCTTCCTGTGGACATCTCCTTCTACCTAGCCACTGGCCAATCACTTGGACTCCCAAAAATTCAGGAAAAAAATGTGCCTAATGCACAAGTATGGAGCCACACAAAGTATGTTTTGCTCTCTGCTTTAGACAGTAAGATTCAAAGGAGTTAACTTGAAGGGGTTCATTCATGACCTTCATCACAAAATGGTCAAGGGATAAGGAAGGGACTTGAAGAAGCTCAGAGTTTCTGAATCTTTAGGTTTCACAAGTGGGGAATGGAATTCTTCTTAGTGTTCGCTAGCCCAACTCAATCTCAGAATCCCATACAGTGGTAAAGAGACAAGAAGGAAATCCAGAACTATTTTTTGTTTTTGTGTTTTTTTTAACATATTTTTATTGATTTCAGAGAGGAAGGGAGAGGGGGAGAGAGATAGAAACATCAATGATGAAAGAGAATCATTAATCAGCTGCCTTCTGCACTCCCCCCCCAACCAGAGAATTGAGCCCACTACCTGGGCATGTGCCCTTGACCAGAATCAAACCTGGGATCCTTCGGTCCATAGGCTGCTGCTCTATCCACTGAGCCAAACCAGCTAGGGCCAGAACTGTTTTAAAGCAATAAGTAGCCCAGCTGGTGTGGCCAGATGGTTGAGCATTGACCTATGAACCAGGAGGTCATGATTCAATTCCTGGTTAAAGTACATGCCCAGATTTCGGGCTTGATCCTCAAAAGGGGTGTGCAGGAGGCAGCCGATCAGTGATTCTCTCCCATCATGAATGTTTCTATCTCTCCTCCCCCTCCTTTCCTCTCTGAAATCAATTAAACTATATAAAAGCAATAACTAAGACAGTATTAGATAACTGATAACTAATATCCCAATTATGAGCAAATAAAAACTAATGACATGGAAGGCCTTGAGAGCAATGTCCTCTCTGTCCATCACCTTCCCAGCAGCAGGTGGTGACGTATTAAATGACAACTTCCACAACAGGCAGCAGAATGGAATTACAGGTTACACCATAGGGAGCTTGAACACCAGGTTTCAAATTTCAAAGGATTGAACTTGTATATTCAGTGGGAAAAGGCAAATATAGAAATATTTTTAAAGTAAATGAGTAAGAAATATCATGTAGGTTAGATTATTTGGTAATAAGCACTTAATCATTGTAATTGATTGGCTGGCTATGTTGTTTTTGCATGCTTATGTATTCTCCGTGGTCCATTTCCCCTACACTGTCTGTCCCTCTTCCCACACTTGGCCTCACCCTCCAGCTCACAGACTGCCTTAGTGGTGGTGGCTGCCATAATAGAACACACCAGACTGGGGAGTTTAAACAACAGAAATTTATTTTCTCACAGTTCTGGGGACTGGAAGTGCAAGGTCAAGGTGCTGGTGGGTTTGGTTTCTCCTGAGGCCTCACACCATGGCCTGCAGATGACCATCCTCTTGCTGCCTCTTCTGTGTACACACACCCCTGGTGTCTCTTTCTCTTCTTACAAGGGCACCAAGCATATTAGATTTGGTCCCCATACCAATGGCTCATTTTAATTCAATTACCTCTTTAAAGAACTTATTTCCAAATATGATTACATTTCTGAGTTACTAGAGGTGGGACATCATGTAAATTCTGTGACTCATAATTCAGCCCATAACATAGACCATAAGCATGGATAATTTGTTTTTCCTAATCTTGAAAATAACATCACCTTCACATAATACTTACTTCTCCACTCTAAGAACACTTGGCTCAGGTCTGACTTGAACATCTATTAACGACACTCTTCATTTTCTCACCACAATCACTGCATCAACTCTTTACAATCTGACTTGGAGCAACACCAGAGAGCCAACAAGCTCTTTCCGAAGCTGTAGGTCAATTCCTTTGGCCACTTCAAGGAACATCTCTCCATTCTACTCCCCCTGGTCCGGCACACAGCACTGGGCACCCTTACGCTGCCTCCTTTCGGAAATGCACTGCTTCCTGGTGGGCCATGACTTTACATCCTAAGGGGCTCCTTCCTGTTATCCCTTCCTGGTCCCTCCTTCCGTCTTGGCTCCTGTCTCCAGAGTTTCCTTAAGAAAACTCTTCCTTTGGACTATTCAACCATCACCTCCTTCCCAGGGAGCTGAACTGCCTGAGAACTGGGTCTCTCACATTCAATTCCAGGTTCTTGGAAATTGTTCAGCTCAAACTCATCCCCTGCAAAATCACATTCCTCTTTTTCTCAAATCAGAGCCCTTTCCTGTGCTCTCTTTGCTTCAGTGTATTCTGTGGCCCTCCTGGGAGGCACATGCTGAACTAAACAATAGGGTACCAGGTGAATGAGAACGATAGTCTCAGCACTGCATCGTTGTTGGTCCAGGTGAACTCTCCCTTTCATGCCCCATAGCCTGACACTAAATCCCATGCATCCTTCTCTCTCTCTCTCCCTCTCTCTCTCTCTCTCTCTCTCTCTCTCTCTCTCTCTCTCTCTTCTCTCTCCAAAATCTTCTTTCTCATTACATTGATTTTATCCCACTTGGATTGATGTGATAACTTCCAAACTGAAACTGATTCTATGCCTCCAATCTCTCCCTTCCTGGATCCTCCCACCCCATCTCTGCTGAATATCACTGCAGCCTTTAACTGCCGGCGTTATCATGGTCACTCCCGCAGACATTTTTCAGCGAGTATACTGGCCCTCTGAAATGTAGACTCTAAACTCCAGAGCTGGGAATGCTGGGAGAAAATTGCAGATTTGAATTCCTGCTTGGTCACCTCAATGCTTGGTGGCCCCAAGCAAGTCATTCACACTTTTTGAACCCGTTTCTCAAGGAAATATCAGAATTAAAAATGGTAACTTGCTCATGGGCTTGTGACGAAGGACACTGACACACTGTTATTCCTGCCACCGCCCCTGCCCCCTCCAGGAGCTAATGTTCACAAAGAACTTCGGACACCTGGCACTATCATTACTGCTTATTATTCAGTGGCTCCTTTACTCCCCACTCTATGTACAGCCGTGCGGCCTTGGGGAAAGTTTCTTAACCACTCTATGGCTCTTTTTTTTGCCAATTTCAAAATACATGTTGTGAGGAGGGAATGTGGCAATACATGCCAATTGCAGCACCAGCCCGAAGGACTTTCTCAGCAGCAGTCCTAGGACCCTCACTGTGCAGCACGCACAGCATCTCCTGGATGAAGACTGCAAAGCTAAGTCTATTACACCAGATCCAGCTCCCGTTTCTTACCCTAAATTGATAACCTTCCAGAGAGAAGGAGCTCTGTGTTGTGTTTCCTCTGTTTTCCTAACAGTTTATAAAAACCAGAGCAAACAGTGGCTCTGTGAACGTAATGAATGAATAACCAGGTAACACTCTTTCTTTAAAGGTACACACCCTGTACTTGAAGTTGTGATCCAGATGGTTTCTGTGTCTGGTCTTCCTTCTGTGGTTTATGCCATCCTTAGCCTCTCTCCCCCACCCTCTCATTTTCCCTCTCACAGCTTTGTGAGGTTACTGTCTTCCAGCTCTGTAATTATAGCAATAGAGACTGTCTAAATGTATCTAATGCCATAAGTATTCCTCTTCTCACCCCCACAAAAATTAGCATTTTAGAGGAAAAACAAGTCTATAAGGGGTGGGGGGTGAGGGACTGAATTTTATACCAGGAAAATCTTGAAAAGATTTAAATTCTACTTGAATTTAATACATAACCAGAGATTATATGTAGGTTAATGAGTCCAAAAGCAAAGCTAATTAAGATTCTGTTTCTTTTGCAGAAAATAAAATTGATTCAGCATAATTAAGCCTTTTATTAATATAATAACTAAATGTGAATATTTGTACATTGTACAGACAATGTCCAGTGTAATTTAAAATAGCAAAAAGTAATTGTTATAACAAAGGAAATAAAAAAATACAACATCAAAAACTTCCCACAGATCATTTGCTCACTGCCTTTATGTGAGAAATGATTAGAATATTTTAATATGAGGTGTGTTCCTATTAATACACTCATCATACTAAAGTGGTACCAAGGTCAAAATGTATTCATTGCTTTTGAGCTGCATAGAAAATGTAATAAAAGAATAATTTTCAATGTGGTGATTTTCTGAGGGGAAGCAGGAAGGGGGGGTGGAGGAGGGTATGGGGGATACATGGTGATGGAAGGAGATTTGAGTTGGGTTGGTTGGTGAACACACAATACAGTAGACAGATGATGTATTATAGAATTTTAAAAATGAGAATGTTTTCATATACATATATTTCTCTTCTTAAAAATCTTTATTGTTGAAAGTATGACATAGGTCCTCCTTTTCCCCCCATTAACCTCTTCCAGCCTGCTCTTGTACCCCCACTCCCACCCCAGGCCCTCACCACCCCATTGTCTGTGTCCACAGGTTATGCATGTATGCATACATAATTGTTCATGATTAACACGTTCATGATTTCTTCCCACCCACCCTCCCTCAGGTTCAACAGCCTGTTTATGCTAACACTGGCCCTTCTTGCTCTTGGTAACAGTTTTCCCTCAGAATAATGGAAATAGCACTGCTGTTCCTCTTTCGGCATCTTTTAAGGAAATATACCCCGATGATACTTCGACAGCAAATTGTAAGCTTTGTTTGATATGTTGAATTTTAGTCAGCCATACTTAAGTTAAATTCTGTATATGAACCTCTTTGTGGACACCTAGGATGTAAAACAGACAACAACAGAGCTACTGAGCTTCCTTGTGGGTGAGAGCTGAGCTCCATCCACTGCCTCCCCCACCCAACCTCTTCCCACGCCCAGGCAGGAAGACTTGCTCTGGAACCCTGGGTACCCATGGAACCCTGTCTGCATACCTCTGGACTAGGTGAACCAGTATATAGATCATTCTAAGCTGTAAATTCTAATTTTTTAGCCATTCTAGTTGTTGAACACAACCTTCAAAGATAGTGGAATCTGCGGGGTGAGTTATAAGTTATGCACTTCCTCAGCCCTTTGCCTGCATCCTGTGCTTCAGCTCACATGAGCTCTGCTGCAGGCCACCCTCTGCTGGTGCATGGTTACTAAGCAGTCAGCTGACTTCCCCTAAAAGTTTTCTGTAATTACTGATCGGAAGCTATTGCTCCCCCTCATGTGCTTGTGCAGATGGTTTCAGACCCTGCAAAGTAAACCTTTGCATTAATTCCTGTTTTTAAAGAAATGCCATTTCATTAAGCTTGGTCCTTGTTTCAGTATATTCAGGTCACTTGGCAGCATCATTCAATCACCTAATGTATTAAGTTACCCTCCGACTATTGTCATTTACAAATGGATTGAGGTAACCTGTGTAAAGCAGAGCACCCCAGGTCCCATCTCGTGCCTAGTAATGCAGTCTCCAGCAGTGGACCCACGCTGCTCTGTTTTCCCAGGCGATTTGGCTGATTGGGGGCCACTCTAAGAGGTCTTAATAGAAGTTGTCTCCACCAGTGAGTCAGGACCAAGGACAGAGACCAACTGAGTTCAGGTTGGTTTTAATCCTAACTCTATGCTTGACAGTTCTACCAATTAGGAATTCACTGACTCTGTCCTCTTCTAAATTACTTTTGTCTGAGCTGGAAACAAAATTTTGTTGACTGACTCTGAAAAACCTTACTTACATCTATATCTATGTATTCAAAATGTTTTTTAGGTCCTACCCTTTTTGTAAAAAGAGACAGATATGTTAATGCTTGCAGTGTGCCTTCTTCCTTTCTATGGTCACATAGCCATCCACCTAGTTGACACTGGTTGATATGAAGCTCTTGAATCTATACTACTGATCTCTCCCCATTTTTTAAAGTATCACCAATGTCCAAACAAACTGAGAAGCTCTTTTAATACTTTGCACAAAAGTGTAATTCATCGGGAATAGGACAAGTGGATCTTTAGAGGCCCTCGATATCCTTATCAGTTGTGTGTTTACATTTCTAGACTGATGGACAGATAAAATGGGGGAAATGAATAGGAGCTGAGTGTGGGAAAGCTTTTGCAGATGGTAATTCTAATATTAATTAGAGTTGGTTAATCAGTATTATTTGTTAGCATTTTCTTATAATTCAAAATCAAAGGACCTGCATCTTTAGGAATAATAGTGCTAATAGTAGTAGTAAGCAGTGGGGTCAATTTCCTTTTAATACTTAATGCTCCTCCTCATTATCATGCACATTATCATACTTATTGCTGCCAGTGAGTCTATGCAGGAGATTCTTCCAAGAGTCTGGGCAAAAGAAAGTACTATGTGAGCTTTATAGAACCTTCGCTGTTAAATGCTAGTGTGGATGCTCGACAAAGGCTGGCTTTCAGGTCTGTTTTCTGAGTATCTAGCCCAGTGGTTGGCAAACTCATTAGTCAACAGAGCCAAATATCAACAGCTCAACAATTGAAATTTCTTTTGAGAGCCAATTTTTTTAAACTTAAATTTCTTCTAACGCCACTTCTTCAAAATAGACTCATCCAGGCCGTGGTATTTTGTGGAAGAGTCGCACTCAAGGGCCCAAAGCCAGGTTTGTCGACCACTGATCTAGACAGTACCTGGAACTGAGTGGGGTTCAACTAATATCTAAATGAATAAGAAGGTAAATAAGTACATGAGTACAGAGCAGCTCATCTGGTTTAATGCCTACAATAGCCCCATGAATTATCTGTCATTCTCTACCTCAGAGGTGAGGAAAATGAAGCTTAGACAGTTAAGTGATCACAGTCAGTATAAGAAGAGCAACCCAAGCCCATGAATTTCAACTGTCAGGTCCCAAACACACCTCACCTGTCTCAGCCATGCCATCAAGAGCTGAATTTGCTTTTATGTTCAGTCACCCACCAGCTATAGCCACTAGGAAAATCTCACAAACCTCTAGAGTCACAATATTCTCCTTCAAAATAAATATTGCTGGCCATGCTCACCTTGAAAGGCTGCTTTAATACTCAAAAGAAACACTGTAGTTTAACATGAGAAATTATCATCATCATCATCATCATCATCATCTCTCAAATCTTTCCTAGAACAAAATGATTAAATACCTAAAAGTGGAAAGGCTGATATTTCTATAGGAACATTAATAATATCTCATCTACCCCCAAAACAATTGTGGGACATACCCCAACAATATCCCCTGTTTTTTGTGAGTTGCCCCACAGGGGCACCGATTTCTTATTTTATGAAGCAATGTAAAGTTTGTTATACCTATAAAGACACAGCTCAGGTTTCAAGGTAGTGGTGCCCCATTATAACCACAACTACAACCAAAGCTACCACCCCCCATGTAACCCTCAAATAATCCTGTGGGAAGGAAATGTGGACTGAACACCAGCTCCTCTGGCCTGGTATCTCCTCTGCCTCCTTTTGGTAAGGCCATGCCAATGTACCTTCGGGGAACCACAGGCCCTGCATTGTACACAGCCTTGCTGGTGAGACTATAACAGAAGCTGTCTTCCTGTGACCAAGGGTTAGCCATACAACCCAGATTAGGCCTCTGAGGCTCTTGGAGATTTGAAAACCTCCAAGGGATAGAATGGAAAAATGGTTGGAGTTATTTACCCCCGAAGTGGCACTCTAATGCATTCATTAGTTTCATGCTTAATGACTGACCATTAGACGCCAGGAAGCCTCCTGGTACTTTCTGCTTTCATGGGATTTGCAGAAAACACAGTGCAAGTAGGGGAGCTGGTTTCCATAGGATAGTCCATAGTGCTTCAAAAGAGGGTGACTCCGCACATGAATGAAGTAGGCAGTCGGCCATGTGACTATCAGCGTATGGCGTTGCAGGCCAGTCAAAGGTAACAAGTACCAAGACCTCAAGATAGAGAAGATTTAGTCTGTGCAAGGAGCAGCACGGAGGCTGACGTGCTAAGTAAGGGCAGGATGCTACACAGTGAGTTTAAAGATGTAGCCAGTTTCCAGATAATGTTGAGTCTTGTAGGTCAAAATCTAAATAAAAGCAATTGGATTTTACTTTTAATGCAATGGAAAGCCATCAGAGAGTACATGTCTTGATTTTGTTTTTAAAATAGTTAATCTGGACACTGTGTATAGGATAGAAGTGGGACTGGCATGACGTGAAGCCAGAAGAAGAGAAAAGGTCACTGAAATAGTCCATTGAAGATAAGAGGGCTTCTTGATCTGTGGGCGACCTGTGGGAAATGAGAGGTGGTCAGAATTGGGGTACAGGCCTGTGGGAAGTGAGAGGTGGTCAGAATTAGGGTACAGGCCTGTGGGAAGTGAGAGGTGGTCAGAATTGGGGTACAGGCCTGTGGGAAGTGAGAGGTGGTCAGAATTAGGGTACAGGCCTGTGGAAAGTGAGAGGTGGTCAGAATTAGGGTACAGGCCTGTGGGAAGTGAGAGGTGATCAGAATTGGGGTACAGACCTGTGGGAAGTGAGAGGTGGTCAGAATTAGGGTACAGACCTGTGGAAAGTGAGAGGTGGTCAGAATTAGGGTACAGACCTGTGGGAAGTGAGAGGTGGTCAGAATTGGGGTACAGACCTGTGGGAAGTGAGAGGTGGTCAGAATTGGGGTACAGACCTGTGGGAAGTGAGAGGTGGTCAGAATTGGGGTACAGACCTGTGGGAAGTGAGAGGTGGTCAGAATGAGGGTACAGGTCGAAGGCATAAGTGAAAGAACTGGCTGATGGACCCGATGTGGGGTGTGAGTAAAAGATGGTAAAAATGTTACAAGAATTTTGGCTAGAGTAATGGGTTGGGAGGGGGTACATTTATAAAAATAGATTGTCAAATTGGAAGGAATAATTAAGTTTTATTTTGAAAATATTACTCTTGAGATGCCTATTATACCTCCAGGTGGAGATGTCGCAGGGAGTTGGATATATGAGTCTGGATTTCAGAAGAGAAGCAGGGGCTGGGATGTGTATTTGAGAGTCTGAGGAGTGTGGCTACTCATTCCTAATTCATAAATCCCCAGCACTGCTTGATTCAGCTTCTTCCTGAATCCACTTCTTTATATTTCCACTGAATGTACAAGTCACCTCAAAATTTTCAAATAAATTGTACATCTTGTATCTGCAAATAAGTTTCTGTTGCTTGCAATCAAAGACTCTGGTTACATATTATTATTATTATTATTATTATTATCTGCACTCTGCAAGTATGGCGCCTGGAGTTCAGAAAGGTTCATCAGAAACTGGACTAAAACCACAAAGATCATAGGGGCAGAGCTGGACCTGGAGCCAGCTGTGTTTATAGGTACCACCCGTCTACAGTCAGACCATCACGCGGGTGCTGCTGGCATGGTGTCATTAGCGAGAAAAAGCCTGGGCTCCGGCGCTGTTCATGGTGGCCTCACATGGTGAGGAGAGGCACAGCTTCAAACAGGAAAGGGCAGCTCTCTGGGAGATCTGGCGATTGCCAGCTGAATTTCAGGAGGCACCTCAAAGCAGCGGGGAATTGTTTTTGGAGTGCACTGTGATTTTACACCAGCCTCCATTACAATGTGCGAATTCTCAACTCATGGTTGTTCTCCCAACCGAAGAGCAGTTGGATTGGGAAGGAGAGGGAGTCATCTTATGGCCAGACATGGAAATTAGATTCATACTGAAATTCTCAGACGCTGGTGTTCTGTCTTGTTTGGAGACTCGATAAGCTTTCTCTTTGAAGCAGGAAATAAGTCCTGTGCATTCCTTAGGTTGTTGGCTTATTACCCGGAAGAAGGAGAGAGGTGCTTCTCTTGCTCATTCAAGTGCTTCCCAGAGCCCAACACAGTGTCTGGTGCTCAGTAGAACTTTGAGTTTATTTTAAACAAAAATATGAAAAATATTGGAACTTCTTAATAAAAATCGAAGACTTTAAACATCCTTAGTATCATAAAAAGTTGGTGAAATATCATTAAATGGTGCCACAGGAGTTTTATTGTAGACTTTCAGGGAAGGAGAGAGAGATGGCAAAGTGCTTCTGCTCAATGTGCTCGGTGGTCCTCATGTCAGACTGCCTGGGTCCCCCTGCTGGCTCAGGCACCAGCCACCAGCCAGCCTCCAAGGTATTTCCTGCCAAGCCAGGAAAGCAGCTCCAATTCAGACATGTGAGGTACTAACACTTAGCATTTGGGCCAAGTCACAAGGTTTGTAATTATGATAATGACTGTTCGTAGAGCTTGTTTGTTGTGTGAAAAGCATGGTTCTATGCATTTTTACACATTAAATCATTTCAGTGCTACAACAACTCTACAGGAATATAGAGTGTATTATTTCTCCCATTTTTCAGATGGGGCATTCGAGGCACAGAGTGGATAAATATCTTGCCAACATTCATGTAGCTAACAGAAAGAGGCAAGAATGAGCCAGATTTTGGTTGTAGAGCTAGTGGCTTAACCCCTACATGAAAGCCCCCAACTTTTCTGCTTTGACATGGACTGGTCTTGTTGTTTAGTTTTATTTGCCTGAATCTATTAGGAAAATCCTTCTTTTTCCAGTTCTGAAACTGCTTATGGGTTTATATCAAGACAAATATATTTCATAGTCAATGAACAGTAGTACTTATCTAATATGTGCTAGGAACACAGACCTGACTGGGAATTGAACCGTGACCTCCCGGTTCATAGGTCTATGCTCAACCACTAAGTCACACCAGCCGGGCACATCACAGTCTTGATGCCCTGTGATCCCAGTGTCATTTGCTTAGACAAGTTCTGTCCCAGCTTCCTCACCAGGCCCCATGTTAGGTGCTGGAGGACAATGGCCATGGCAGTCACTGCTGGTTTCATGGAACTTCCATGGAAGACAGATATGGCACAAAAACATTACAAGTGCGTAAAGTGCTACAGAGGATGAGGATGAGGCGTCACAGGACCAGCGGTGACCTGTGCTGAGACCAAGGATGGGGAGGAGGGCATCTGGGGTCCTGAGGCCAGTGGGTGAAGAACTCACAGAAGAGGGGCCCATCGTACCTGTGCTAAAGCCGCTGAAGCAGGGATGTGGGATTTCAAAGTACTCCGAACCATGCAATGACCAGCTCAGGGTCACAGCTTTGGCCAGTGCCATTAAGGAGGGTGGACAGCACTGAGAAAGTGTGCTCAGAGGAACCGACCTTCAGGAAGGTCAGGATAGCCTTTCCAGAGGAGGTGGTTCCAAATTAAACATGAATTAAACATGGGGAACAAGTCAAAGTTAACCAGGTGGAGAGCCAGGGAAAAGAGAGAGGGGAGAGAGAGACCCAGACCCAGGGGCGGGGGGCATTTGCAAAGGTCCCTTGCTAGGAAAGGCACTGAGCGAGGGCTGGGCAGGTGGGGGCACCGGGAGGGGAGGGAAGAGGAGAGAGGTGGGTGCAGAGGAAGAGGACAGCAGTGCCTGGCACGCCAGGATCTTGCAGGACATGTTAAGAACCTGGAATAGAATGGACTGGAAAGTGGGCCGGTGAAGACGTGTGACAATGGGTGGGGAAGCCACTGCCAGGGCAGCCATCCCAGAAATCTGAGTGGCGGGGGAGGTGGCCGGGGATTGCAGCAGATGCTGTCCTCCCGCAGCAGGCTTTCAAGTCAGACAAACCTTAAGTGAAATCCAAGGTCTACTGTCCTGTGGTTTGGGCTAAGTCACTCTGCATTTGTGAGCTTCTACGCCTTACCTGCAAAACGTAAAGTCTACCCACTCCCCAGCTTCGCTGTCAAGGTTAAATTACATAATAGATATTCTCGCACTAAGCCAACACCGATGGTGATTATCAGACACATGCATGTCAACAGCTTATAAAGCCTCAAAATGCTAGCAATCACTGCAATGCTTTCCAGACTGGGGCGACATTTGGAAAAGAATACTGATAAAACCAAGTACTGATGAGGTATTTACTCCGGGCCCGGAGTCTAAGCACTTAGCATACATAAGTGTATTTAACTCTCACAGTAATGCTGTGTGCTATGTTCATTGTTTGCCTCTACGATTCACTCCTCCCGTGGCCACACCTGTGTGATGGGGCCTTTCAGTTTCACTAATGGGGCAGAGCACATTCTCTGCCTCCGGACTTTGGGTTTGACCAATAGGACAAGAATTTACGGTGTGCCAATTCCAAGCCCATGTCTTAATAGGCCACGTGCCTTCATCATGAGCATGAGAAGAGCACCCCCTGCTGGTCTGCCGGCCGGTCCAAGGAGAATGAGAGCCACGTGAAGCACAGCCTCACCTGCAGGTGGATCAGGCCCAGCACAGCCATGCTCAGCGCGACCCCCTGACCTCCAGCCCTGCCTGTGCCAGCAGGAGTGCAGGACCACTGGTGTGAACCTCTGCGTCCCAGGGTAGTTTATTATGCAGCGTGTTTGTGGCGATTGCTAACCGGTGCAGCCTATAAGGTGACTGTCACTATGAGCGCTCGTGTTACAGATGGGGACGCTGAGGCTTCCTTCGTTCTGTTGGCTCAGCAACTCGACTAAGTCCTTGCTGAGGTTAGAATCCAGGGCGTTTGACTTCAGAGTCTGGCTCTTGCCTTTTACACACACACGCCTCAGAAAAGAGCCAAACGCTTCACATTTAGAGTGTTAGTTGGTCTTTCTAAATGTCACACAGAGCAAAGAAGTGAAAAAGGAGGATCTGACAGCACTATCCTTTTGTGCATTCAAAGTCCCACAAAACTAGACATGGCTACCCGTGGTGGCAGCTCTGAGAGGCCTAGCACTTCCGTTTCACAAGTAGGGGGGACGGCAGAGGAGGACTGGGGTCACCAGTGAGTCAGGCAGGGGCGTCACTGTGGAGCCCGAATCAGCCCCGCTGATCTGCGCACACGGGGACCCCACCTCTGGCTAATTCCCAAATCCCCACGCCAGGGCCGCGTGGGAAGTCAGATAAGCCCGCTGCATGTCAGTTATTTCTCAGTAAAACTGGGAGAAATGAGCCCGGAATGTGCTGCTTACAGCACAGTAGGTTCCAGGTCAAAGTGAGAGGCTCCAGTTTCGGGGGTAGCCATGGCCTTCCCAATGCCAGACGCTCCCTCTGGCGAGGAGGATGAAAGGGGATGATCCATCCCGTTCCTGGGGAGACGTCTCGGTTCCCATAGGCTGACAGCGACCTCCTCCTCCGAATCCCAGTCACAGTCCATTCCTACCTCTCTGACCAGATTATACGTTTCCTGAAGATGAAGTCTATTGTGTGGATTTCTGCTTCACCGACTGCACTTTGCATAAGTTTGCTCATTAAATAAATAAATAACTGTGGAGAAAGGAAGCTGTGGTGTTAAAGGGGCACAAGACCCGGCCTTTCTTGTTCGTCACTGCCCCACCAGGCCTGGCACGCTGCCTGGCAGCCAGTGCACACCGGCAGCTGTGTGGGAAGGAGTGCGTGACTATCTGCCCCGGGAGGCAGAGGGCCTGGGCTGGGGTTGATCTCCAGGTGACAGTGCCCTGAGAAATTCCCCACGGCTTCCGCAAATCTGGATGCCTGGAGCAACCGGAGCATCTTGGGTTTTGTTGATGGTCAGATGTTCCTTTGCTCCATTAACTCCCCAGAGTTGCCTTTCGGTAAACTCTCTGTTTGCTTCAGTTGGCCGGAGTTGAATTCTGTTGCTTTCGACCATCGACCCCCTCACTGATAAACCAGTGTTTTCTCAGAATGCGGTCCATGGAGGCTCATACCTCTGAACCTGGGGCTTGAGGATGAGGATCCCAGCCTCACCTTAGACGTGGCGCCACAGGCCTCACACTGACCTCAGCATCTGAATCTCTGCAAGAGCCTGCCCACCAGACAAGCTCCTCATAGATTACCTTCATGCTTTGGGAGGGAATGGGATGATTCCCAAGGTCCCTTCCCACACTAAAATTCTACTGTTTCCCGAGACAAAGCGGCAGCTCCTTGCCAAGGCCCCACAAGTCTTGATTGGCTCCTGAAAAGGTGACCAACCTTTCCCAGCACATTTCATTCCTTCTCTCAGCCTCACTGACATTCCCGCTCCAGCTTCTCGGATGTTCCTTCTGTCATTCCCACACCAGGACCCTCAGATTGGGGCACCATCCCCTAAGGCTGCCCATGGCTGGCTCTCCATCCCCCTGAGGTCTGTTCCAATGCTACCTCCTCAGAGAGCACAGCTCCTAGCGTGGTCTCACACTCTCCTCCCCACACTGCCTGCCACCCGTCCTAGCAGGTCGCTGTCTGGACCAATCGCCCCTTTGTTTGGTGGCTTGTTTCACACACACACCCCCTCTTAAGAATGTAAGTTCCATGGCTGCAGGGATGAGCTCACTTGTCTCTGCAGTATCCCACGGCCGAGAACTGCAGCACACAGCAAATTCTTAGTGTATGTTGCTGAATAAATGGTACCCACAAATATTAGATAATATTTGAACTCTATTCTACAGATGCTATTACTCTAAAAACAGCCTGGGATTAATAAAACTAAATGTCACATTTACCTTTAGATATTTGTCATCTCAGATAATATTCCTCAGCGAACTCCCACTGTCCCCCCAATTTAATCTTTATCACCTGAAAGCACACAGACACATGCCATTTTCCTACTTTAAATTGCCTCAGAAAAAAACAAAACAAAACAAAAAAAACACCTGGCCTCAATTCCCGTAAAGCAGCAAATAACCAGGAATTCTTATTTCCGCAAGTACTAGTATCAGAGGAAAGCCAACTGAGATATTTCCTAAGCATGCTTGATTTGAAAAGCACAAGCGCCCTCTACTGGAAGTATGCAATATCGCAGCTTGAACTCAAACTGTCAAAAGCATTAGGCATGGAGTGTCCCTTAGCCCTGAAACCAGAGGAAGTAAGCAGATGAAACATCCACAACAAATAAATGAACGTGCTCTCCGTGCTTACCTGTTCTGAGAGAACAAGTGGGCCAATCACTAAGGATTCCGGCCTTTCCGACACTGCGTACATTTCTTCCTACCGTAAGCGAAGAACATCAGGGTGACTGGTCACTTTAGGGCACGCTAAGGTACCAATAGGATAAATAGAGGAAATGTATGCAAGATGGAAGCAGAGCATCTCAGAAGGGCCACTGAGTCAAGAGAGCTGAGGCTGTGACCTAATGTAATCCCAGTGGAGGTCAAATTCTTCATTGGTTACATAAGAGGGTCAAAGGAGTGACCATGGAGCAGGTGCACCTTGAGGAAAGGCCAAGAAATCACTGATGGGCTCCAGAGCAGGTGCAAGCTACAGACATGGTTTGGTCCCCAACATAGTAGTGCTGGTTACACTGCTAATCAGGAGAGGAAAGGGCTCTTCCATTTGCCTGTCTGTCTATCTCTTATGCACGCACTCACACATACACCCACACACATGCACACACACTTCTGGTCTTCTGAGTGTGCTGTCAGTACTGAGCACACATGTCATTACCATTTGCACACTGATGGTTCTAACAGCCAGTCTGCTTCATGCATTCATGTGAGTCACCTGCCCCGCAGGCATTTGATGTTACCCCATTGCCTAACCCATTTGAGATGTTCTGCATGATGTCTTTCCTCTACCCCAACACACACACACACACACACACACACACACACACACACACACGGCTTTATGGATTTTCTTTCTCCCTCCTTCATGATATACTTTGAAGTCCTCATTTGCCAAAAATAAAAAATAAAATAATAATAATAATAATAAACAAAGCAGGGTTCCCCTATTCCTGTATCCCAGCCCCACACAGAGCTTGCAGTGAGTCCAGCTTGAAAAGCTAGGGCGATACAGTGCTGGTGGTAAGGAAAAAGACCCCTCTCCACTCAGAGGTTCTGTGTGTGTGTGTGGGGGGGGTTGATACGCCTACATATTTTTCCTTCCCCTTAATATTTGGAAATACTCAGTGTAATTGTAAATGTGCAAGATATCTTCTGATAATTAAGATTCCTTCCCTGAAATGGTGTAGGTAAGATGCGACGTTTAGCCACGATAGGTGAGCTTTTCTTACCAGCGTCAGTGTGAAGTGACTAGAAATGTCATGTCCGGCATTGACAGCAGCTTAATATCCTGGCATGTTTAAAAGCTTAGATTCATTGGACAAACTCAATGGATCATTCTTTTTTTTTTGCATTTTACTTTTATGAGAAATACAAGGAAAGGAAGCAACGTTAAAATTAAAAGACAAATATCAAAGTGAAGCCCAAACAGCACTGTTGGGTACCCACGGCAGGTACAGCTGAGAGTCTGTGCCTTTGCTACTTACTGGACAATTGCTCAAAACGAGGCAGAAGGTCCTTCGGTTCTCAAAGCAACAGAAAAAGATCCCAATGGACTCAGCAATGGTGCACTCATTCATAAGAGGATAGACAGGTCTTCATAAACCATGGTCCAGAGTGTAGCCTGCCTCCTGCAGAAATTCCAACTGGAAATGCTGGGGTTCATCCACAGCAACCGGATGAAACATTCTTCGACCAGACACTCGCATTTCATTATTGCCAAAATGCCACTAATCTATTACCTACTAGTCTCACTGAGAAAAGAGTTAGCCTCAGTTAGAAAGATAGTTCTTTAAAGAAATGGATTATTTAGGGCCATTTTATAAAACATAAATAATTAACATAAACTAAATGAAGTTGAGTGCTTATGTCCCAAATTTTGTGCTCATTGCATTACGTATTTTTTCTCAGTAATTCTGAGGTAAGTACTAGTGTTATTTTGATTCTACAGATGAGGAAACTGAAGTCAAGATAGTTCTAGGAGAATGAATGCCTGAAGAAAAGAATGTTTTCCTCCACAACAATCATTCCTGAAGTAAAGATGCGTAGCCTTCTATTCATATCATTACAGAGTCTCAAATGACAGGGTACTCCCCCACCAAGTGCCTCAGAGAAGATGAGCATTTCTGGAGTGACCTCAATCAATGCTACCTTTGGATGCTTATTAAGGTAAGATGCAATTGGTCAAAAAAGACACAAAGAAATCTAGTACATATTTCATCATAGTTACTATTTTTTAAATATATATTTTATTGATTTTTTTACAGAGAGGAAGGGAGAGGAATAGAGAGCTAGAAACATCGATGAGAAAGAAACATCGACCAGCTGCCTCCTGCACACCCCCCACCGGGGATGTGCCCACAACCAAGGTACATGCCCCTGACTGGAATCGAACCTGGGACCTTTCAGTCTGCAGACCGATGCTCTATCCATTGAGCCAAACCGGTTTTAGCCATAGTTACTATTAATATGACTCTCAATTGCAAGCAAATCTACATTATAAATAATCTTTTTAAGTCATTTTAAGAAGTTACACTGTAAAGTATATAAATACCTATCTGCAAAAAGAGTAAAAAAAATTGTCATCATAATATATAACGTGTATATATGACTTGTGTAAAATTTCTAGTAATGGGGTCATAGAAATATTTAAAACTTCTATATTGAAAAAGTGCAGATGTCTTCAAACTGTATTAAGTGACTCAAAGATAGCTCAAGTGATGAAAATAAAATGGATGTAGGAAAAAAATTCAGTGGACAAAGGCAATATTATAACATTAATATATTGTATTAGGACATACATCCTTAAAATCAGGAACTTGTTCCTCCAAGGTCTGGCCCATTTACTCGGTTAGGCCCTGCCAAGGCATTCGGGGTGAGTTAACTAAATGTTTGACCAAATATGGCAGGCTAATTTCTAACTTGGTAATTTTGTATGGCCCGAGAATGATGCTACAAATACCCAAATGACCCTGGGCAGAAAAAGGTTCCCCACTTTTCCCCTTTCGATCCCCTCCTGACCCCCAGAAGGTGACCTGGATGGACCACACCCATGGGCTCCCTTGGGCACTGGTTTGGGTTGGACTCAGCCAATGGAAACCCAGCAGATGAGAATACGAGAGAATGGGGGAAAGAGAGGTCAGGGTATGGATTCTTTGTCTTCTCCCTGCAGTCACCTCCGCTGGCCATGCCCTTCATGGAACGCCACCACTCCCTCATGACAGCCTCTCCTTCCTAACTGCACCCCCTGTGGCTTCCCCACACCCAGCCACAATGGTATTAATGTGCCCCTTTTAAATAAAACTTGTTTGACTATGCCTGTTTTCCACTGGGATCCAAACACATTAACTCAGGGATCATCCGAGTAGTAATATTATAATATTTAATATCAAATTTACATATTATCTCTCTATATTATAATGGACAAAAAAGGAGTCACACACTAAGCCTGACAAGCTCAGGGGAGGCCGGCATGGAGGCCTCACAAACTCAAAGACCCAGAGGAACCACACGGGGAGGCCTGACCATAAAACTTCTGAACTGAAAGCCAGTCATGGCGGGTATTCCTGTCCGATGCTGTTAGCTTCCTTGACAAAGCTACTCTGGACCTTAACTGAGCCTGTCTATTTATTTTCTTTTTGCTTCTAAGATAACATACTGTTGGAATGTCAGAGTGACCCTTTCCTCCCAGACCCCGCAGGGTACCCCCATGTAGAGAGCTGAGACCACAGAGCCCTCGTGGTTACTTCTTCCCCGAACACCACTGCTGTGTGTGTCGAGGTGAAGTGTTACCTCTCCTGTACCCACCAACATAAAAGACACACGTGTGTCTCTGTTTTATTCTTTATCCAGTCCCAGAGACTTCCCCAATATGCTTTCTCTCACCTCCCTGATCTCCCACAGTGGGTTTCGTGTAGCCCCTTATGGATCCTCCTTTGATTCTAAGGTGCAAAATAAACTGCAGAACTGCCCTTTGCCGGAGCATTTTCTCAGTCCCTTGAGATTTTGCTTCCCAGCAGATGTCATCAGTTTGGCTGAAAGAAAGCCTTGTGGATTTTTTCTTAGGCGGGACGTCCTTTCCTGGAGATTACTGAAGGTTTATACACTGAGGTAGACCAGACATTTAAAAAAAAAACTTTTTCGTGAGGAAAAATGCAAATCTTCTAACACCTGTGCCCAGCAGGGCCTCCTGAGCTGCCTCCTGACTGGTCCTGAACCGGAAGGAAAGAAGAGGGGCTGCCCACGGCTGGCCATGGGTCAGATGGAAACCGGTGCATTGCATTTCTGAAGGACTGTAGATGCTTTGGGTTTTTTAAGTTATTAATGCCAGGCTTGTTACATGCACATTCTGTGGAACACAAAAGGTTTGGTGATTACCTTTTATAAACATGCCAGGAGGGCAGGTTTTAAAGTGAGCTAGATGACAAGAGAGAACATTCCTCCGGCCCCCGCAGAGCCTGAGAAATTGGCTGGAATGAATCTCTGAAGGAACAGAGAAGGGAGAGCTCTCTGAGGACGTGCACCTGTGAGCCGAGCCTGCATTTACATCCCTATAAACTGCAATTACAGCTCCGGCTTCCGGCAGGCACGGGGAATGCTGCTCCCAACAGCAGCTCTCCTGCCCGAGTTCTGCCAGGAGCCCGAGTCCCGGGCCAGACATCTGCAGCGCATTAAACTGTACTCTGTTATCTCTCAGCATGCCGAACACTGGCCCGAACCTCAGACAGATCAAGCGGCTGACGGCTTTTCAAGAAACCTGAAGGTAGGCGGTGATTCGTGAGCCTGCAGGGTAATTTCTAGAGTATAGGAAAAGCCAAAATATAGCTCAGATGATTTTTTATAGTCTGAACTTTATTTGAACTTCATGGATTTACATGATCTGTGCTATAGACTAAATGGGTCCCCCCAAAATGTATATGTTAAATCCTACTCTCCAGTGTGATGGCATTTGGAATCGGGGTCCTAGGGAGGTGATGTGGTCACAGGTGGGATGAGTAATCTTAGACAGAGGCCCCAAAGAGCTTCCCCACCCCTTCCGCCAGGTGAGGACAAGAGGCTCTATAAACTAGGAGGTGGGCTCTCACCACACATGGGATCTGCTGGTGCCCTGACCTGGACTTCCATCTCTGGAACGGGAAGGAACACAAGGCTGTTGTTTACCAGTTGTACCGGTTAATAATGTGGATTTTGTAGTCAAAGAAAACATGATAATTTCAAGACAAACATCAAAAGTACTTTATTCAAAGTAATGTCTATCACTAGCTATACATTTCCCCCATCTTTCAGGTAATTTGTGGATACCGTCCCAATAGAACTTTTCTTGTTTTGAAGCAAACTGTTCAGAGACCCAATTTTCCACTTCTTCATACATTTTGAAGTGCTGCTCAGAAAAGAAAGTGTGTGTGCCATCGATCAGAGCAAGTGGTAAGCTGAGAGAGCAAGGTCTGGTGAATACAACAGGTTGGTTAATACTTCCCAGGCAAGGTCTTTTAACATGTCTTGCCTGGTTTTGAAGTGTGTGATGGTACGTTATCATGAAGCAAAATTACTTTGCTGTGTCTTCTGATTATTTTACGAATCAAAGCATGGTTCAAATAGTTATTTGTTGTCAGTAGAGATCAGTAGTAAGGGTTTCACCTGGTTTTAGAAGCTCATAATACACCACACCTTCCTGATCCCACCAAATGCAGAGCACTGTCTCCTTTCCAAAGTGATTTGGCCTTGCAGTCGATGCTGGTGGTTGACCTGGATCAACCCATGATTTTGTGTGTTTGGGATTCTCGAAATAAATGCACTTCTCATCGCCAGTCACAATTCAATGCAAAAAAAAGACTTTCATGCTGTTGAAGAAACATTTTACTGATGACTTTTCGGTTTTCCATTTGCCTTTCGTTTAGTTGATGTGGCACCCATTTTCTTTCCTTTAAAATCTTTCCCATTGCTTGTAAACAATTGGAAATTGCTGAGCAACATTTAATCTTTCTGCAAGTTGTTTTTGAGTTTGACATGCATCTTCATCCAATAATGCTTGTAATTGTTGATCTTCAAACTTTTTTGTTTGACCTAGATATTCTTTGTCTTTCACATAGAAATCATCACTTTTAAAGCATTTAAACCAGTGTTCACAAATATCTTGAGATGGAGCATGTTCACCAGAAGCTTCCCGAAGTATACAATAACTTTCAGCAGCACTTTTCTCCAAAATAAAGTAATAAATTAAAACTTCCTGCAAATGGTCTTTTTTGGCATGAAATTTGACATTTTTAAGTGTAAAAATATCTATGATGTTAACACCTTCAGCAAATTTGACATATGAAGTTTTGAAGCTTGCTGTTGATACAACAAAATAGCATACATATCAAATTGCATATATATCAACATATGTGTAACTCCATCTACTGAAAAAAATCCATATTATTAACCAGTACACCTGGTATAAGCCACCAGTCTGTGGTGTATTTGTTGTAACAGCCTGAATGGACTCAACGGAAGAAAAGTCAAATGTAACTGATGTCAAGGTACAAAAAGTCCAAATCTGTAGACAATTGTTCTGAGTTTATTTGAGCCACACTGATGACAACCGTTGGGAAGCAAACTCTCTAAGGACTGAGAAAATGTACCAGAGAATGGCAGGTTTGCAGCCTATTTTATATGCTACGATCAGAGGAGGAGGGGTTACATGAAATCCTTTGGTGATAGATCAGGGAAGTAGGAGAAAGCAAAGCTGGGAAATCTCTAGGATTGGATAAAAAGTAAAAGGAATAGACACACACTTCTTTACATTGGTGAGTACAGCATAGCGGCCAGTTAACAAGTAACATAACAATCCAATCATAGTGGCGGGTTCTATGGTCTGCTCTAGTGGGAGACTGTGCCCTGAGGGTCTGTCAAAAGGAGATTTCTCATACATTCCAGAGGTATGTTATCTTAGAAGCAAAAAGACAACAGGTGAGCAATGACCTTTGTCAGGGAAGGTACCACCCCAGGACAGGGCTCCCTGCCTAGACTTATTTTTAGTTAGAAAGTGTTGGCAGGGTATCACTTAGTATAACTCCAGCTTTACATTGCATTGCTACTTCTGGGAGCCCACATTGCTGCTCTGCTTTATCATTTATAAGACTTCACACTTGACTATCTAATTCTACAACTACCTGCGAATGCACTTACTTAAACTTATACTGTGAACGAAAAAAAGGCCACATGCTAACCTGACTAACCTGCAAGGCAGTTTTGCAAACTTAGGGACCTAGGGTAACCACAAAGGATGGTCTGAAATTAAAACTTTAACTAAAAGCAGTTTATGGTGGGTAGTCATGTCCTAGACCTAGACCAATTATCTTCCCTGGTAAAGGTCAATCTTGACCTTAACTGAGCCTATTGTCTTTTTGCATCTAAGATAGCATCCTTGTGAAATGTCAGGGTAACTTGTAACTTCCCTTTTTCCAGACCTCTCAGGGCACAGCCATATGTACCTGGGCTCCAGGACAGAGACCATAAATTCTTTCATTGTTATTGTTATCATGTTGTGAGAGTGAACCACCGACCTTTTCTGCCAAAGAAAGGAGCTCGCAGTCAGCCATTTTATGTCCTGCCATTTTGGTATGACCTTCAGATTCTTTCAGGGGACTGCCATCTTAGGTTCTGTGATCTTGGTATGACCTTCAGGCCTCACGGTGGCTACCATCTTAGGTTCTGCTTTACCTTCCCATTCCTCTGAATTAGCCATTCACACAATAATGGGAATCTGAGCTCCCTGGCCAATCAGGTCAGAGTTCAGAGTGAGGGGCAGGGTAGACCCCGGGTCAGGAAATAAAACCGAAATAGACTTCATGTTCAGCGTGCTTCTGCCCATGATTTCCAGCTGGCAGGAGCACCCTTCTGAGCAGAAGTAAATTTGCCTTGCCAATCCAGTTTCAAGTGTTTGTCTCATGCCTGCAACATTGTTGAGAGCATTTCTAACAATGTTAATTGTTGGCTGTTAGTTATCTTGCACCCACCTAAGTAAAAGAAATATGTGTCTATCGTTTTACTTTTTATCCAAACCCAGAGGTCTCCCTCAACCTCCCGCTTTGCTTTCTCCCGTCTCCTTAACTATCATGCAACCCACTTAGGTTTCTTTCTTTGAATGTAACGTGTAAAACAAGGTGAAGAACTGCCATTCTCTGGAGCTTTATCCAATCCGTAGAGATTCTGCTCCCAGGCAACTGTCAACAGTTTAGCTCAAATAAACTCACAAAAATTCTTCACAAGTTTCAATGTGTTTTTTTTTTTATGTTAACACTCCTTTGAACAAGATTCCTAGAGTGTGTGTGTATGATTTATTTACAAAAGGCAACTTGTCTACACAGACAAGGAAGTACACACACACAAAAAGAGGAAGTTTTAATTTTAGACCATTCATGGTCTCTTGAGCTTGTGAGGCTGCCATGCAGGCCTCCCCTGAGCTTGTCTGGTTTAGGGTGTGGCCCCTTTTCATACACACGGAAGTGATATTTAATAGTCTGAACTTTATGTAACCTTCATGGATTAAATGGTCTGAGTAGAAGTGAGTGTGCTGTACAGTCAAAAAGAGGGTGGTTGTTCTTAGTTCTTAAAAGGTATTGAGGCCAGTAGGGCCAAGAGAGAGGGACAGAGTCAGTAACTTCACATCCATAATGTGAGTCCACTCTGCTTCCTACACTCCATCTTCCAATCTGTGGACTCCAAGCCACCATCATCTTTCAGAGAAGACCACAAACTCTTCATCACTTGTCTTCTGACTCTTGGCTCTTAAATTCATTCATCACATAGCGACCATGGTGATTTTTCATAAATATAAATTCAGGCAAAATTTCCTGGTGTTAAGCCATCCAATGATGTCTTGTAACTGTAACCCAAGTTCGCTTGCTTGCCACTAAAAAAACCAAATTCTTGAGACAGATGCTGGTGAAAAAGGAAAAAGGTTCATTCAAGTGCTGGTCACCTCAGAAGATGAGGGATTCTTGCCACAAAGCCCATCTCCCCTCTCAGTGCAGGCAGGGGTTTTATAAAGAGGGAGAGAGGGGGAAAGCCAAACAAAGAAAACAAGGGGAGGGAGTTGGATTGTTCTCTATGTGCAGATCAGCACAGTCCATTCTGACAAGGACCTTGAAACTGGTCAAGTGATGGTCTGGTATGTGTCATCCTGCACTTCGTCATCCTGGTTCTACAGTGAAAAAGTCAGCAAACCTCCCAGGATGGGGATGATGGAAGGTTTCAGGCTGCATCTTCTGAAGTTGGTTCCTAGGATTCTCATACAAACAGGCTGTTTATCTACAAGCTATATATTAGTCAGAGTCAGCATTTACAGAAACAATGTCAAAAGAGTGGTGGGTTGGGTTACAGTTCCCACTGTGACAGTCTCACTGCCCTAACAATGACATCCAAGCTCCTTCCCACAGACAAAGGCACCACAGTCTCTGGCCTCTGCCGTCCTCTCCAGGGTCAACTCCAACCCCTCTCCTTCTAGCTTTTTCTTTTTTTCTTTTTTATTGATTTTTTTTACAGAGAGGAAGGGAGAGAGAGAGCTAGAAACGTTGATGAGAAACATCGACCAGCTGCCTCTTGCACACCCCCTAACGGGGATGTGCCCACAACCAATGTATATGCCCTTGACCGGAATCGAACCTGGACCTTTCAGTCCGCAGACCGACACTCTATCCACTGAGCCAAACCGGTTTCAGCATCTCCTTCTAGCTTTTTCTGCTCCAGCTGTTCTTTTCTTCTTCAAACATACCAGGCTCATCTCCTCCTCTGGGCCTTTGCGCTAACTTCTCCCTCTGCCTGGGATGCTCTTTCTCCAATTTTTCATGGTTGGCTCCTTCATATCTCAGCTCACATATCACCTCTTGAGAGGCCTTTCTTTATCAGTTTTGTTTTATTTTTATCCATAACACTTACCATTATTTAAAAGTACATGCAGAAAAATAATCAGGGAATGCTACAAATAACTGTTCAGTTATAAATTCTTCAGCTAAGACAAAATGGACCAATTCCTCTAAAACAACAAACTAGTAAAACTCAATTATCATGAAATAAACAATCTGGATTGCACTATAACCATTAAAGAAATTGCATTTGTAATTAAAGAGCTCCCGATAAAGAAATCTCTAGTCCCAGATGGCTTTACTACAAATTCAAGCAAACATTAAAAAATAATTAACACCAACTTTACACAGTCTTTTCCAACTCATTTCATAAAATAAGTTGAAAAATGTTCCCTTCTTTTCTGCGGTCAGCATTACCCTGATACAAAGACATCACAAGAATGAAAAACTGCCTACCAACATCTCTCATAAAATGAGGCATAAAATCATCAGCAAAACATGAGCAAACTAAGTATAAAAATATAGAAAAATAATTATATACTATGACTAAGTATATGCCTGGTCATTACTTGAACCTCTCCATCTGTGCATCTTCCTGCTTAGGTATCTGAATAGTCTTTAATTGGGTTGTTTTTTCATTGTTCAGTTTTAAGAGTACTTAATATGTAGCTTTGATACAAGTCCTTTATCAGATATAAGTTTTACAAATATTTCCTCCCAGTCTATGTCTTGTCTTTTGTGTGCAGGCTGACTAGCCACTGAACCATGCTACCAGGCCGTTTCCTCCAAACAACTTTCTATGTCATCATTTTTTGTCATTGCATATTAGTCATAACTATATATATATATATATATATATATATATATATATATATATATATGAGAAATATGCTAATTAACCAGGATGCTATAAGGGGTCAACCAGACAGGAGGAGGTTGCACTCACAGTGTCTGGGGTGGGCCTCCATGCACCTGCGTTGAGGGAGGGCCTGATCAACAGTGGCTGCGCCTGCTTCAAGGGCCAGAGAGGGAGGTAGGGCCAGACTGGCAGCAGCTGAAATTGCTGCAGGGGCCAGGGAGTGAGGCAAGGCTGGACTGGCGACTCAAGGGTAGGTGGCACCGCATGATTTCAAATTGCACACTGGGCTCCTAGTGTGTGTGTGTGTGTGTGTGTGTGTGTGTGTGCCTAAGTGGCCATTAGGACTGAACAATTGGAATGATTACTTGATCGGTCGCTATGATGCACACTGACCACCAGGAGGCAGATGTTTAATTCAGGAGCTGCCCCCTGGTGGTCAGTGTGCTCCCACATGGGAGTGCCGCTCAGCCAGAAGCCGGGCTCACGGCTGGCAAGCGCAGCTGCAATGTCGAGAGCCTCTCCTGACTTCACAGCAGCACTGCAGGGCGGCGGTGGCCGAGGTGGCAGTAGCAGGCACAGCGGGCACAGGATGAGCGGCAGTGGAGCTGCCCGGGTCCTGGCTGGGGCTCCTCCCTGGCCCCCTGCCGCTTTGGCACTGCTACATCCCCCCAGGGGTCCTAGATTGGGAGAGGGTGCAGGCCAGGCTGAGGGAACCCACTCTCTCTCAGCCTCTAGCATTCTAATCATCAGTCACCTAGGTTGCTTACAGTATTTCTGGTTGTTGCTAAAAGAGAAGCTGTCAAGGATAGAAGTGGGGTCAGGAAAGTGGCCTTCAGAAAAGGAAGACTAGCAGAGAGGCAGCTAAGGGTGTGGGAAGAACGATAGCTCAGACAGAAGATAAAAGGCCAGGAAAGGGAGGGAATGTTAAAGCTACTGCAATCAGAAGTATCCCCCAGATGAACAGCTTTGCAAAGATCTGACTACTTCTGAACACTGGTTAAACCAACCTTGAGGAAATGGAAAGAACACCAAATCCAACACTTACATGATTACTATCTTCTCCTGGGCTCTGGACCCCAAGGACAGGGTTGTGTCTAGTTTGCCTTTACCTTCCAATGCAGGGTGCATGTTAGGGGCTCAGTCCCCCTTCCTGATTTCAACCATCATTCAGTAGCAGGTTTTTAAGCACCTTTTAATTTCAGCAGCTACAAGAATCAAAGAAAATTCTCCTCAGCTGGAGGTGCGGTCAGGCGTGACTGCATTGGATCTGCACCGTGATTTGTAAAAGCAACAGGAGCATGTCCCTCTGAGGACGTCAGCTTGCATGCTTAGTGCCTGCGACTGTGAAGTGGCCTCTACTCACCATCATCTTGCAAATACATACACACACACACACACACACACACACACACACACACATGCTTGGCTGAGACAACTGCCTGAAAATTCCAGCTGACCTCAGCGGAGGAGCTACTGAAAGGTACCTATGATGATGGCTGCTAGGTGCACCTGGTCTCTCTGGACTAAATTATTCGTCGCACATGGCAAGCAGCATTCATCGCCCACCTGGCAGACTCTCCTGATGGCACCCATGCCCAAGCTGCACCCTCTCCAGGTGGGTCACATTCTACAGGCATCCAAGGTTACCTTCCTGATTCTAAGAGCCAGAGCCAATTCCTGATGGACATCTTACAGGCACACGGATTCGCCTTGGCTCCTAGTTCCTGCCGGCTGGGACTTGGGGGAGCGGGGAGCAGGGGGTGGGGCTGTGCATTAGCTGCTCTGAATCCCACAGCTCAACCTCTTACAATTATACACACCTGCCCCCTCATTAAAACAGCTGTGAGCCAAAAAAGCTTTATAGTACTTAACTGAAATAGCAGAAATTCTTCTAAATAATAATATCAATAACATAACCCTTTTGAAACTCTAAGAAGTTTTATGTGGCCCACCACCAGGTGTCACCAATTTCTCTAATACTATAGACCACATTTTCATTCTTAAGAATGTGTTTAGCCGAAACGGGTTTGGCTCAGTGGTAGAGCGAAGGGTCTGTGGACTGAAAGGTCCCAGGTTCGATTCTGGTCAAGGGCATGTACATTGGTTGTGGGCACATCCCAGGTGGGGGGTGTGCAGGAGGCAACTGGTCGATGTTTCTCTCTCATTGATGTTTTTAGCTCTCTGTCTCTCTCCCTTCCTCTCTGTGAAATATCAATAAAATATATTTTAAAAGAATGTGTTTAGAAAATTTCTCAGCAAAACATTTCACCAGTATCTAACCAACTCTTGTCATCCTGCTTTAAAGTCTTTCATTACATTCCTCAAAGGAAAACTGAAACATTGGCCTCAGATGCGTCTTTAGAGATCTTTCAATCCTACTCTGGCAACGGGTTTCATTTTCACCTATAAACTCTGTCAGCTGAGTAAGGTTTTCCAGATCAGTGTGTCAAGAAGACTCCTGAGGCTTCATCCAGATCAGGGCGGGCGATCAATTAGCAATGTCTGCTGGGGGAACAACATGGACTAAATGATAGTGGTAGTATGTGTATTGTATATTTCTGACCTTAACCTAGACCTGTGTTGGCAAACTGCGGCTCTTTGGCCCCTTGAGTGTGGCTCTTCCACAAAATACCACGGCCTGGGCAAGTCTATTTTGAAGAAGTGGAGTTAGAAGAAGTTTTAGTTTAAAAAATTTGGCTCTCAAAAGAAATTTCAAACATTGTACTGTTAATATTTGGCTTTGTTGACTAATGAGTTTGCTGACCACTCACCTAGACCAATACCTTTCTTACAATGATGGAGGATCAGAATTCAGTGACCTGTGATCTAGGTCTAGAGGACAACACAGGTTGGGGAAAAAGGAGGTTTGAAGTTGAGAGTATGAGAAACAGAGTTTATTTTGTATTATTATTTATTAACTAGAGACCCGGTGCATGAATTCATACACGGGGATGGGGGAGCCATAGGAGGTTGGCTGGCAGGCCCTGATCTAGTTGTGTAGAAGTGCTGAGGTAGCAGTAAGCAAAGACCACAGACAGAGCACCCCAAAATGGCCTGAACACCAGCTCGGAGGTAGAATTAGTTTTACTTCGCTGTCCATGCTCAGGCAGCCTCACTCTCCCTGGGGCAGAGTTGCTGACAGACAGACAGGTTGTCTCTCCTATCTCAGCCACACATTTTCTAGGGGCTCCGCCCTCAAGCATGATAGGTAGCTAACTTTGGTCAATGGAATGCTAGCCAATCAGTGGTTGGGAATGCAGAAAGGTGCAGAACAAGCTAGAAGTGGCTGATGGAGGCAGAAAGGTAAGCGGCTCGTATGGTGTGGTGGCAGAGGTAAGATGGCGGTGGTGCTTACCTTACGTCTTTGCAGTTAAGTTGCTGTCTTGCCTCTTCTTCCCCCCTCCAAGCTGCTACTCTGCCTCAGTCAGTGTCAGGGTCACTCTCCTCCTACAGGTTTCTTGGATCCAGATTCTCCAGTGTCTTAGCCAGGGGGAGGGGCTGGCTGGAAGGAGGGACTGCAGGAGGTTGGCTATGGGAGGGCAATGACCACCAGAGGGCAGGTCCTGCATTGAGTGTCTGCCCCCTGGTGGCCAATGCGTGTCATAGTGACTGGTTATAATGGCTGTTTCTTAAGATTATATATATGATTGTATTATTTTCCATCTGAACAACTACAAACCTACTTTTGCCCACCCTGTATTAGTGGAATTCTATTATTGCCAATTTTTTCTCTGAGCAACAAGTTCCATTTCAGAAGAGTGCTTCTTCCCCATCTGATGGAGTTACCTTACTTGCCATGTGGTCTGGCCAAGTGTCCAGAGCATGTACCACTTGTTACAAAGTAAGGTTTATTTAAAGCTGTCTATGGTTTAAATTTATTTCTTGTTGGCACTATAAATGGTACAGAGCTGGTCTTTTGTGTGTGTGACAGAGGATTTGGATATTTCTTAGTTTTTTAAAGAAAGTTTGTTTACGTGATGTTGCCAAATCCACCTTTCCAATGATCCTGCATTTACCTCTTTGTCTCTGAATCAAACCACTGGAATGTGGACTGTTGGCCTAATATTCTCAGTCCCAGCAGTTTTGCTGCTCGGCTCATTCTCTTGTCCATTTTAACGGCATGTGAGTGTGAGTCATAGCCAGTAAGGACAGGCATGTTAGGAGACTGGAGCCTGGAGCTCTCCAACCCAGTGATTAAGCTCCTGGGTCATGCTGGTACATATTAATTCCTTCTTTTAAATATAGACCAGTTTTCATTTAATATGAACTGGGTGACTCAGGCTGCTCATGCTGAATAGGCCACCTAATTATGGTGGGATGTGCAGCCTGAATAAAAGATCCTGGGCAAACCCAGAGAGGGGGAGGACTCTGAACTTCTGGAAGCCGGTGATAAAGGGAAATATCAAACTCTTATTCTGCTTATGGCACAGTTTTTCTGAAGTTGTGTTGTATATTTTTCTTTTTTATGGCTTAGTATTGAATATCTTGAATGAGGTAACTGGTCTTGTGAGAGATTTGTGGGATTTCTTATAAGTAATGTTAGGACCTAGTGATGGGACCACTAAAATCTATTTTAGATTCAGCATATGTGATATTCCACATTTGAATGCCATTGTGCAATTTTTAGCCTAATTAATTTGTTAATATTTATTTTTAAAAATAATATTTTTTAATCAATTTCAGAGAGGCAGAAAGACCAATGATGAGAGGGGAATCATGGATCAGCTGCCTCCTGCACACCCACCACTGAGGATCAAGCCTGCAACCTGGGCATGTACCCTGACCTGGAATCAAAGCGTGACCTCCTGGTTCAGAGGTCGACACACAACCACTGTGCAGGCCAAGCTGTTAACAGTATTTAGTTTGTCCTTCTTTTACTCTATCTGGGCCACTCTTGGTCTTTTTCACACACTGCCTTTTCTCAAGCCAATCTCTTGACATATTACATACCTACAGAAAAGTGCAAAGCAGTTCAATAACTTCTTACGAGCAAACACACTCATCTACTCAGCTCCTAGATCAAGAAACAAAAATTATCAGAACCCAGGAATTCCCTTCCTACCCTCTTCCCCCAGTTAGCTACTTTCCTGACACCTAAAACCATACACTATTTTTAACTGTTTTAAAGAAATGTAATTGTTTACTATATTTTATTTTGTATCTTCTTTCTTCAATATTATATTTGCATGTGAAATTCATCTGTGTTTAAATTCCTATTTTGTTCATTCTTCTTGCCATAAGTATTCAATTGTTGCTTGCCCATAATACTGCTAATGAGCATGTGTGGTTTTATAAATAGTCTGCTATGAACATACTTATTTGTGTCTTTTAGGAAACATATACCAAAGAATAGAATTGCATATATACACTGAATGGTCAGATTATTATGATCTCTAAAAGCATAATAATCTGGCCACTCAGTGTATAGCCTATATAATAAAAGGCTAATATGCAAATTGTCCCCTCGACCAAGAGTTCGACCAGCAGGCAGGCCAGCCAACTGTCCATGTCCCCTCCCCCTGGCCAGGCTTGCCGAACCCCACTCATGCACAAATTCATGCACGGGGCCTCTAATTCTATTTAATAAAAGAGTGATATGCAAATTGACTGTCACTCTAACACACAAGATGGCTGCCCCCATGTGGACACAAGTTGGCCACCATAAGATGGCCGGTAGGGGAGGGGCAACCAGCCTGCAGGGGAGGGCAGTTGGGGATGACCAGGCCAACAGGGGAGGGCAGTTGGGGGCGATCAGGCCAGCAGGCGAAGGCAGTTATGGGGGACCAGGCTGGCAGGGGAGGGCAGATCAGGAGGACCAGGCCTGCAGGGGAGGGCGGTTGGGGGGGACTAGGCCAGCAGGGAGGGAAGTTGGGGGCAACCAGGCTGGCAAGGGAGGGAATTTAGAAGCAATTAGGCCAGCAGGGGAGGGCAGTTAGGGCACCCAGGCTGGCAAGGGAGGTAAGTTAGGGGTGACCGTGCCTGCAGGGGAGGGCAGTTAGGGGCAATTGGGCCAGCAGGTGAGCAGTTAGGCATCATTCAGGTGGCAGGGGAGTGGTTAGGGGATGATCAGGCTGGCAGGCAGAAGCGGTTAGTGGCAATCAGGCAGGAAGACAGGCAAGTGGTTGGGATCTAGCAGTCCTGGATTGTGAGAGAAATGCCTGACTGCCTGTTTAGGCCCGATCCCACCTAGATGGGCAGTCAGACATCCCTCAGGGGATCCCAGATTGGAGAGGGTTCAGGCTAGGCTACACCCTCTTGTGCACAAATTTCGTGCACTGAGCCTCTAATATGTATATACATACACACTCAGTGGCCAGATTATTATGCATTCAGAGATCATATATACACATATACACATCTACATAATTACATGTTTGTTTATCACATTTATATGGTACTTGTACATATATTCCATAGGAACCAGAATATATACTCATTTTAGTAAATATTACTAAAGAGTTGTCTATAGTTACATCCATTTACACTCCCACCAGCAGTGTGAGAATGTTCTAACTCTTCTATATCCTTGCCATATCTTGAAATTGTCTTTTTTTAAAAATATATATTTTATTAATTTTTTTTTTTACAGAGAGGAAGAGAGAGGGACAGAGAGCTAGAAACATCGACAAGAGAGAATCATCAATCAGCTGCCTCCTGCACACTGCCCACCAGGGATGTGCACGCAACCAAGGTACATACCCCTGACCGGAATCGAACCCGGGACCCTTCAATCCGCAGACCAAGGCTCTATCCACTGTGCCAAACTGGTTTCGGCGGCATTGTCTTTTTCATTTTAGTCACTTTGATGGGGGTACATTTCCTTCTATAATATGTATATTTGATTTGTCTCTATTCTCCATTCTTCATTTGTCATAACCAGTGACTACTTTTTCCCCTCTTAATTTGTATTAATGATTGTATATAGGATAGCTAGTAAATAATATATATATCTAGACATCGGGAAAAAATAAAAAGCTAAAAATAAAGTATTATAGTGTTTCATTCTCTTTCTACATATAAGGAATTTAGTCTTCTAATGGACTGAGAAAATGTTGCTGTTAATTTTGGTAAAAATTTAAGAGCAGAGAAATTAACCTGATAGCCATTTAAATCCAATATATTTTCATATTATGCTTCCTACAATGAGCCCAATGTAAATTTAATAAGAAACAGTATAAGCACAACCCTCAAATTATGTTCACAAGTTATTAAGTCTTGCCATAAAGTTCTGCTTTCTTTTCAGACCTCCAAGTGAGTGACAACCAAACCTACCTTTCCAAGTGCTGTTGAGCAGAGTGACACTGACAGATGAGATGATAAAGATTCCGTTTCCCGGGCATCCCTGAGGGAAGGTGACCAAGAACCAATACCTAGGCCTCCAGCCTTCCCGGCTCCTCATGACAGGATAACAGATTCAGGCCAGGGCTGTCCTCTCAGTGGTGTGAAAGGAACATGCAGTCTCAACCAGTGGCCTCTGGCGTTCCCTTTAATCCCGGAGAAGTGGTGATATCCATTGGAATCTCAGCATATTCCCACTTGTAATGAAGGGGATCTTCACAATGCAGACATGGCTGAACTACTGCCCCTAATGTCAGGAATGGAATAGTAAAATAGACCCATCGCAAGGTATTCTGATTCACACACTGCCCCCAAAAATACCCTGAGAGCTAATCTCTGAGATCCTGTAAGCCAGCCTCAGCCTCTGTTACCGGAGTGGTTGGTAAGACCTCCCCGCTGCAGGTAGACAGATGAGTCCAAACCCCTGCACTGTCCTGGCTTCAGTGGAACCTCTCACATGTCCCTTGCCTTTCCAAGCTGCATTTTTCTCACGGTTCAAGTTATCATTCCTGTTGCCATGAGGGGCTGTGAAGATTAGAGACTGTGAGTGGCAGAACCATAATTTGAGGTGTCAACCAGTTTCTCCTTTTATTCTCCCCATCTCATTCCTATTCAGGTGAGGGGACATGCGTTACCATTTGTCCTAGGGCTGGATTCCTCCAAAATGGACCAATGAATAAGAATGATAATTTCTTAGCTTCTGGTTCCATTTCAAGACACACAGGGGTGTGGAGACAAAATGAATTTACTTCTACCTCTTGTCCTGGAGTGCTCCCAGGGGTGAGTGAGAGTGGAAGTTGGCTGAGGAGGAGAGAGACCAGCGTCCATACCGGGTTCTGTGGCGGGCGCAGGAGCCAAGTGTCGGATGTCAGCTGTGTGAGCAGTTTCTTCTGGGAATAAGGAAAAGGACTAACTTCACCTCAACGAGTTGTGGGAGCCAGGAGTCTACTGGGGACCAGTCAGAACTGGTAGATTGTCCAGTCTTCATCACAGGTGCACCAGGTCTGACTACATAAATTCACAATGAGTGTGCCCTGGCCGGTTTGGCTCAGTGGATAGAGTGTTGGCCTGTGGACTGAAGGGTCCCAGGTTTGATTCTGGTCAAGGGCATGTACCTTGGTTGTGGGCACATCCCCAGTGAGGGGTGTGCAGAAGGCAGCTGATCGATGCTTCTCTCTCATCGATGTTTCAAACTTTCTATCCCTTTCCCTTCCTCTCTGTAAAAAAAAAAAAAATCAATAAAATATATATATTTTTAAAAATGTATACTGAGTGTAGGTGGCCAGCAAAGGGCCACCAGGTCCAGAGAGAGAAGTGGGCACCCACTCCCCACTGTCACCAAGTTGGCACCTCGGGAGGCCTCCCTGGATGGAAAGGGGTAATAAATTGGAGGAGGGCTACTTCTGAACATGACCGAACTCTAAACCGGGACTGACCAACCCTTTCCTTGGAAGTGAATAGATGATGTTCTGACCACTAGGTAGATTGTGAGATCAATTTTTTTTTATTAAAGAAACTATAAAATTATGTTTCTTGTACATGGGCGGGGGGGAATTCCTGGTACAAGTAAATGGCCTTTACTGTTACCTGGAAGTTCTAATTAGCATGCTGCCTCTTGTCACCCGAGAATTAAGTTGTCATTGCAGGGCTGTCTACCATTATAGCTTCCACTAAGACTGTACAGGGTTTTTCAGCTTCTACCCTGCTGGGAGGGCTGCCTGGATATCAGAAAATAAATGTGGACAACTCACCAGATGGCCATACAAATATGATCTGTGCAAAGCGTTCTTCACCATGACCAGCCTGCCTTGATGTAACTGAGACATAAGAAGAAAATACCTTGAGAGAATCAACAATCCACAAAGCAAGTTTCCCATGCTCACAGGAAGCCATGTGATGTTCACTTGCAATATGTGCTGTGCTCTCGGAGGTCCGTGGAGAACAGCCAGTCACCCACCACCATCTGGCCGGGCTAATTCTGGGCGCTGCAGCTGCACCCCAGCGCCCGCTAATCACAGCTTCAGGCCCTGTCCATACTAAGTAGCTGGCTCAAGTGGCTGCCAGCCTGGCAGATTTCATGACAGCACCTCCCTCTCTAGCAACACGTCCAGATTTCAAAGCACCAGCGAGCACCCTGGCCATTCCCAAACCCAATACCTTTCTTCCTTTGGGGTCTACATTGAGCTTTCAGAATCACTCACCTGAAACACACATCTCATCTGGATAGGACCTCTGTCAGGGACTGTGACAGCACTCCCATAATTGGCCCCTCTGTTCTGATTTTCCATTTTATAATTTATCTATAATCGATCCGATGCCAATCCCAGGTGAACCATCTCAAAGCCCACATCGAGCGCCAGCACCTCCCCGCTCACACGGGTCAGTCTATAACGCTGCCTCTGGCCCTTCCTCATTTCCTCTGAAGCCAGTTTTGAGCATTTTGCCCTCAAGAGAAAGCATTGTTGATGACTCAAAGGCTCTGTTGTTGCTTCAAAAGAAACAAACGTCAAAAGCCCTGCCCTGACAAACGCCACAGTCAGTCCCTCTCAGCTAGAGCCCTGGCTGTTGAGGTGCTTAAGTCGTCCTTTGGTTTGAGTATTTCCTGGATCTTGCCGAGAGGCCTCTTGGGTTTAAGGTCTTACCTCCCACTCCTATCTTTGCATGGCCTACCTGCGACACCTCTCGGTGACAATCCCCATGACAAGCCCTTTCCTGTCCCTTCAGATGAGGCTCATGCAGGGGAAATGCCCTATGGCACAGATGATCTTTACATGACTTGGTAACTTCTTCTATAAATATCACTTTAATGAGCCAGTCAGTCTTAGGCGGGGATTGTCAGCCTCTGTGTCTGTGTATATTCCACCAGTGCTGAGCTTCCCAAGGGCCAGGGGGACATTCGGATTGAATGAGAGAGCCTGGCTTTGGGCCCAGTCAGGCCAAAGCACTAACACCAAAGGCTGAGTGACCTTGGGCAAGTGACTCGGTCCCTCGGAGCTTTAGCTTTTCATTTGTAAAATGGGAAAGGGCCACTTGGCTCACAGAATCATCATGAGGTTTCAAGACCTAGAGACCACTATGTAAAAGCCTCTGTTATAGTCTTCGATACATTTATATGTGTGGAGGCCGTGCAGACCAGTGGTCAAGCACACAAGCTTTGGGATCAGGCAGCTGTGGACTCAATATCCCCTTCCCCACTTCCAGCTGTGAACTCAGGAGAGTCCCACCTCCCCATCTTTGTTTCCTCTGCAACGTGGCAACAACACCATGACCTGGGAACCTATGGGAAAGCAGTGAGCTACATAAAGAGAAGCGCCCAGCACGGTACGTGGCTCTCAAAAATGTGTCAATGCCCAGCCTGTGTGGCTCAGTGGATGAGCTCCAACCTGGGAACCAGGAGGTCACAGTTCTATTCCGTCAGGGCACATGTCCAGGTTGCAGGCTCAGTCCCCATTAGGGAGCATGCAAGAGGCAGTCAATTAATGATTCTCTCTCATCATCGATGTTTCTCTCTCTCTCTCTCCTCCCTTCCTTTCTGAAATCAATAAAAACATTTTTTAAAGTGTGTCCACCTGCTCTGTTTACATGTGCTCATATCTCCAGCATCCACATTGCACTTGACAAACAGCATGCCCAGGACCGAGGTCTGTGATATTAGGAAAGCCCCAGGCATCGGCTGGTGTTGGCCTCACCGGGGAGCCTTCCCTAACATTTGGCCAAGGCAACAAGGCTCCTCGCTGGCTGTTTAGCAGCCCTGATTGAGTGAGTAACAACAGTGACTCCCATGGTGACAGGAGAGCTGCAAACACCGTAGAGAAACAGCCACCACGTCAGCCTGCTCAGAGCCGAGACCTGCAATTCCCTGCCTGCCAGCCGGACATGCTGCGTTGTAGCCCCCCCTTCACAGAACCTGCAGGGGCTCCCTGGAGCTTCCCAAGGTGGGTGCAGAGATGCCTCGGCTGGCTATATCCGAGGGCACGTGCTTTGTGTTCCCTTTGGCTCCCACGTGGGCAGGTGTGTGAAAACACATGAGACTTCCGTGCACATACACAGGGCTAGAAATTTAGATCCTTCTCCCTAGATTTTAGGGCCTAGAAGGAAGGCAGAGATGAGTCTGGAGAATAAGCACTATTGGGGCTAAGCAACAAACTGGTCACTGGGGCCTCAGAGGAAGTAAGGTGGTCCTCACTGTACGGAACCAGCACACGCGCAGGGATTTGCACACACACCACTCAGCCTTCAAGGCCCCAAAGTTATTTCTCCTTTATCTGTGCCCACATAGAGCTTGACGTCCATAACCTTTACAGCAGCAATCACATTCGTCTAGTGCAAAAATAGACACGGGAATCCTTGATCTCCACAATTCTCCTCAAAGGAAGATTAGGGAGAGACTAAAACTCCTTCCCTCTTTACCTTTTCTCCAGGACCCACATTTTCTGCAATCAGTATGCTTTACTTTCACACTACGACAATAAAGAAAGCATCTTAATGTATTTAAAGCTCAGAATGGCCTAAGCCTCTTGAGATCACTTTTTGTCAAAATGAAAATACTGTGACAAAATATTGATATTTTCTCAAAATAAGTTCCAAGATATTTGGTTTTTTAAAAATGTATTTTTTAATTGATTTTAGAGAGGAAGGGAGAAGGAAAGTGAGAGAGAGAAACATCAATGATAAGAGAGAATCACTGATCAGCTAGCTCCTTCTTGCATGCCCCTAATGGGGATCAAGCCCACAACCCAGGCATGTGCCCTGACTGGGAATTGAATCGTGACCTCCTGGTTCATAGATCAGTACTCAATGACTGAGCCATACCAGCTGGACTGTAAGGGTTTTGTTTTGTTTTGTTGTGTTTTGTTTTGTTTTTACATATTTGAAAGAAATATATGGGCAGGGTGTCATATGAACTTCAAAAGTGCAGTTTAAGTAACTAGGTTATCCTGAGCTAAGAATCCAATCCACTACTAGTATGCCTATCCAAGCAATGCTCTTGTTCTCCCAGCTTTTCTGTATTACATGTTTTCTAGCACTGTTAACGCTCTTGGCTTTCAAAATTAATAGACTGATTTAATGATAGGAGGGGAAAAAGAGAACAAATTTTGGATTACAATTTTTTTTTTAATTCAGAAATTTCAGGAAAACTGTACTGTAGCCTCATTTACAGAGTAGACTAAGAACAAGGTCACAGAGTGCAACACAAAATGGAGATCAAAATTGTATCTGCCTCTCAGGGTGATGCATTTTCCATGCAGAAAGGCAGTAAACTAGGTAGGAACACAGTTCTTAAAAACCTGGAGGAGCTGGTAGGGCCTAAAAGTTCTGTGACACCATTCAGCTAATAATGGTTCATTCTCTCACTGGGTCACTCACTAGCTCTCTCCTAACTCTGCTATGTGCCAGGTAGTTTTCTAAAGTCTGTGGACACAGAGTGAGGAGCTATACCTGGTCCCTTCCAGTCCAGCAATGCAGAACTAGAGCCTAGGTCCTTAGATCGCAATGCTCTCTACATCCAGTTGTTTTCCTTTTAACAAGGTGTACCCTTCGTACAGTGCTCCACCAGAAACTTGAATATAGCTTTCTTCAGCGTAATTAGTCCGAAAACAGCTACTAAAAGGAGTAAGACTATTTTCAAAAGATACAGTGGCCATCCAATGAGATTCTTCTTCATCTATTTTACCTTGACATCCTTGTAAAAGAGCTAAGCCTACTTGTGCTGACTTCCCATTGACTCATTAAAGCAGTGCAGATAGAGGTCATCTAAAGAGGTTCACTACTGCATTACAGCAAAAGTGAAAATACAACCTAATAGCCCTGTGACTGGAAACTGATTCAAACTATGATACAACGATATGTTGTAGTTCTACGCCATTAGTAGCAGTAACCTTTTAGAAAAGTTTCTAATGAAAAAGAAAATGATTTACAATATAATGAAAAAAATGGTTATAAAACAATATTTATAGCTAGCTATATAATTCTAATTACATAGAGCGTATAAACACAGTATCTTCTAAAAATAGGCATTACCTATAGATATTGTAGTTATGAGTGTTGTTTATTCCCTCCTTTTGGTTTTCCTGTATTTTCCAAATTTTAACAAAGACTGTCATTTTGGTAAATGAAAAAGAAGAGCTGTCATTTAAAGAATGCCAACTTGCTCTCTATAATAAAAGTTCAATAGAAGCTAAAAGTATTTAACAGGAGATGCAGATGACTTAATCATTTCACTTTCTTGTAATTCTTCAGCCAAATGTCAGACAGCAGCTCCTCAGCCATTGCCGGTGTGAGAACTGCATTGCTGTGTACTAGCGGGACGGATGTAAAAATGCAAACTACAAGGAAACGTACTCCTTCCTTATTCAATAACTGAATTATGTGACAGTGTTTACCTGGGACATTTTCTGAGTAATGTGCTTTTCAAATACACGTTTCACTGTTGATCTCAATAGACTGGGAAATAAAAATTGTGGCATGTGTAACAGAAATAATGTGGCCTTACACAATTAAGTAATTTTCCCCAAACCACAGATTCACATGCTGTGAAAATGTGCTATTCCTGGCCTCTTGTAACAGTAACAGACTGCAGCAAGCCTGACTGCAGATCCCCAGTCAAGAGAATTTTCAATGTTCTATCATATCCATGAAATAAAGGCAATTTCATAAGAAAAAATTTGCCACATCAATTTTTCAACACATAAGTAAGGAAAAGGACTAAATTCATATAACATATTAAAATGTCTATTCATATCTTACTTTTCATGTGAACCTATATGTGCTAATTCACTGGCCATGAGAGACAGTTCAAAAAGACCCAGAGTAGAATTACAAGACTTTGAAGCAAAATTTAACCTCTAAATGTTCGCAAGATGACCAGATAAAACATCAGGTCAGGTCTTCTTCAACTGAAATGTTTCCCAAGTTAGGAAGGTATTTGTTCACTCATTCATTCATTCATTCATTCAATAAATGGTAACAGTAGTTGGTACACTGCTAGGCTCTGAGGATACTTTAGTGTTAAAACTGAGTTTCTGCCCTAATGCAGGCTCTGAATTTGTGAGAGACAAACAATGAACAAAGCAATGATCCAATATGGTCTATTGTTACCAGTGCTACCAAAGAAAGAAGTGGTGCTGGTGGAGAATCTATCAAGGTGAAGAGACACCCAAGCCTATAGAAAAGTACTTGTAAAGGAAGGTAATCTAGATGGAGATCTAAAAGATGGGAGTGGCCAGCGGTGGGAAGAGTAGAAAAAAAAATTCCAGGAACAGGGACAAGAGCAAGAGTCCAAGACAGGAAAGAGGTTGGTCTGCTCAAAGAACAGATGAGGTAAGTGGCCGTGGAGTGCTGAGCTTTTGGGAGCTCAGTACAACAGCCTTGGATGGGGCTGTGCCACTCTGGGAGAGGCAGGGGTCCAGGGCACAGGTGGAAAGGTCAGTCATGAGCAAGACAGGAACATCTTTCATCTGGACAGGAAGGGAAAAGGAAGGATGTATATGAACACAGGTAAGTTATAATAGTAGGTTTGACCACAGAAAGTTGAAGGAAATCGCTTCTCTGGAAGTGCCCATCTGCTGATAGGAAAGAGAAAGATGGGGATAGTAGCTATAGCCCAGTTTGAAAGAGCCCCTCTGAAGATGAGGAGAGAGAGAGAGAGAGAGAGAAAGAGAGAGAGAGAGAGAGAAACAGAGATTGTGGTGCAGCACCTAGATCGCAGATGGTAGGATACTGCAAATTTATAGTTTTAATAAAAGTAAATTAAATCTTTGGCCAGCAAGTTACAGAATACCAAGTATAGCCTATCTTGTTTACATAATATACATATATCTTTGGGCAAGTAGGCAAAGAAAATTCTAGAAGAAATTTAATCAACATGTCAAACACTACCTACATATGGGGTAATTTTTATATAATCTTTATTGTTTGAATTATTTAGTATGATTCATTTCATTGTTATATTCATTTTATATTTGCACAGAATTGAGTTTATTGAATTGCCAATGGGTGCATTTAGAGAATTACAGAATTCTAAATATAAACAGGGCCATCTTGGCCAATAAGACTTTCTTTAAAGTCTTGTAAGGATTTAACTATAGAAATGATTATGTCCTAGCCCAGCCAGCATGGCTCAGTGGTTGAGTGTGGGCCTATGAACCTGGAGATCAGGATTCGATTCCCAGTCAGAGCATATGCCTGGGTTGTGGGCTCAATCCCAAGTGTGAAGTGTGCAGGAGACAATGGTCAATGATTCTCTCTCATCATCGGTGTTTCTATCTCTCTCTCCCTCACCCTTCCTCTCTGATATAAATAGAAATATATATTTTTAAAAGAAATGGGTATATCCAGGCCTCCTAACTCCTAATCAAGGGTCTCCTCTATGCTAAGTTCATATAAAGCATTAAATTAAAATAATGCACAGAAGACTGTCTTTAACATGGACTTTGAAGCTATTTGTTAGATAAGTATATATTCTGTTTGATGATAATACTTCAAAGTATGCACATATGTGTCTATATTTATACAGATATATGTACACACATATACACACAGCTTGCAATGCCCACATTATCTATTTTTAAAAATATATATATTTTATTGATATTTTACAGAGAGGAAAGGAGAGAGATAGAGAGCTAGAAACGTCAATGAGAGAGAAGCATCGACCAGCTGCCTCCTGCATACCCCCTACTGGGGATGCGCCCGCAACCAACCAACCAATGGACATGCCCTTGACCAGAATCGAACCCCGGACCTTTCAGTCCACAGACCGACGCTCTATCCACTGAGCCAAACCGGATTTGGCCACATTATCTATTTTTATCTTAGAGTCCACATCTCTCTATGGATACACACTAGACACACCCATGGAGAAGCCAATCAGGTGAATTTTTCACTACTACAATTCCTACTGTTAGTGATTGTAAACTAGCAACTGAGATTCATAAAATATAATCACATCTCATTTCTTGTTATAGTGTGACTAGAGGTCCAGTGCATAAAATTCATGCACTGATAGGGTTCCTAGTAGCTGTTGGCTGCTGGCTGGGGCCTCCCTCCCTTCCCCTGGCTGCCAAATCCCCCCCACCCCCCCAGTCAAACTCCTGGACAATTCTAGGTCCAGGGAACAATTTGCATGCTACACTTTTGTTATAGAGGATATTAGGGGGGAAAGCAGAGGTTAATTAAAAACACTAAGAAAGCAAAGATATTTTTACATAGATACAGTCACAAAAATACTACCAAGGTGTCTTGGCTTCAGTTCAGGTGTACATTCAACTTTACATCTGATTTAAGAAAGACTGTGGGAAGGACACCTGCATTAAATGGCACTTACGTGTTTTCTGGATTGCCTTGAGCTAGCCAGGCAAGAGAGTCCAGGGAACAGTTAATCAGTATTCCCTCTAACACACTGGTTTGAATGTTTAACTAAAGACATCCAAAGCAAGATACTCTCATGTTCCAAGCATGTTCCGTGGGTCTTTTCCTGCTTTCTCTGGTAGAAACCAGCTCTCCTGACACTCATGCCATGTGGTTCAGGAAGGGCACCACTGCTTGTTCTAAAAGCTGGAACAAGTGGCCTCAGGATTGGCTCAGCGTGGGCACGTGACTCCATCAGAACCAATGGCAGCATGATGAACAGTTCGCTGAGACCTTAGAGCAGTGTTTCCCAAAGTGTGGTACGCATACCCCCAGGGGTACGGGAAGAGTTTGGTGGGGGTTCGAGTTGCACCGGAGTTTGGTGGGGATATGCACTGCACCGTGCTTAGCTGCGCCTAATTCTACATTCTCATGAGTCAAGTCAAGACAGTCCTGTGAGGCGTGAGATGGTCCGGTGTGCAAATAAATGTTATTTATAATATAACTTTTATTTATATTTTATTATGAATAATTTTATGTTTTGTTTATTATTATTTTGTGTATGTACCAAAAAAAATAAAAAAATAAAAATATTTTGATTGTTATTAAAATACATCCTTTTTTTTATAACAAAATTACAGAAGGGGTATACATATGTCAAAAGTTTGGGAAACACTGCCTTAGAGCAAGAGCAGAACTGTTTCCAGTAGACTTGTATCTAAGAAGACAGAGGCTGGGGCTGTGAAGCCATCGCCATGGAGACAATGTGAGTTGGGCATGGCATTTGAGAAGGGAGCCCACAGAGGTGAAAGCGGAGCTGAGAGACAGAGAGGAAAAAGTATGAAGTTTCCTTCTTTGAAAGTCAAACATGTCAAATAGCTTTAAGTTCATATGGTTCAGCCTCTTCCATTTTGATAGCTGAACATCTGATCTGAAGCCAGTTATCACCCTGGGTTCAGTCACAGAAGCCAATAAATTCCTTTTTTTATGAGCAGGGTTATGACTTGCTTTTTTTCAACTCCAAAAAAACAGTGAATTCATCTTCCTCTTCAAAGCTGAGATTTTCTGTGATGAAGCCGAATAAAAGAGACTGAAAGAGAGATGACATTGCCTCCAAATCAAGGACACCCAGGGGGAAAAGACTATGGGGAAGTGAGCACAGGAAGGAGGGGGTGGAGAAGAGGGATGGGGAGGAATGCCTCCCTAAAGCCACTGGGCACTGGCTCTTTACTTCAGAAAACATTTTCCCAGCAGAGCAGGCCTGAGGGCTGGGAGTGGTACCTGTAACAGGACTTTAAGAGTCTTTTGTCATGCAAATACCATCTCAGTGGAAAACCAGGAGAACCAGCCATCAGGCAGACCACACACTGAGTGTGAGAGTCTAGGGGACCCACTGGAGCCCCATCCTTTGCTGGGTTCTCTTAAATCCTTTTAATCTACAGATAGTTCTGTGTGGAAGAGAGCATCGCAGAGAGAGGTCAGGAGGGAATCTGCAGGGGGCTCTCCATGAAGGTTCAGGAGTCAGGTCAGTGCAGGCAGGCGAGGAAGCTGTCCTTGGCCAGGAGAGGACCACAGGAAGGTTAGAGGCAAGAGCACCTTATGTTCACACAGGGATGGGAACGGGCCAGGCCCGGGCCCACCAGCTGAAATGGAAAGCTTAATTCATAAACATTGAGTAGAAGACTCAGGTGTCTTGCTTCAGAATGGGAAGTATTAGCTATAAACTAAACGCCTCTCTGGTCCAGCCTAACAAGCCCTACAATCAAGACCTAAACGGATCAAAGTGTTTCCAAGCAACTTAATTGATTCCTAGAATAAAGCTGAATAATATTTATAGAAATAAAAATAAAAATCCATCATCAAGCAAGGTAAAATTCATAAGTATCTGGTATTTACTCAAAGGTTACCAAGCATGTAAACAGAAAGATACAATCCACAATGAGGGGAAAAAAATCAATTGACAATGACTTAGAAGTGACATAGAATTACCAGGTAAGGACATTAAAGCAGCTGTAAGTGCATTACAGACTTTCAATAAATTAAGTATAGATACAGAGGTTGTTTTTTTTTTAAAGACCCCAACTGAACTTTTGGGATGAAAATTGCAGTGTCTGAAATGATATCTATCTATCTATCTATCTATCTATCTATCTACCTACCTATTTAATACTAATAATGTCAGGTTAAATTTGTAGAGAAAAAGTTGATGACCTTGAAGGCATAGCAATAGAAACTATCCAAATGAAACATGAATGGAATAACACATTTTAAAAATGGACAGAGCATTCAGTGATCTGTGGGACTACCATAAGAACTAGAGTCCCCAGAGGAGAGCAGAAAAGAGCAGGAAACAAAAAGAAAAAGAACAATGATTGAAATGTTTCCAAACTTGGTGAAAACTATGGATTTAAGAGGCTACATGAATCCTCAAGAACAATACACATGGAGTAATATACACCAAAGTACATCACAATTAAGTTGCTTAAAAGATGTGATAAAGAGTAAATGCAGCCAGGAAGAAAAGATATTATATAAGATAAATGAAGATAAAAAGTACAGAAAACCTCTTGTTAGAAGCAAAGCAAGTGAGGGGATAGTGGAGTAGCATCTTTAAAATATTAAAAGCAGAAATCCAAGCAATGAATAAAATTTTATATCCAGCAAGTATATCTTTCAAAAACAAAGGTGATATAAATACTGTTTCGGACATAATAAAGCTGAAAACATTTATCACCAGCTGACATGTACCATTAAAATATATTAAAGAAAGTCTTTCAAATAGAAGGGAAATGTTACCAGATGGAAATGTGAATGTATGCACAGGAATAAGGAGTGTTGGAAATGGTAACTACATGATATATTACATGCCCATTATACTTAAGTATTAAAAAATAAAATATGTGTAGGTGAATAAAATTTGCTTAAGGAAATAATCATTGAATGCTTGCTACATGTTCGATATTTTGCTATGCTAAAAATATCAACATTAGATATATTCTGTCCTAGAATGTCTTGCCAACTATGATGAGATGAGATCATAATGAAATTTCTAATAATTTAAAAACAAAACAAAACAAAATGGTTTCCTCTTTAGCTCTTAACTGAAATGTCAACGCAAAATAAGAATTTGATTCTACCAGGTCTTATATTTAATAGATACTAAGACCTTCCTCCTTCCTTTTCCTTAATATTTCCTAATATTATCAAAGATAATATTTTCTTCTTTGTCCTTCAAAGTCTTTTACTTTGATCAAAATCCTTATTCATCACTTTTCCCTAATTTGAGCAAGATTAAAAGCCATGAACTATGTGCTTCTCAACTCTGCTATCAGATTTCTATCAGTCCCTTAATACCAACTGCAATTAGACCAGAGTCAATGTCCTTTGTCTTGAAAGTAAAGTTTCTGAATAGGCTTCTTCCTAGGAATCTTATCAACACAAGGTTTCTCACTTCAGCTCAATGCATGACCTCTTTGAAGACAACTTAATAAATGAACACCAAAATGTACAGAACACATAAATTGAAGGCTGATTAGCTGCATATAGAAAAGATTTTTCAAGAAGAATTCCTTCAGCTTAAAAAAAAAGATTATTTGACAGAAAGACTGAGATGAGGAGATGGCAGGGAAACGAAAGACATGAAAATGCCAGCTAAAGGCTGAGGAGGCTGCTAATTAAAGGGCAGAGAGACCAGAGGAGGAAACATTTCAGAAATGACAATGGCCATCAAAGAGAAAATATGAATATTAGTTAGCACACAACTTCTGGAGAGCAAACATATAGTAAGAAATGAAGGACTTCAAATACACATGGCACTTGGATAACAGATTAGTAATCATTTTTAAAGTGATTGTTCAAGAATAAAATTGGTTTCAATAGAAATCTCTTCTGTAAGAAGGTGGTGGGGGTGGGGAGTTGTTGTAGAAGACTGGAAAAAAAACAAGCAATGCTTAGATAAATGGAGTTACATAGCTTTGTTACACTGGCGGACTCAGTGGAGGTTGCTTTTCAAACTTTGAACAAACCAATATGGTGGAAGCCCCTCTTTTATCCCCTTTTGGTATCTTTGTTCCCCAAATATGGAACATATTATACTTCTGGACCTTTTGCAGGCTTTGCAAAAAGCCCCAAGTGTTGGGGGGCTTGAGACCATACTTTAGGGTGTGGCCCAGCCTGGCACCAGCGCTGATAACCACCCTCTAGGGGATATATCACGGTTTATCGCATCTGTAAGATGTGAGCAGTTAGGTAACAGGTCTTGCAAGGCCAGTAGAGGGAAGGGGCAGTGAGTGACTTAATTATAGGTTATCAAAAATATACACTAGGCTTGCTGGCACAGATTTAGATTGCTACCCCTCCCTCTCCCAAATATCAGGATTACATTGGAATTAGCCTTTTAGCCTTCTCATTACAGTAGTTACAAACTTGAAATCGGAGGTCAGACTGCCTGGGTGTGAAGCCTGGCCCCTTGATGCAACTTGTGTGTGACCCAAGGAGCCACTTAAGCCTCAGAGCCTCTATCTCTTCATCTGTAAAATGGAAACAATAATAACATCTCATTCTTTGTATTATTGGCGAAACCGAGTTGGGTAATGCCATATCCAGCACCGGATAAAGCACAAGATGATGTTAAATTCACACATGTGGACAAGGAGCCTACTGAGGAACCTCACTGAGAGAGGCACACAGCCCTGCACACATGGAGTAGTCGGGGTGCGACAACTCTAAATGCTACTGTCCAGTTATTGAGAGTGTAAATTTTATAATTTAGGATTATAAAAATCACAGTAAAAATAATAACAATTGAAAATGAAAACTCTCCTAGAGCAACTGAATGAATTTACCGTCCTCAAGTCTAAATCAATTTGACTTCAAAACCATGATTAAAATAACCTGTTTCCCTAGAACACTCTCCATTTGCAAAAAATCCTGAAACTGGACAAAGCATAATCTTTCTCAAAGATGAAGGAGAGATAGCTTTTCTTAATGAACCATATTGAGTTTCCTGTAACTTCATCTTTATCGTTATAAGAAACTCTTGGGCAAATTTTAATGGCCACCTGCAAACTAATTTGATATGGTTTTCCATCACTGGCAAAGCGATAGAAACGGGAGGGTTGGATAAGTGAGTCCCTAGGAAGCTGTCAGTCTGCTCTGCCAGCGAGGAACTGCCCGTTGTCAGGAGAGAAGTCACCTGCCTTCATGCAGTGTGCTGCTTAGAATGGGAACCTATTTAATGCTGCAGGAGTAAGGAATCCAAGATTGCTCTACATTCAGACATCCTGAAAGGGAACATATTGAAAAACCGTAGTAAAGGCAGGTGCTTTCTTCCTTCCCCGAAAGGCTTGCTCCTCTCCTCGGGGCGGCACCTGAACTTGAATAGCCACCATAAATCAAGGAGCCTGATTCTAGAAGATGAATAAGACAGCAGTCCTTGCCTCCAGGGATTCACAGAGGAGAAAGAGGTACAAATGTTACTCTTACGGGGTGCTGTAAAAGAAAGTAAAGAAAGCGCGCTTTGAGACTCCAAAGGCCCTCAGGATAGTGGAGAGAAATGTGACAGGCTGTCTGGGATGGAGACATGGCATGTGAAGTGAGCCTTCCGTGTACGGTTCAACATCGGCAGGTGGGGATGCAGACACTGGGGGGAAGAGGGCATCCCAGGCGCAGCGGCTGTCCTCCCCATGTGCCCGGGACTGCGGGATTTCCCGGGACACGGGACGTGGGTGTTAGAACTGGGAAAGTCCAGGCCAACTAGATGAGTTGCCTTTTAGAAAATGCAAGTCCGGCTGGAGCTGGTTCTGAGAGTAACAGCTCATTTATCAAGGGCAGAGTGCCTAAAAGGTGGTGTAGGGGTGGGCGGCCTGCAGCTCAAACACCCAGTTTGCTTGTTTAAAAAAAAAAGATGGCTAGCCCCTACCACTGATTTACAAAAGCAGAATTTCTGATGATGAGACTTAGGTGTGTGTGTTTTTAAACAAATTATCCGGGTGGTTATCAATACCAATATAGTTTGAAAACTGGCAGAAAACATAGAATTTGTATAAGGGGAAAAAATCTTCAAACCCAAATATCATATACTCACTACTTATTCAATAAGCTTTCATTTTTTTAGAGTATCAGGAATAAGGTATTTTTCCTGCTGTATATTGAGTTAGCTCAAAAACTAGCCACTTAAAGCAGCAAACGTTTACTATTGCACATAATGTCTAGAGGTCAGGAACCCAGGAGTTTGGGTGGGTGGATCTTGCTCAGGGTGTCTCATGAGAGTGCAGTCGAATTGTCTACAGGTCTACAGTCATCTCCAGGGCTGGAGAACACATGTCAAGGCCACTCGTTCACTGGTCTGCAGGTTCATTCCCTCCCTGGCTGTTGGTGGGAGGCCTCAAGTTCCTGCCACATGGGCCTCTCTGCTGGGCAGACCACCTCAGTGTACTGTGGGAGGGGACTGCATACAAATGTGACCACTGGGAGGGGTGGGCCAATGGGGACCACCTTGTCCCCATTAACCAGTACAAAAACTCATTCCCAAACTGGATCCATTGTAAAGACCTGGAAACTGAAGCTCAGAAAGAATATAACTTTCCCCACTTTTCTCTAAGTTCCATGGCAGGTTCAGGACTGAAATCAAGATCTCTCTGACCCTCAACTTAGGCAAAATCTTTTAACCACTACACTGGTCTTCACAAAAAGCAAATACCATGTTTCCCCGAAAATAAGACATCCTCTGAAAATAAAACCTACTTACAGGTTTCCTTCTGAGTGAAATATAAGGCATCCCCCCTGAAAATAAGGCCCCCAGGCTCTGTCTCAGAATGAAAATTAATTTACCTTAAACTGGTCGCTAGACTGGCATCTAGCAACCAGTGACATTACGCAGAGTCCTCACGTCACTGCTGTGTGAATGGAGAGAAATCAGCGTGGAAACTTTGTGAAACCTAAACTGCAAGAAATTGTGACTTGGGTGAAGAACTCATGGGAGAAAATCACTGACAGTTGCATTGCATATGCACTGCGAGCAGGCTACCTTGGCAACAAGTACTCATTTAAAGACAGTGCTTTTGCTAAACATGAGAGATTTGGTTCACTGATTCTGAAAGAAATGGAGTCACAAGAAATTCACCAGGAAATTCAGGAATTAGATTGTTATGAAGAGGTTCCAGAAGATGATGACATGATTGCCACTGAATAAATGAGTAAATTCTTGATACTGTAGGATTCATAGTTCGTCTGGTTTGTGTTGACAACTACTGTACTACCGTACCATATACAGGTAATAAATTTCCTTTATTTTCATTTAATAATAAATGTGTATCGTATTCTTCTTCATGGAAAAATAAGACATCCCCTGAAAATAAGACCTAGCGCATCTTTGGGAGCAAAAATTAATATAAGACACTGTCTTATTTTGGGGGAAACAGGGTAGAATTATCATATGAAATCATATTTACTGGGACACTGATTTATCTTAACACCAAATAATACCATTATACATTTAATACTAAATTTAATATTAATCTACCTAATAAAAGAGTAACATGCAGCCGAAACCGGTTTGGCTCAGTGGTAGAGCGTCGGTCTGCGGACTGAAAGGTCCCAGGTTAGATTCCGGTCAAGGGCATGTACATTGGTTTCGGGCACATCCCCGGTAGGGGGTGTGCAAGAGGCAGCTGGTCGATGTTTCTCTCTCATCGACGTTTCTAGCTCTCTATCTCTCTCCTTTCTCTCTGTAAAATATCAATAAAATATATATATTTTTAAAAAGAGTAACATGCTAATTGATTGTACCTTCATGACACCCACCAGCCAATCAGGAGTGAGTATTCACATTAACCCAACAAAGAAGGCAGGCTAATTTGCATACACAGGCACCAATTGGCCGGGGAAGGGCAGGACACTTGCATTGTTGCCACCCCAGCTGCTCGGGGCCTCTGGGAAGCATAGGAAGGCGGCAAGGTGGCTCCGGCCAGAGCAAAGGCCGTGCCGACAGCCATGGGAAGGAAGGCCCATTCTTGCACAAATCTTTGTGCATCTGGCCTCTAGTACTAAATAAAATTAATGAGTAATATCAAATAGCATAAATTGAACTTCCAGAGAATCCAACTTTTCATTACAAATCCTTTGCTTTTGTTCCAGTAAGACACACATGATGTTTTTGAGAAAAGACATAAAAAGACTGTGATACTTATAGTCCCAAGAGGAAGAACATGTTGAGTATTTTTCATGAGTCATTTTTATGATTCTCACCTGTGATATTTTTAAATCACAGAATTCCACCTGGGAGGCTCTGAGAGAAAGACAAAATCTTTTACCAGGAAATGAAAGGTTGTAGCATCCCTGTGACTTAGAGGTTCAATTCCTTTGGAAGTTATGGTACTTCTCTGGCCTGCTCTTCACTTTGCTCTTAGCAATTCAGATATTATTTGAAGAGAAAATCTGCATCGAAAGGACCAGTAATTTAACATTTTTACACACACACCCTTTTTTACTCATCTGATTCTCAGGGTGATTAAATATCTTTTAACCACTACACTGGTCTTCACAAAAAGCAAAAAATGGTTTTGGGGTTTTAGAATTGGACCAGCATCAGTGATGCCATTCCCTCTCCCCTTCATCCCCAAATGCTTTTCCATGTGAGAACCCACTTGCAGAAGAGGATCTGATGGCAGCCATTTACCACACAATATGAAATTAACCCAGCACTTACTTTTTCAAGAAAATGTTCCATTTACATGTTGTTACTAACTGCAGATGAACAGCTTTTTTGAGCAATCCTCAAAGAAGAAAAGGAACGAAGAAAAGCCGAAAGCACTCATTGGAGAATTCATGTGCTGTTTCAAAGTAAAGTTGGAGCAGGTTTGTATGCTGCAGAATTGTATGGCCCTTGGCAACAACCTATATTTGCTCCTCAACTGCCCAGAATTACCCACTGGGAGGGTTTCATGAGCTCTATGGGACCTCATCGGGTCACGAACCTCATTGCCCTTAACCTCACAGTAGATCTTGATGGGCAGTGTCTCCAGAAAACTCAGCTTTCTCCGGGTAAAACTCAAAATGACCATTTTGCTTTATGGGCCAAGACACGGTAACACCGAACAATGGTGTAGCTCCTTTAAAAATCTCATCAAACGCCGCTGATAATGAACAATGTGGGAGTCTGAGATGGTTCTAGAAGGATGGGCAACATTTCAACAGGGGATAAAATGATTAAACCAGAGATGCTGAAGAGGAATGGCATTCCAGATGGGAAAAGGACCAATTCATTTATTCGTACATCCATTCACTTAGGAAATACTTGGGTGCCTACCATGAAATAGGCCCCACCTTAGCCAATGCAATTGTGGAGCTGAAGTTGACAGACAAGCTCACCTTCATGGAGCACACATGTCCGTAAAGCTGTGGCAACATTTGGTACTAAAGTGAAATTAGTTCATTAGACAACAGGTGAGCACTTGAATCTGCAGGCTGCAGAAGATGGACAGGTTACAAAATCCACAAGTGTCAAGAAGAGACACAGATTAATGTCATAAGCATCTACCTGCTAGTTACTGTTAAATTTTACAGGGAATCTTCTAAAATAGTTAAGTTCTCCTCATTAAACCATGTGTACTTAAGCACAGCCTGATACAATATACTTGGAAGAACTGTATAAATGACAATCTGTCATTTTCAGGAGATTCACATCACAGCCTCAGGACAGAAAGTCATCCACTTTGGTGGAGGAATACTGTAGGGAATTTTAGTTGTTCAAGCACTTTAGCTACACAAATAAATTTCTCAAAATAGCGAATGTTGGTATAGGCATCAAACTCAAAATGAGGTGGGAAACAATGCCCTCCACCTGTTTCTTCCATCCTAATCCAACCTAAAAGTAAACTAAGTCCTTGGAGTTTTTCTACATGTTCTATGGCTTTTAAGCTGACCAATAGTTACAACTGTATGTCTTTTAAGTATAAAAATGTTTAAATAACTGCTCAAAATTCACAACCCTTTCCGAGGGCCCACTAAGCACTTCCATCCAAAACATTATCTAAATATCCAGATTTATTTCTCCAACATATCACAGTAACACAATTGAAAAGAAAGGCTGTGTCGGCAAAACACCAGCTTAATGGAAAACATTATTTAAAATGTAGCCATGAAGGAAGGATTAGTATTCCCATTTTTCCAATGAGGGAGCTGGCGCTCAGGAAGTGACTTAAGGTCACATGGGGGAACAAAGATTCAAGCCTGGAGTTTTAAATCCAGCTCTTTTTTTCAATAACCCATATTTCACTGCATTTAATAGAACTATTTCACAGAAAAGCATGCTCCACAGCTTTCCTTGCCAATGTGCTTTGTGAAAAATAAGTTCTAACAGCAGTAACATTCCTATCTTTGATCAGGTTTCCCAGAGGCCGAGACGGAGGTTCAGGTGGTCTCGATGTATTGGATAGTGCTCTCCAGGAACCAATGGAGAGAGGAGGAGAGAGATCAGGGAGAGGAACAGAGCGAGGGTATGGTGTCAGCTGGAGGCTAGCTTCAGCCTGATGCCGCCAGGTGCTCTAAAGGGTGAATTGTACCAGAGGTGGTTCCACCTTGAGGCAAGGGAACAGCCGTGTGTACCCCAGGAAGTTTCCCCTGAGAAGAGTGTAAGGCTCTGGGTGAGGTGCCCTGCATTCAACCAAAGGCAATTCTCTCAAGAAGAGGCAGCTCTGACCTGGTGGCAATCAACATTCACAAGCTGAGAGACGGGGAGAGGACTGTGCAATGGCTGGCAAAGGGGATATAGATGGGGGACTAGCAGAGTCCATAATAATTGCTTTATCTTTAAATCAAACCTGAAGGTTTGCACCAGGCTGACGAATATCGACACCATAATACACTTCGTTAACTAAAGCACTTGAGTCACAAGTTCCGTGAGTACACTATGGAGATTGATAGGTTGGTAGATGATGATAGATATAGAGAGATAGATAGATAGATAGATAGATAGTAGATAGATAAATAGATACATATATACAGACATACATGCAATGTACTTTCTAGAATTCACACTCATAGATCAGAACACAAGCAGATTTTAAAAGGGGCTCTGGGTAACAAATTGCCAAAGTAGAGTTTGCAAGGCATCATTTGGAGATGTGTACTATTTCCTCCTTCTCCCTCCCATCTTTGTACCCTCACCAGCTCTTCTGTGAAGTGTTCTTCTGACACTGGCAGGGAAACTTGGAACAGTTGTCAAAAACACATCCAAGTCACACTTGAGCAGCACATGTGAAAAACACATCCCAATTCTGCAATCAAGGACACTCATCATTTGCTGCTCATTTTAATACCAAGCACCTCTAATGATTAATGAATTCAATGCTGCTACGTTCCACGCATGGAAATGCCTCATCCTGCCTCACAGGAGACAGAATGCAGATGAGCATCCTCAACATCTAAGCGACTGTCACCCCCCACAGAGATACCTCCTTTGTGCTAGCTTCTCAATTACTGTGCCAGTGCTACCACCCCTCGCCTGGGAGGTTGTGGTTCAGCATTGATTACCAACTGCCTGGGACTCTGATTTCCTATAAACTTCATATTTCCTCACACTTGAATAAAGTTACTACCAGTGAAGTAGAGATAACAACCATCTCTCCCACTCATTGCCTTTTCTAGAAGAATCTCCCTCCCCCCCACCATTAGCTGGCCTCTGTATACTACGGGGTCCTGCTCCTCTCCCCAAATCTGGAATAGGATCCACCACAGGGGAGGCTGAGTCAGCCTCTTTCCCTCTCTGGAGAATGTGTACATGAGGACCCCTATTAGAGACTTGAACTGTGCCGTTAGACATTGTCTTGTTTGAATACAAAAATATTTACAGTAAAAGCCAGTTTGAATGGGATACTGTTCCTTGCAACCAAATGATTTCCACTTAATGATCTCTGATCCATTGAATGAGCAGATGATTTCTTAAAAAAAAAAAAAAAAGCTTAGTTAAAGCTTAGTGGAGATTGCAGCAACTTTTTGAAGAAAACCTACTGTGTGTCTGTGCCAAAGACTAGTAACTCCCCCCAAAGTCACTCTCTCCTCAACCTCAGTAATAGTTCTGCTGGAGGTATCCACATGCGCACTACAAACTACATTTCCCAGCTTCTCTGGCAGGTGACACAGTTATAGCCAATGGGTGTTCTGGTTCCCAGAGTCTCCCAGTAGGATTAAGTGGCCATTGCCAATCATGGTAGCATTTTAAATAATGTATTCTATTTGCCTTTCTTCCATCCACCCCATTCCCCATGACTTACCTGTGTTTCCTGGGACTTCCTTCCAAATCAGCTTCTACTACAACCCTTACCTGCTTTGGGGGAGCTCAAGCTGAAACAGGAATCAGCTTCCATGAGGTCACTCTTCACTAATGGGGGCAGGTGCCAAAAGGTTACTGTTTCATCCTTTTGTCTCCAAGGCAGACAGTTCTGAGATATGTCACAGGATGAGTTTGAGTAACACTCTCCAGCAGGGGTGACCAACTCCGTAACATACCCTCATACTGTTTTTGCCTCCTTGTCCATGATTTCACTCCCCTGGGCCCTCATTCCTGGCTGCCTCCGACCACTTCCCAGGAAGGTAGCCTCACCGAGGCTGCCTTTGACTTTGGTGCTGCTCCCAAGAGAATCCAAACTAGATACCGCCTCACTAGGACAACTGGACCACCTCCAAATTCCATATTATTTGTGGGTGATCGAACCAGGGGTGTGTGAGCAGTATTCCCAGTTGTTTCTAAGGCTGACACGCGGACACCACAATCGTCCGAATCTCTACCACCGTTCCTTTCTTATCTGATTACCACGCTCTTGTTCCTCTCTAATGACATTTGCAAGCTAATGATACACCACATAGGGCCACTGTCACAACAGTGCCAGACTACCTCGCTAATCATAAAATAAATGAATATCTCAAGAGGATTTCCTGAGAGCTAAACCTTGAAGAAACTGTAATTTCTCCTTACCACATAATAATGAGCAATCATTGTTGCTTTCAGTCTACTTCCCAAATAAATGCGTATCCTCATTAAAAACGAATAGCTATTATTATGAGATACATTTAACAATTTAGTGCAAACTTTAACAACTATCATATTGCTTCATATCAGGGGCAAACAAAAAAGATTATTAATGTGTTTTATATTTTATTTCAATGTATAAAATTCACACACAGATGGAAATACATAAAACAAAAAGCATAAACTAAAGAACAGGTAACAACTGAAAATTCTGTGTCTCTTAAATTTCTGGACATTGGTTAAAAAACTCCCTGCCACCAACTATGTGAGGTGTTGAAAAATAAATGTAAAAGTGAATATTTTACAGAACAGACCACTTCAGTCCCTACCTAAGTCATTTGCTGAAGGTTAACACAGGTTCCTTGCAAACTAGTTAAATAACTCTCTGCACTTGTGTGGTCCACTATGGTAGCCACTAGCTATTTAAGTTAAAAATGATTAAAAATAAGTAAAATGAAAAATTTGGTTCCTCAATGTTAAGTGTTCAACAGCCACAAGTGGCTAATGACTACAGCCGTGGACAGTGAAAACCGGGGCATTTCCATTATTGCAGAATGTTCTGGTGTACTATCTACTACTGTAGATAAATATTCAGAATTCTCCTCCATTAGACTTCATTTATCTATTGATTCTTTAGCTACAAATAATTAAATTGCACTTTTTATGAACAGAGTGCTTTGATGTTTCACTGGTTGATTAAGAAAATTTTTCTCAATGCATTAACTGGCACCCAGGGCTGGATTACGAACTTACCTACATTGCCAATATGAGCCACTACCTCCATCCCTGTTAAATTTTGTCCCAAGAAGACATAGTCCCTATAATTTTTATGCATCCTAGATATCTACTGAAAATTTTTTATTTTAACTGAAGGGCAAAAGAGACCTTTGGTCTCGCTTAATTCCATCATTTCAAAAACCAAGCTGGGGTTAATTTCTAACACGAAGGTTCCCACCATCCATCCATCAGACGAATGGCTCCTCAGCGCCTCCTGAGCCGGAAGAACTGGGTCAGGCCCATGAGGGAGAGACAAAGCCCCTGAGGCCTGGCTCGGGAGCGCTGGAACAGCTGGAGACTGCGGGCTCTACTCCGAAGTCAGCCGGGCTTTGCGTGTTCTACAAAGGATGGGCCTCACAACGTTTAAAAAATGAGCCATTTCTTCCAACATTAAAAACTCCCAAGATTAGCGCCAAAATTATTATTTCTGTTTTGCAAGAAAAAAAAACGGGGTGGAGGTATATCTGGACATACGGGGTTGGAGCAGAAGTAGTGAGCCTTATAGACAGAAACCCCTGTCCCCACATGCCAACGCCTCTGTAGCCAGTGCGGCCTCATACTGCGGCCTGCTTCCTGCATCCTCTCAGTACCTGCCTTGCCCGCTGGGAGCATTCTGATCACAGCATCCACCCAGGTTCTTCAAAGGCAGACTGACCGAGGCGGGAGAGGACACTGAGTGCCCCCCAAACAGACAATAACACTGGAGACGGACAAGCTCCAGGGTCGGCATATCAGAAGCAGATGTGGCCGGGTTAAAGGGCATCAGTCCAAGAAGGTTACCCAGCATTTGCCTAGGTAACCGTGGTCCTAACTCACCGATGAAATATCAATTCAAATGAAATCAAAACCATCCTTTCATCTACTGTTTCACCAAGTGGACTCATAAAAATAATATTTTTTAAAGTACTTTGCTTTGAACTATAAAGAGAACGGAAGAATCTGCTCTGCCTGCTCCCGACAGAATTCACTGCCTGAGATAAATCGGCAGCTTCGGTCAAACCCCCACCTCAGTGGATTTTGCCCTCACTGGCACCACTTGCCTGGCTAAGTGTTGGGCTTGTCCCTCCATGATGGCAGGCCTTTTGGCTAGGATGGTTTTCCCTAGGAATCTGATCTCTGGGAGAGAACCCGAACTTTGCTTCCTTTCCAACTGTTAGGTTAAGTCTTTTTTTAAATATATTTTATTGATATTTTACAGAGATGAAGGGAGAGAGATAGAGAGCTAGAAACGTCAATGAGAGAGAAACATCGACCAGCTGCCTCTTGCACACCCCCTACAGGGGATATGCCCGCAACCAATGTACATGCCCTTGACCGGAATCGAACCCGGGACCTTTCAGTCCGCAGACCGACGCTCTACCACTGAGCCAAACCGGTTTCGGCTAGGTTAAGTCTTTTTGAAGCACAGAATACCTAAATTCTAATCTCAGCTGTCATTATGGACTTTGCACACTTAAACATTACTTATTTTTCTAAGCCTCAAATTCCTTGCCTATAGAGAGGGGAAATAATGATGCGTACTTGCTAAGAGAGATACTAGAATTAAAGGCGTAACATAGAAAGCCCTGGGCACAACGCCTGCGGCTCAGTAAGTACACAATAAATGTCAATTCACAAACAAGGTAAAGTGCTCCAAATAGCCATATGTGCGCAAAGGCAGGGTGCACCCACAATGCAGTCTCTGTTGTGGCAAGGGTGGTCAGGCGTGTGATCCAAGAAAGACAGGAAATGCCCTTGGCATGGGGCAGCTGCTGAATTGATTCTACTGGTAGGGTGTTCCACAGTCACGAGCCACATAAGCCCCAGGAGTCCTCAGATGGTGCAAGGGTACCCCACCCACTCTGCTTTACTGTCAAAGAAGTATTCATGTTCCAAATGTCTCACACCTGAGGTAGGTGTAGTTACAAATTTGTGCAAGTGTGTCTCTACATACAGATACACTAGATTCACATTTCAGATCAATACTAATGAGAATCATCTAAAGAAAATAATAAGTAACTTATGATAAATGAGTTTAATATTTAATATAATTAAAACATAAATAGAATGGTAAACAGGAAAAGTATTTATATTGTAAAGATTTATAACAATAATTATTATCTTTGGCATTCTAAAAATTACATAAAAGTATTCTTATACTAGAGGCCCAGTATACAAAATTTGTACTTGGGGGGCAGGGGGTCTCCTCAGCCCAGCCTGCACCCTCTCCAATCCCAGACATCCCTCTCACAATCCAGGACCACTGGCTCCTAACTGCTTGCCTGCCTGTCTGCTTGTCTGCCTGATTGCCCCTAACTGGCCCCCCCTGCCAGCCTGATTACCCCTAACCGCCTCTGCCTGCCAACCTGGTCACCCCCAAATGCCCCCCGCTGCTGGCCTGGTTGCCTGCAACTGCCCCCTTGCTGGCCTGGTTGCTCTACACAGCCTGCTGTTCTGTTGTTTGGTCATCCCTCACTAACCCCCCTGCCAGCCTTGTCGCCCCACTCAACATTTGGATGTTTCAGATGTGATGGCCCTTGGCTCTTTATATATATAGATAATTATTCAGAGAAAGGAAGGCTCATATTTGTCTTCCCAAGTCAAAGTACATCAATCTAAATAATTTCCCCAACAGTGGAGCAGTACATTGGCCTAGAAAGACTAAGGCGGTAGCTTATCTAAAAGTCCACGTGAACAGCATCATGAGTCGGCAGCCTTGGCTATTGCCTTACAAATCCATTCTATTCATTAAAACATTTCCGAAAGAATATAAGAATATAAACAATTTTATGAAAAAAAAGTGCAATCTCATTGCAAAGTTAAACAGAACTCCTTGTGGAGAAGAGGCAGAATTGGGCGCTGCATCATCTACAAGCTGAAGAATTGCAATGGCTCAGCTTGGAGACCCCTCACACCCCCAGAAGAAGCCAAACCTGCCACACCTTCTCTCAGACTTCCGGCCTCCAGACTGGTGGGCGATACACTTCTGTTGTTTGGTGGTACTTGATTATAGCAGCCCCAGCACCCAACACATCATTTTTCCCCAGTAGAAAATGCTGCTTGAGCATAACAAACAAAAAGCCCACCATCATGTTTTAGGAATGCTTCACTGTATTTGTAGACATCACACCATCATCCGGAACAAACTCTTCCTTAGTTATACCTACCAGACACTCTGCTGGGGTTTCATAGGCACCAAGTTACTAACCCTCACAGCAACCAAGACATGCCTCCCACGACCTTCCTTTGCCGCCTGCAGACCCGAGCACCAGCACGATCGTGAAACCTGCTTCGTGTCCCCCGGCTGCAAAGAAGGGCCAGGGCTCCCGCCAGAGGCTCATTCCAAAGCCCACGCTCCTTCAAGCCCCGCACTCGCTCAGTGATTGCTGCTCTTCAACCAGGGGAGTGCCTCACCTCCCCTGCCTTGAACACACAGCACCATGCACCCTGGGCAAGCTAATGACGTTCCCATGAGTACATATTCAGGATAAAAGCATTTCACTTGGATATGAATATTAAATTTTAAACAAACAAAAACCCACCTTCATGTATGACTGTTTTCTATCAATTAATAAATAAGAACACAATTGATGTACTCTTCCCTTGTGGTCTTCTAACATGAACAGCCAGAGAGGAGTTAGCCTAACAATGTATGAACAGAGAGCCAGAGCATGTGGTTTGGGGAAATACTTGTTGCCTGGGCTATCTCGTCGCCGCCAGGCAAAGCCCCAGCATTTCTTTCAGGAAGAGGCTTTCCATGTGGTGGACCAGATGGCTCAGGCTGGTGGAGCCCATGAGCTGAAGGACCCAGGGGACACCCTTCATGTGACTATCATGTGACTCCACCAATGATCCCCTCAGCAGAGAGGTTCCAGGAACACTGCCCCCCAATCTCAAAGATGCCACATCTCCTTGACAAAAGTGCCAGTGCTGCTGCCCTCATGGAGGAAATGCTGGTGAAAAGAATCACTTGTTCTTCCACCAGCCACATAAAGCTCTGCTCAGCCTAACGTGCACAGGCCTTGAAGAGCTGCCCCTCCCACTGCTTCAGATGAAAGAACAGCCCAGGGAGCATGATCTGAATCCCATGATGTTTTTTTTATTCCAGCCACAAGACAGGACTATGGGCATCTGACGCGTGGGCAGCCCACCCATAGCCTGAGACAGCCTAGGGCTGAGAGTTGTGTACAAACTGAGAGAAGCATTAGCTGAACTTGTGGTATGCCTTTCTCAGGACATTAGCTTAGAGTCACAGGAAGAATAAATTGAATGAGAAGCAGAGAGGGGACACACAAAGAGGGCACACGGGTGGTGGCCCAGCCACAGTGCTGCAGCGCTTCTCCTAAGTCAGCTCTCCTCGCTGCCTGGGCCTCAGGGTGTGCGCCTGGCCACATGCAGGCCTCGCACTTTTATTTCTGTAGGAGGGCTCCTTCCTTATGTGCAGTGGGCGTATGACTGCCCTCTCTCCTTGACTGAGTCAGCCTGGTGAGTTCCTCTCCTCCACAACCAAGAGTGACTGCTAACCAGCTGTTTCTAGGGGAGCCTCCTCTCCACAATGGAAAACATGAAAGGGAATTTGCACCAGATCCCGTATGTTCTCAGATTCATCTATTCATTGTTTGTTCTCTTTTCTCTCTCTCTTCTTCCCCCACTTCCTGCAGTCAATCACTTCCTTCCCAAGCACCTATCATAGGGGTGATTAGTGATTATCTCTGGAGTTGTTCCTGCTATGTGACAGCTAGAAAGTTAGAATGTACTGATGAGCAAGACAAGCAAGATCCCTGCCCTCACGCAGCAGCATGCAGTCTGGTTGAGAAGCTGAAATGTAAACAAATCATTAAAGAATGTGCTCTGGCCCATGCTGGTTTTGTTCAGTGGTAACTGTTAGACTGTAGGTCGGACCAAAGAGTTGCGGTTCGATTCCTCATCAAGAGCATGTACCTCGGTTGCAGGTTCCATTCTGGACCCCAGTAGGGGGATGTGCAGGAGGCAAAACCAGTCAACGTGTCTCTCCCACATTGATGTTTTTTCTTTCTCTCTCTCCCCCACTCCCTCCCTCCTTTCCATTCTCTTTAAAAAATCAATGGAAAAAAATATCCTCAGGAGAGGACAAATAAAATAAAATAAAATAAAATAAAATAAAATAAAATAAAATAAAATAAAAGTGTTCTGGGAGCCATCAGGAGGTTGACTTCATCTAGAGACAACACCCTCCTCAGAGAGGTCCTCCCAAAAGAAATGACATCTAAGCTGACACCAGAAGACACAAGATGAATTTACAGCTAAAAGAGTTTGGGTGAAAAGAGAGAAGAAGAGTATTCTAGGCAGAGGAAGTAGCTTGTGCAAAAGTCCATCATATCAGGAGGAAACCATCACCAGGGCCCCCAAACATCTAAGAAATGTAATATGTGAACAGTGCAAAAAATTGGCTTTCTGTAATAGAGCTAAAAGGGGTAAAATGGACTTCCCCAAAGTTTGATGGTGCATCTGTTTCAACCGGCAAATCAGTCTTTCTTGTGGGTTCAAAGAGACCACAAAGATTGGGACACAGGCAAGAGGGTAGACAGTAATTAGGAAGGATTTAGCCCCGCAGTGAGCAGAGATCAGGACTTACACTCCATGCCTCACCCTACTCCCTGGGCAATACCTTATGGCATTCAGAGTTACTCAGACTGGAAAAAAAAGTATTCATCACCACTACCATCATGATCACAGCGATCTTTTACTTTTGGAAGACATTTAATAGTTTACGAAGTGTTTTACATGCTTTATCTCTCTTAAAGTTTCCAACACTATGGTAACCAAAGAGTATTATCCCCAATATTCAGATAAGAAACAGCCCAGGTTAAATGTGTGCCTCAAAAGCAGGTAGTGGTTCTGTTCGAACATTCCTTAGAGACTTTCTAGTAGTCTTTTCTACTCACACAGGATTATTTTTCTTAACCGGATCAGGGAGAAATGTGAATCCTCTGGGGAACAGAGAAACTAAGAATGATGCCTCTACTTGAGTATGAGTCCAGGGAGATTAGAATATTCCTATGAGGAGACTCCCAAGGGCCAGGTGCATTATGGTGTGGTTCTAAGTGCCCATGATTGACTCTATAAGGACCTTCATCTGGAGAATTCAGCTGGACATACCATAACTCTTTCAAGGGTAAAGAATGTTTGTGGATTGTGATTTGAGAAAGATCAGGAAAACTCTCATCCCACAACTCAAGAAAAAATTCCCAAGAACCAAGTGCCTGTAATTCTTCCATTAGAACTTTTCCCTTAGGCTCAACTCTGGGTTCCCTAGAATGTTCTTCAAAATGAGAATATATGAAGGAGCAAGTCCCTGCTGTCACTCATGCTATGGTAAAAATAATCACAGGGCATGATTTAGCGGTAGAGGGGCTCAAAAGAGGGACTAGCAAGAGTGAAGACATATTTTCTTCTTCAGAATTTTGCCAAGACACCACAATTTGCAACAAGTTAGCCATGATGTTCTCAATTGCCCACTGGTAGATTTCTATTTTCTCCTTTTCCTTCATCCCCCAGAATCATCCAAATCATCAACACCATTACCTTCATAGTCATTTGTTGAGCACTTTTAGCTCAGGCTCTGCACAAGATTGCTTATTTAGGTTAAGTCATTTAATCATTTACAGCAATCTTTTGAAGTAGGAACTACTATCAGTCACATTATATAGGTGAAAAAAAAAGAAATCTAGTAAAATTAAATAATTTGCCCAAGGTTCCCAAGCTAGTAAAGAATAAAATCGGTATGCAAATTCCTAAGAAATAATTTTCTCTTCCCCCCCCGCCCCCCCTGTACTTGTTAGGCCAAACACCAACTGTCTTAAGAAACTCAGAAAAGCATTAAGTGATGAATCTGTTAGCACACTGGGGAGTTGCTCTTTTAAGAAAAGTATATTTATTGATTCATATTCCAATTATACATAATTTTTGTCATTAATTGTGAGACTAGAAAGTTATAATTAAATCCACATTAGTATAGTTTGGAAACCGCATCCGACCTCCAGTAGCAGATTGCTGCTCATAATTTAAATAAACTGTATGTTAGAATTTCCTGTTTTCTTTACACTTAGAGAAAAAAAGAGTTGTTTGATTCATGCACACAGATTTTTTTAAGCAAATAGAAAGAAAAAAAAAACCACAGAAAATAAGTTGAAATCACTTGCTATATAATCAAAGTCTTTTTATACATATTTAATATGAAAAGACACTATCTTAATGAGAAACTATTCTACCTTGGTTAATAGCCACCATAAAATAAAACAATATAAATGACAATTACTGTGTGTTGAGTTTGTGTCTAAATACAAACACTGCCTGGCACTTGCAGAAAAGGGTTCAAATATACACATCTAATTGGGTGAGATAAACACGACCAAATAGGATAGTATCTGCCCTTTAAGGTTGCTTTGAGGAGCAGGGATAAAGATGGCAGCTGTCTGTCACCTTGAAGGAAGAAGAAGGCTGTAGCACTTAAGAGAACACGATCTGGAGGAAGAATGCCCAAGTCGTGGCTTTGCCATTTTTCCTAATTTTGTCCTTGATGAGTTAGTTAACACCCCTGAGCTACAAAGTGAAACGGGGAAGTTGAAGCCATACAGATTCAACTGGAGGATATACGGAAAGCACTGAAATATCGTGCCTCATCTGAAGCCAGCAAAACAAGCAGAGGCCACCATGTAAACCAAGTAGAGCGATACCTCATATATAGACACACTGCACCTCTGGAGTGGCTGGCCTTCCTTGGGAAGGCGGAAAAGAACGGCATCATGGAAATGTGAAGTCCAGGGACTGTAGCAGAAATGGTACAGCAAAATCAGGGGTGGGTGTCAAGAATTAGAATGAGAGGGGAATTGGGCAAGTTGATTCAGCAGTTAATTCTGTAGCAACAGAGTCTGGACCTACAGCTTTGCGTGGGAGCACCAAGCAAATATCATGATGAAGAGTTGATGTCCTTTTGATAGCCTAAAGTCTGCACAGTTCTGCTCCTGGACAATGTGTTGTGCTGGGTCCCCCACATCCCATTACACCTAAAATCACAAGTGCATATAGAGAGCCTTGTAAATAGTAGAGAAAATAAAGAGAGTGCTAACAAAATCTTTTAAGGGATGGGGGAACCACCACAGATCAAAGTCTTACTGGCAATGTATTCGAGCAGCAAAATAAGAATGACCGGTGGAATAAAAGGGGGCATCAGTAATTCAAAAATAAAGATAAATGAAAAATGAATAACCAGTGGAATGCAGGATTATACCATTTATTTTTTCAGAGTAAGTCTGAGAAATGGGGTAAATTCAATATATGTAGTATATAATGATTTCCAAATGATGGTTTAAGAGATTTGCTGGTCCTATTTTATCATCAGGGAATAAATGAAACTGATCACAAGAGTCAGTGCTGTGCCCTGAATTTTGGTTTTGACCTAAAATATAGTGAGGAATCCCCGACCTGGAAGCATGGAACAGATGTGGAATCTTGGAGGGAAGGGGTGTGTCTGTGTGTGTGTGTGTGTGTGTGTGTGTGTGTGTGTGATCTACCAACAACTTTATATGCATATATGCATGGCCTGTGAGCACAGACAATGGGGTGGAGAGAGTGTGAGGGAGGGTCTGGAGGAAGTAAATGGGGGGAAAAGAGAAACACTTAATACCTTCAATAAAGAATTATTTAAAAAATAAACCTATATAATAAAAGGTAATATGCAAATTAACCATCACTCCCTCACAAAGATGGTGGTGCCCATAGCCACAAGATGGCTGCACCCAGTCCTCTCAGCCCCGCTGGAGTCCCCAGTCCCCGGAGGGCGGCTGCTGAGAGTGGGCAGTGTGAGCAGCCTGGCGGAATGCTTGCTTCGTCGCCATGGCAATGAGGCAAGCATTTCACCCGCCCGCAGATGGGCCTCTGGGCCACCGAGAGCCTCTGGGCAGCGGGCACGGAGCAGCCAGGCCCGGCAGTGAGCTACTGGCGCACGTATTCGTGCACAGGGCTCCTAGTAATAATAATAAGTCCCCTGACCTTATTTAAGTGGAGATTAAGGAGCTGATAGTTTCACCTCAACATTTTTGAAATTGGCTAAAGCCTCTCCCTGAAGGCTTGGCTTCATGTTGTGTAGACTTTAAATCTACAGCAGCCATGCGCCCTTCCTAAGCAAAACACACATAAATAAAGTGCATTTTCCCTAAGGCTACAAATCCAAAACTGGAGGATGCCTTTAGAAGCAGCACCACTTCATCTGGCCAATCCACAGGAAATCACTAAAAACAGGAATTGTTTTAAAGAATTACTCATGTGCACAACTGTGGACAAGTGATATGCCGATGATTCTTCCAGAAGGCCACTGCTTCCCCTCACCCTCTCCTCTTCTCTCCCCTCTACACTTCAAATTACTTCAGAAAAAAAAGTCAATTCTAACAATGTAATGTATACAGCTATACTTTATACTTATACAAATCGCACACATACACACACAAATTATTTTCTTTTTACAAAAATAGTACTGCAACCTATACATTACTTTAAATAAAGTAATTAATTAATACATTTTCCACATGTTGATTAAAAGAATGAAGATCTCCTTTTTCAGCCCTTTAAAATTTTATCATATACTAAGAATAAAACTCACTTTTTCTCACTTAGCTTTCTCAAACACAATTACATATATTGACCTCCAAGTCAATGCTTATTAATTCAACTCATTGCTTTCAATGGCAGTATAATATTTCACATGTTTGAATCATACTTTTATGATTGTCTTATTAATGGACTTACTAATTGTTTCCTCCACAAATGATGTTGCAGTAAATACCCTTGAACTTATATCATTACATAAATTTTGACTTCTACAGCATAAGTACTGAAAGTAGTTTAAAGACTTTAAAGACAACGGGCTTTAAAACAGAGCAGAAGCTGGGTACTTTCAGTGCTCTGTTATTTTACATTTGCATTTGTTGTTGATCACTTACTCTTCACCAAGCACCATAAAAGGCTCTGGTGGGAAACACAGAAAAATGAACACTTTCCTGCCATCCAAGAGCTCACACTCATTGCAACATCTCCTACCGAATGGGATCTCAGAGGGGCTCCTCGGGCCTCTGCATGTGCATGGAACATGTTTTCTTCCCCCTCCCAGGCCCCCCATCCCCACCCTTCTACTCCCTCCACTCCCCCCACCCCATCACTGCAGGAGACTTTCTAGCAAATAACCTTCTATCTCTCTGCTCTCAGGTCTATACTTTAGCTCTTTTAAAATGTACATCACCTAACTTACTCATTTTTAAGTGTTTTTGTTTGTTTTTTTGTTTTGTCCATTATTCGATCTCTCTTCTTCAAATGAGAGACTAATAACATTTAAAAGCCAAAGCCCTTGCTGCTTGGAGCCTTAGAAGCCAAAAGAGAGAGAGGAAGGACTGCAAATATTTTAAACGTAATAACTTTTCTTCTTCTTCTTCTTCTTCTTCTTCTTCTTCTTCTTCTCTCTCTCTTTCTCTCTCTCTCTCTCTCTCTCTCTCTCATCAAGGGAGAAAAACAACTATAATTTAGTATGATAAATTCTCATGAATGAATGAATGCATGCATGCATTCAATGGAAACCCAAAGAATGGGGTGAATCACTTAGTTTGGGGTGAGGAAAGTGGCAGGAGTAAATAGGAAAGACCTCTTCACTGAGAGGGCAACATTTTAGCTGAGGTTAAAAGGCAAACATTTTTTTCTAGACACAGGGTGTGAGGGAATTACACACAGTAGCAACACAAATAGCAAGAGCTTTAGGGTAAAAGTGCTTTTGAGTTTTGGCGGGAGGTTGGGGCGGCCATCTTTCCAGTGTAAGGGCCATGAGCTACACCCAGGGAACTTACCTAAAACGCAGACTCATGAGCAGGCACCCATCTTTCCAATGTTTTTGTTCATGTACAGAAATCCGCATTTTAAATAAATTCACCCAGGTTTACCAGTCTTTGGAATATATCAGTATGGGCTGTGTGGTGAGGTGTGGCACGAAATAATGTTGCAACAGGATTGGAGAGAATGAAAAGGAATGTTTCAAGTAAGTGACAATGTGAGAAATAAGGGAGTGCATCAGAAGAACATGTCAGCTCTTTGAATTTGGTTTTGAGAGACAATGGCTTGGCAATGGAGCTATTATTTTGGTCAAAAACACCGCTGTTTCACAGGGGACTTGATTGAGTGGCTGAATGAGTGAATGAATGAAATCTGAGAAAGCCGACTGAAAGTTGCCTGCACTGTGAGAGCTGCTTGGTTGGTGTAACTTGCTTGTCCAGAACACAGTGGTGGAACAGCCATCCCAGAACCGTCCGTCCAAGCTTTCCAAACGCTGTGTTGACGTATGTCAAGTTGATAAAGGCGAGCATTGCTATGCACGCCTGCAAACCAAGCAGATGTGATTATCCTGCAGATCATCCATGTGCACAGGCTCCACGGCCGTGCAGCCGGAGCCAGATCCCAGGCCCGGAGCTAAGACCCGGGAGGACAACCCTCTTACATAATTTCCCAGCTCGTCCGAGGCCGGGCCTGTGATTGATGCTACATGACGGGCTTTGAACTTTCTGTTCCGATAGGTGCCCTTGCCTTCCAGACCTCCCAGCAGAGGGAACGTGTGACCTGCAGATTTCACTCTGAATAAGCGTCACCCAAGCCCACAACACGCCCCTTGCTCTGTGGCCGCGCAGTGTCTCAGCCTCGCTCCTCTGCCATTAGGCACGTTGCCCCTGGACTGTGGGGGCGCTTTTAAAGGGGGACCAGTGATAGAGGGCTGCACAGGAGGCCGAGGGACCTCCTGGGGGCAGTCAGAGAGCCCCGGAGGATGAGCAGGGCAGAGAAACCAATGGAAGGAAGGGGACCCGCTCTATGCGCGGCATCTCTCTAGCCGCACAGCTTCTCCGCCCGGAGCTGGCGGAGCAGGTGCCACCGCGCTTCCAGCGCCCACGCCGGGCGGAGACCTGACCCGGGCTGACCAGCCTCCCCGCGCGGCCAAGTCCGCCCGCTGCCCGCTCCCCCCCGCGTCCCCCTCGCGGGCCCGCGCCCCGCGGAGCCCAGGTGAGCAGCCAGCCCGGCGGCAGCGCCTCCTCCGCCCGCTCCGTCCAGTGCCCGGAGGAGGCGTCCGGGCTGAGCCCGCGCGTTTGCAGCCTCGTCTAAGCGCCCGCGAACATCCGTGCACACTCATGGGGGTTGGGGGGGCGGGAGGGAGAGGTGGAGGAGATTGGCGTGGGAGGGTGGAAGCCGGGCTTTGAGCGGAACCCAGCGGGGAGCACCCCACGGACCACTCCTCCCCCGAGGGCGGGCCGCTGCGTCCCCTCCCCGCAGCGCCCCGCTACTCACCAGCTCCAGGGCTCGCAGGAAGGCGAGGGGCTCCTTCAGCGCCCGGAACCTGCCCGCCGAGGCCAGCTTTGGACGCACGAGGAGAGGGGGGGGGGGGGAGAGAGAGAGAGAGAGAGAGAGAGAGAGAGAGAGAGAGAGAGAGAGAGAGAGAGAGAGAGAACGTGAGGCTGGCGCCGGGGCGCGTCTCCGGAGCCGCGGGTCCCCAGCACCCGCCGCCCGGCCGGTCCCGTCCTACCTGGCTCACCGGGTCCATGGCTCCGGTCTCCTCCGCCGCCGCGGCTCCCTTTGCCGGGAAGTTCGGGGCCGCCCGGGCTGGTCCCCGGGGCCAGGAGCCCCCTCTCGGAGGAGGCGAGGGGCGAGGGGCGAGGCCGGAGCGGCGGGGCGGGCAGGGCCTGGGGGAGCGGGTGCCCCGCGGGCTCTGCGCTGGGCGCTCCTCGAAGCCCGCGCGCGGGAGCCAGCGGAGCAGCGGGGCCGGGCGGCGGGGAGGGGCGGCGGGAGGGGCTGCGGGGGGCGGTGGGAGGGCGGGGGCCGCCGCCGGGGAGGCTGCCATTGGCCGGCTGCGGGCTCAGGGGCGGGCGAGGAGGTGGTCGAGGCAGAACCGCCCACCGGTGCCGGCTCCGCCCCGCGCGCCCTCGGGCTCCGGGGAAACTTTGGGGTTTGGGGTAGAGGGAGGCCGGCTGGCACCTTGAGCGAGGAGGCTCCCTGCCTGAGGAAGGGGTTCCCGGAGCAGAGACAGGCACTCCCACTTGGCATGCGGAGATGTGTGGGTGCTGGTGGCTTCTGAACCCCCCAAAGACTGTTGACTTCGGGGGACGTTCGCCCCGCGGCCAGCAGAGCCGGGTGCTGGGATGCGGCCGGGAGCGGAACCAGCGGGGCCTTTCCCCCAGGGGAGCGGGGTGAGGCATGGAGCTCGGGGCTGCAGGACGGAGGGAGACAGATTGATCTTGAATATGGCACAGTGTGCCAGGCGGGTAGTCCTCGTGGCAGATGCCCATTTGAAAGCAGAATATAGACTTAACGAGGCTGGATTAGCCAAGGTACACAGCTGGTGCGAAGCTCAACAGGGACGGGAATTCCAGTTCCTTTAAAACTCCTGTAGTACTGAGCTCCTTGGCCTTAGATACAATCCCAAATAAAGCCCCTGCATTCATCATAAAGCGGACTGAGTCCTCCCTCCAACCACAGGCTCCCTTTCTTCCCTTAGTCTGCACATCTTGCTGAAAATAATAAACAAAAAAAACACCTAAGGTCTTTCTGTGAGTGAGAAATTGTGTAAACAAGGAGTACCGCTCCCATTGAGAGGCGAGGAAATCGAGGACCGGGGCAGGGGAGAAGGCTGTTCACGGTTGTACAGCTGGAGCAAAATCAAGCCAGAGTTGAAGTCAAAAAAGTCAGGGAGGAAAAAGGAATCGGAACTCTTAGCCACCACACCATGTAGCTGGTGACACCATCCCCTCCCTCCTCTCTTTGGATCCCACCTGTGAAGTGGTCTCCGGGCAACACGGAGAGCCATCTGCTTGCTACAAAGGTTTGCCAAAAGGTTTGGAGTGTGTGTGTGCGCGCGCCAGGGGCAGGGGGCGGGAGGGAGATGTATCTAATATTTAGGAGCAGAGGAGAAAGAAGGAAATGAATCATTTGGAGTCTGGGAAGATGAGGCAGCAGGCGGAAATAGGCTAAGATGGAGAGCATGCCGGGTAGATGCCTCCTGCCCGTGGATGTTGTGAGAGAAACACTGGAAATGTAAGAACCCCAGAGGGCTCACCGCACCAACTGCAGTCAGCCCTACCACACTTCCTACAGGTGACAGAGTCTGAGCCAATTAGAAGCAGCCGTCTCAAAATAAGGCGTTATGCAACGACAAGGGAATGAGAGAGAACCGGTATTATCAAGTATTTAGTGTGTGCCCTGCAATTTATAGAATCTCTTGCTTGAAGTTACTTAGTCTATTTAAGGCCTCAATATTTTTTTGCTTTAATTGAATGTATTGGGCTGACACTGGTTAATAAAATTATATAGGTTGCCAGTGTACATTTCCATAATACATCATCTGTATATTGTGTTGTGTGTTCACTACCCAAATCAAGTCTTCTTCCATCACCATTTATCCCCCCGCTACCCACTTCTACCTCCCCCACACCCCTTTCCCTCTGATAATCACCATAGTGTTGTCTGTGTCTGAGTTTTTGGGGTTTTCTTAACCCCATCACCTTGTTTTTGTTTTATCTGTAAATTGGAGGCTCAGCTCCACATCTCTCTTAGCTGGTTGTTATGAGGACTAGTGAGATTTTACAGATATGCATCTGGGGCAGAGTCCCCAGGTGTATTCGTTGCAGTTCTCACTGCTCACACTTCTACATAAGCAAAGAGGGAGGCCGTTAGGGGCCAGGTCGCTTGTAGCACTGTCTGGCCACTTTCTGCACTGCCCCTCTCTCAGATAGTCTTGAGTTTTTTAACTCAGGAGTTGCCATGTTTCTTGCTTTGGCCAATGAAATGTGAGTACAGGTGATGTGGACATTTCTGGGCAGAAGTTTTAAGAATCTCTCTGGGATCTGGCCTCTGGTTTCTTTCCTTCTAGCATGTTGAATGCGTGTCTTACAGAGCAGCTGCTCTCACAGCCTGGGTCCCTGCTTAAGGTCCACAGAGCGCAGAGCTGCAGCTAGGCCATCATGGACATGAAGCTGGGCAAGAATTGGATGTGGGTTGTAAGCAACTGAGATGTTTGCCTTTTGTTGCTGCAGCACCACCTATGTGGTTGACTAAAAGCTAGTAAGTAGCTGAACCAACATTGCACCCCGAGTCCATATCACCTCATGATCTTACATCCTTGCTTTTCCCATCATAGTCAACTAACTTGCAAGATATAACATCTCCTACATGTTTATTACTGATGACAATTATCATAATAGCTAATAATTCAGTTCCTACTATATGCCAGGAATTATGCTAAATGCTTTACATACATCATTTAAGTATCACCACAATCTCCCCCCCCCCCCCCGCTTTATGGATACTTTATAAAGGCTTAGAACGGCTAAATAACTTGCCCAAGGTCGTCTAAACATTTGTATCTCTTTAGACAGAGGGAGTGATTTATCTAAACTCTTCCCCACTTGCATTTCATTTGAGTTGTGAACTTGGCAAAGATGAAGTGTGATTACTGAGTCTATTCCCTCAGGTCTCTCTTCACACCCAAAGTTCCTCCTTGCTAATATGGTAGCAATTTTTTCCAGTCTTCCAGACACAGCGTGAAGAAAGCCAGAACGGTGGCAAATGGCAATATGATGGCTTAGACAACAATCGCAAATTGTCAAAAGATGCTCTTCACGTTCCAGAGACACATGAGCTTCCAACAGCTGTATCACCAAAATAACACAGAGCTCCATAATGCATTTGCAATGTTAAATATTTTGTAGACCTTGGGATTCTGACCTCTATGTTCAGACTTGGAAATAATAACTCTTGAGTTCCCTAAAGATCTAGGTTGGGAGAAGGAAAAGGGATGATGCAAATACTGCCACAAAATTACTCTCATGACTGAGGGGTGACCCCTTCACTTCCATCCCAACACGACAGAAGGTAATTTACCACTCACCATAGCAACAGCTCACCAATCGCATGAACTCTTGTGGGGTATAAATGATCCATTTCGGTGGCCTGTACTGATTTTGTAAATCAAATAATTTTCAACTTTTTTCTTCTTTTCTGGCCTGAAACTTACAGTTATGAAGACTTCCTTTGATACTGCAGTTGTTTTTATACAGGGTGATGAGTGCAGGGCCCTCCCCAGGAGTCATTTGGCAATGTTTGGGGACATTTTTGTCAAAGCTTGGCTTGGTGGCATCTACTGGCATCTGAAGAAGAGAGGCCAAGGATGCTGCTCAACATCCTACAAGGCGGAGGACAGCTGCCCACAACACAGAATCCCCTGGAAAATGTCCAGAGTGCCAAGTGTGAGAAACCCTGATTTACTCACTCAGTAAGGACTACATGCCTGTGATATAGGGCTATTGTCCCTGGTATTGTAAAGAGCTTAACAAAATGCCTGCCTTCACAGATCTTGCATTGCAGTGGGATATACTATACAAACCCAATTTGGTGGAGCTCAGTATTTGCCAAAACAAGCAAATACTAGGAAACAAAACTCAAGTTATAAAAACAACCATTTTGAATCTCAAAGAATTTCTCTCTTCTCTCTCTCCCTCCCTCCTTCCATTCCTTTCTCTTAAAAAAGGAATCAATGAACATACCCTGGGGATGGATTGAAAAAGAAAGAGAGAAAAAGTATTATGGATTTGCATTATTCAGCCAAATTAAATCTTATTTTTTGGAAGGGAAAAAAACATACCTGGATTTTGTCTTTCTATGTCTCTTATGGCAAAGAGAAAAAGTTAAAATTTTATTTGTAGCAACTTAATTCAGGAGGAAATACTACTCATATGTTTAATTATTTAAAATATTGGAAACGCCGAAACCGGTTTGGCTCAGGGGATAGAGCATCTGCCTGCGGACTGAAGGGTCCCAGGTTCGATTCCGGTCAAGGGCATGTACCTTGGTTGCAGGCATATCCCCGGTGGGGGGTGTGCAAGAGGCAGCTGATCGATGATTCTCTCTCATTGATGTTTCTAACTCTTCTATCCCTCTCTTCCTCTCTGTAAGAAATCAATAAAATATAAAATAAAAAAAAATAAAATAAAATAAAATATTGGAAACAGGCACTGTCCTTCCAGGGAACCAGACGTGCCTTCCCTTTCCCCTCCTCATCCTGAGTTTGAGTTCGGACTCTGAATTCTTTCCTAGCTAGAAGCCAAGGACTGAGGTCACTGAACCCAGTTTGGTCTGACCCTACCAGTCAGACACATGATGCCCTCTGGCCGCCTACAACATATTGTAGGCGCTGTGTCTCAAATTGTTTCATCACTGGTTACAAGCCCTACTCCCACGCAGGGAATACCACCTCTAGACACCATTGCCACCTCCTTCCATGCCCAGGCCTCATCATCCCTCTGACAGAGAGCAATGACCTTTTGGCTCTGAAGAAAAATGGCACCCCCTTTCAGCAGGAAGCAGCTACAGAAGAGACCCTGCACCCTTTTCTCTGAAAGATTTCAGAACCAAGATCCTTGATGGGGGGGAATGTTACAGGCAGTTAGACAGACATAAGCAGAGCAAGGACGGTGGGGCAGGTACAGAAGGTCATCATCGCGGAAAGCCCCAGGTTCCTAGCGATTAACAATCAATGGTAGAGTGGGACCTCACCACCACCGTGACTTTTCCTCCACAGCATATTGCTGCTGGTCATGCAGTTTGGACCTTCTTACCTTTCTTCCTAGAGATAACATCCATGTTTCAGATGAATTTCAGCTCCAGCCCCAGATAAGCAGCACAACTGGCCAAAGCTGACATCAGGACTAGCTGCATTGAATAACGATCCAGTGCCAGCCAATCAGTCAGTGGAGACCACCACCCTGAAGGGACACACCTGGAAAGCTGCTGAATATTCTGTTAGGATCCTCCCCTGGGACCTCTCCTAAAATCTCTGCCCTTAAAACCCTTAGGATGGAGGGGCCAGTGCCTTTCCCTCTCAGGAGCATGCCTGTGTCTTTCCCTTCCCCTCGCCATCCTGCGGCACCTTAGCTTCCTCACTTCCCAGCCCCGATGGCCCTCCCTTTGCCTCCATAACTTGTTTCCTAAACCCATTTCTTCTAGGGATTACTTTTTCTACCTCTGTAACTTATCCAACAAACGTTCTCTTACAAATAATAGTAAGTAAAATAAAACATTGGAAATAAGTGTTGAGCAGAAGTCATTAAAAATATTACATGTTTGTCTCTGCTCATGCTATGAACCTGAACTTCTCAAATCTTTTCTTACCTAATGAGCATGAAGCAGAGGCCCATAGCATGCCTGGGTAATTAATTAGCTGTTTGCTTATTTGGTCTGCATGGGACTATTGATACTCAGGACAGGAGAGGGTGTGAAAATATTTTCAATAATTCTAATTGTGTCATAAATATAGCATTCCTTTTCAAGCCAAAGATCAAGTAAAGCCATCTTTACTTATCTGTGTTTCATTATAAATGGTCATCATAAAATGTGCAAGCACGTCCCTGTGTTTGGCTTAAGCCATCATCACAAAATAAGATTGCACAAGCTTCCTAGTGAATTCCTAGCATTGAAATAGGATTGTTCTTAATTAACAATCATGACTTATATAAAACTCAAATGTGGATAGCCAATGTGAACTCACATCACAAAACACCTTTACT